>VXBT01007650.1:85394-231012 GCA_013400235.1 Oriolus oriolus
TCTGTAAATAGAGTTCTCACGCACTTTCTGTAAACATAAGCCATGTTATGCTAACCGACCTGAGATGTTTTCATTCTTTCTCCTAAGGCAGAGAAATTTGATGGATTTCGCCTTTGACCTATGTGGCTGAGGGGTGGTAATTTCACCCTCCTATCCATGGGGTTTTCTAAAAGTGTATAAAATAAAGAAGCGGGCCCTTTGGCCCAGGCTTTTGGGCTTTTGGCTCTTTGCTCGTTGATCCGGATACTGGCCTCTGTGTGTGTTCCTTCGTGTCCGCGTGTGACGGGGGGGGTCATATTTTCCATCCCAAGGGAGGTTCCTGCCTTCCTTAGCAGGCCACTATCTTTCAAACCAAGACAATGAGCTACTATTTTTGCACTTCAGCAGAGTGACATATCTGGACAAAGGAAAAATATTTTATATAAAATGCATTTCTTATTATTAATGTATTAAATAAAATAGAAATTTCCAGAGAAAATGTAATAAACTTATTTTTCCTTACTTAGCAAATAAATTTCATAGAATCATGGAACCATTTCATTTGGATACTCACAGAAATTGACTTTAGTAAGATAAGTTTGGCAACAAATAGGCACACCTTAAATCAAAAGTTTGACACAGAGAACACGAATGCTTCTGAACTGGATCACATTGGATCTGCTTGGATACATGCCTTCCTTTCCTGTCATAACTATATCTTTACACTTTGCTGTTTGCTTTCCAATCTTGGTCTGAAAATAACAAAGCTACTGAGAGAACCAAGCACAGAATAGAAGAAATATCATTAGAGCAGTTTATGTTTTGACTTTGTCAGCACTTCTGGACACAGCCTTCTAAACTACTACCAAAATTTTGATTCAGTTAGAAGGCCTAGCTGATACATCTTAAGAATCTTGGACACAGGTCCACAAAATGGTTTTCGAGATTCAAAGTGTTGTCCTTGGGCTCCCACAGCAAAACTGATTTCCTTGTGTGAAGCCCAGGGAGTTGGACACATCAGGGTGTGATGCACAACAATTACAGCATTCACATGCAGCAGTTGTTGGCTCAAAAAGATGTTTTATCCTTCTTGGTGTAGAAAGCAAAACACAATGCAGCTCCTGGGTAAGTGCCTTAACTGCAAGGTTACCAAGTCCTTAACCATCCTTAACCCTAGGTTATGAACCATCTGCTAAAATCACTTATTCCCTCTTCTCTCACTCAGTCTCTGAATACTCTGATCGTTTTCACGAAGGAGAAATATTATCTTCCATATAGATGTGAGAAATGGAGAAAATAAATATTCTGTTGTCTTAGGTTGTTACAATGTAAGATGTAACCAAAAGTATGCATTCTATCACCATCTTCATAAACTGTTAAAACCAGGTGGGGCAGTGTTTTTAATTCTTACAGGACTCATCCCTGATAACTCCCTCCAGGGATATCTCCTGCTTATGGGTTATCAAGCCTCACTGCATGACTCATAAAATTACTTCAACCCATTGTGAAATGCTCCACCCAGGGGGAAGGACCAAACATTCCTACCCGGATATATTCTGAGGTTTGGAACACCACAGGATCTTACCTTACTGGATTCCCAGGAGACAGGAGCTACATAGCCACCACTGGATCTTTAGAGGAAGACCAGACCGTTCTACAGGATCACCGCTTCAACAGAACCACATCTATCACTTCAGGAGGACTGCAGCCACCATTTATTCAGACTGCTACCACCACCCTGACTGACAGGGTGTCAGGCTGTATCCTGACCCTGTCAGTTTAAGCCAGTGTATTCTGCTTTTATTTTAATTTTCCTATTAAATTGTAGTTCTGACTTGGAGTGTCCCACTGGTTTGTTTTCAAACTAGTACATCTGTTTAAGATCCCCTGTAAAATTTTGGTCTGTGAAGTAGCTATGCCTTTGATTGATAACTTCTACTAGTCCAGAGCTTTCATACTAATGCTGACTTTGTAACATCAGTTGTTCATACATGGAAGAGTAACTTTCTGGCTGCATCTACAAGTTCCTTTCGTGGAACTGCTGTACATTTGATGCAGTCAACTAATTGACTTTCAGAGTTCATTACCTGTACTACTCAACTAATGAAGACAGTCAAAATCCACAACTTTATATTTATTCTTTTTATTATTATTCTGAATATGTCTTACATGTGCTTGTTGCTTTTACTCATTTTTTTGGGGGCATTAAATTTTCTGATCTTCCCCTTTAGCCGCAAACACCGGGAACTGCTTTGTGCTAAGAAGTAGAGTTGAAATTGTCTATATTTTTACCATTTTACCATTAAGAAATCACAGTTCTGATCTAAAGCTCTGAATTTCTCTAAACAATTATAAATCATCATCTGAGTTTTGGAAAATATTATTTCTCCTAAAAAATTCTGAAATTTACAGAAACTGGAAATTGATATACTATGCTATGTCTTTAAATTCCCTTATAAAAATATTTTCCTCTCTCAATGCTGAACATAAATGCTATTCAAATAGCATATCTAGGAATAACAACAAAATAAATACCTTGCAAAATAAAGAGTATCTCAAATTTAAAAAGTAGCCTGTCAAGTAGTATAAATAGCTTTATAGGAGGTAGAAAAATGGATGATGTGGTGAAGTACAAAGTACAAAGAAGAAATATCATCATAATAGATTGTGTTGCTACTCTTTTTTAATAGGGCAACAAGCGATGGGGAGAAATATGACAAGAACAGGATGCACAGAGGAGGAGGTGATACAGGAGATCATTTGAAACAGAGATCAAAAAGTATGAAACTGGGTAGATCAGAGGAAACGATTTGGGAGTAAATGAGTATTCTATGATTGTCATATATTTGAAAATATTTGAAGTGCTGATTGAAAACTTTATACACCTTCCCATAATGCTGAAGCATATGGCAATAGCTCTTGCTTCACAATATGAATCCCCAAATACTACAGAGCCAGAGCTAATTAGAACAAATTGCAGTATATTCTGTAATACCATAGCTGAATCAGTTAAGAATTCTTGCTTAGGATATTGAATGGTGGTTGTGGGAAAAGTTCAGTATAGAAATCTTCTTTTTAAAAGCTGTGAGTATTTATTTATTTATTTATTTATTTAGATAGATTTAGATAGATTTATTTATTTAGATAGATCTTCTGCAAATGGCAGTGTTAAGAACAGTCCTGTGACTCCTTTCTCACATCCATCTTTTCCTATTTTGCATCCATTTTCCTGAAAAGTTAGTTTGTACTCCCAATAAATGGATGTATTATGCAATTAAATGACCTATTTTTTTTCAGTTTTTACATAATGGTGTCTTTTAAAATATCAGTATTTCATGGCCTCTTTGTACAATTCTTAGGCAAAATTTAAACTGATATCAATGAGAATTGTGCAAATAAAAGTGCATAATGGTGCCTAAAAATGAATCAAGTTGTCCAGGAGTGGCCCCACTGTCTTGCTGGGGGGAGATACTGGCAAAAGGCCTGGTTGTTGATTTGACTCTTCATCTGTAGAAAGAAATGGGTTATTAAGCAAAGATAAAAGTGGTGCATCATAAAGTTTTTGTACGGCTCAGAAATGTATTCAGCCAGGTCCTCTGCAATGGTGAAAAATAGGCTCCTGGAAAATATTTTTCTCTCTTACTTGTGTGCCGTGCCCCCCAAGCATGTCAGATATATTGCTTCGTGCTTCTCAATAACTTACCCACGACTTGGGTAGGGGCACACAACAACAAAAAGATTAGCTGGAGGCTGATTTAGATAGGACTATAAAGGTAATTCTTAGCTTGTTTTAAGGGCCAAGTATAAAGAACATGGTTGCCTAATGTATATAAACGTGATGTATCATTTACTTTTTTTAAAGGTTCTCAGGTGTATATCTTCAGCTAGGGGAAAGATGATTTTATCTGCCTTTCTCCCTGGGAATTAAGATACATCTCTGTCATCCATGTCTGGTTCTACTAAACTGAGTATCAGAACTGGACAGCCTAACCTGAGTACACCCCAAAAAGTCTTTGATCCCTTCAAACAGTTACTGATGGGGTAATGATCCATCTACTAACTGACTCAACCACAAAGGGAGAAAACACATGCCTTCATTTGTAGAATGTGAGAAACTTTAAATATTTTTTTTTCTTAATGAATATAAGCTTCCTCTGGATAACAATTAAAACTTTTAATTTAATTGTCAACATTCATTTAAATTAATGCACTTGGGGATAAATTGCAGAATTGTATTGTCTCTCTTTTTTTAAAAGTTACTTATAAATAGCTTAGAGCTGAATCAAATTTTAGGCTCATTAGTTACATTTAAGTTATTTATGCCAATAAATTTCCACTAGAAACCAGGTTCTACATCCATTTCTAAGATTATTCTGTGCCGGTTTGGGCCAAATTTGGAGGAAAATATCCTCTGACAGAAGGCAATTACAGCTGCCCCTCCCCCACCAGGTTCGGGAAAGAAATATTCCTGGAGGAAAGTGAAGAGAAAAAAACCTATTTATTTAACAAACACACAGGAAAAAAACAAGAATAATAATGCCAAAGAATAGAATCTCTCACTATGGAGAGAAAACCTGGAAGATTTTAAAAGTCCGTCTGTGAGTGCGCTCTCTCTCCTCCTTCTCGGAGCTGGGTTGGCTTGGGGAGACCCCCAGGCCGGGTAAGGTCTCCCAGTGAGGTTGTGATGTTCTGATGTTCTGATATTCTTAGCCAGTCCAGAAGAGAAGAAGAAGAAACCAACGTCCCAGAAAAACAAATTTTAACACTCTGTCTCTTTCTCTGAAGAAACAGAGTCGAAAAAAAACAACCTCAGAAGCAGAGTGCCTCCTCTCCTCTCTCCTCCCTGCAGAAGCACACACGAGATAGCAGTGGCCTTGAAGCACAGAACTGCTTTGGAAAAAGCTCATCTGGCTTTTTGTCTCATGCATCCAGTGTTTAAAGGCACAGAAAGGCACAGAATTCATATTTGGGCGATATGGGATACAAAATCATAAAGTCACCCCAAGACATTCATATTAATGCTAATGAGGATATTTAGGAATGCTGAAGAGTCGGTGTAGCCATTCTTCTTCCACCCCTTTCCACTTTTCCTGAAAATATAAAGCTTTTACTGGACATCTGCTTGAATTATCTGACAGAAAAGGTTCTTGTAGTTTTAATGGAGGTTTTTTTTCATTACCTCTTGTTTGTATCTTGTGCTCTCATATTGAAATTATCTGTAGCCATACTTATCAGATTTTATTTGAATGGCTTCTACCTTTATTAGAAATACCTCATCATGTTCTGTGACAACAGAGAAAAACCCTAATTATTTAACTAAATCATGTTTAGTAGAAGGAATGTGGACAGAAAAGGCTTTGCTGAACAGTTATTGATCCAACAGTAACAGCTTTGGCTGCATGCTGTCTCAGGCATTCTCCTTTAGGTTGTAATTACCATCTTATTTAAAATTATTATTTGATATTTGAGCACCTGCATTTGTTTATCATAACAGTGTAAGGATATAAGAAGCAACTACAATGAAAGCAAATGCCTTGTGCAAGATAATAGTCCCCCTGGTCTTCCTTATTCTAGGCATTTTGGTAAATTACATGAATAATATTTTATTGCTGTGCATACAAGGAAGTTGGATAGATTTCAGTTGGTGCTATGTGAGTCTTCCTGTCTAACATGCTTCTAATTGCATAGATCTCCAATGTACAGGAATTAAAAACTAATGTCATAATATAAACTATATGTAACATTTCTGTTCTCATTTTCATCATATGACCGTGATGTCTAAGATTCAAGTTTGCTTAGTGATAGAAAAGTTAAACAGCTAAAAATTTGAGTTAAATTGGGTAAAGCAACATCTTGGGTTGCAGAACGTCATATGGATAGAGAAGGGTGGTGGAAGGTTGTCAGGGACTGAAATAGTTCATGCCTTAAACATTGTTATGAAGTTTTGCCCATTATAGCAAAAATTGTAAAAAGAAACTGCAACCACAGAAGCTTAACCAACAGAGCTTTGGACTGTGAGTTAAGCCACCTCAATAAGATAAAGGGGATACTATTGTTCAGCCATTTCAAATTTAGGGAGAAACAAACAAGCCTGAATGAAAGGAATGTATCACAAGAGAGCCAAATGCAGCAGAAGTTCTTTCATGTCTGGGTTTGGGGTAGGGAAGACCACAGCCCACAGAGGCCAGGTTTACACAGACACCCCCCTGAAACGAGGAGTGGGGAGGAGGTTTTGAACGTAACCTCAGGTCACAGGCAGTGAACACCCATCCTCCCTTACACAAACCGGCCCAGCTATGAANTTGTAAAAAGAAACTGCAACCACAGAAGCTTAACCAACAGAGCTTTGGACTGTGAGTTAAGCCACCTCAATAAGATAAAGGGGATACTATTGTTCAGCCATTTCAAATTTAGGGAGAAACAAACAAGCCTGAATGAAAGGAATGTATCACAAGAGAGCCAAATGCAGCAGAAGTTCTTTCATGTCTGGGTTTGGGGTAGGGAAGACCACAGCCCACAGAGGCCAGGTTTACACAGACACCCCCCTGAAACGAGGAGTGGGGAGGAGGTTTTGAACGTAACCTCAGGTCACAGGCAGTGAACACCCATCCTCCCTTACACAAACCGGCCCAGCTATGAAACCCCCAACTCCACAGGCCACATCCACGGGACACTCACGTAGGAGGCAGGTGAGGGGGTGCCCTAATCCATCAAAGAGCCCCAAAGCGCTCCTCAGAGGCCTTGCACCACAGCACTGCACGTGACACAAAGTGATGCAACAGATCCAGAGTCTGCTGCAACAGACTGGGCCCTGGCTGGGGGAGGTGCCAGGGCGTTCTCATCTGGCCTGAGTGTAAATTAATCCATTCTGTGCTTCTCTGGGGACCTTCACCACCAAGAAGGCCCGCTGGAGAGGGTCACTGGGATGTTGGTGGCATTCACGGAGTGGTGATATTTTCTTTACTCTGTCTCTGTCACTCTCTTTCTGCCCCCTCATCTGTTTTCTATTTTTCTGTCTTCTTCTCTCTCTCTGTCTCTCTCCCCCTCATATTTACTGTCAAATAAAACCCATACTACTGACATTGGCATGTGGTCTTGTTTGCACTTTAATTCAAGCAGAAGCATTTCTAATAACTTTAAAACTGGATCATGACAAAAGTGAAGGTTCTACAGAGAAAAATTATATAGGTAAAAAAGCCAGTAGCTCTCTGATTAGGAGACAAGGTTAGAGGACCAGTTGGGAATCCTGATACCCTTCTGCCTATGATCTTCTTGGTGTAGAAAGGGCCTAAAGAAACAAACTTTTTTTGTTGTACTTATGATAAATGAAAACAAATACTGAGAATTGTAATGAGATGGAAGACTTATTCCCTTTCCAGGCCTAGGTCGTTCCATGAAATGGTATAAAATTTGTATAAAGTCCTCTTATACTTATTTCGTTAACTACAAACAAATGTTCTTTTTAAGAAATTGAGTCTTAAGTACTCATTTAACTACCTCAAAATATTCATTATATCATAACTGATATAATATCCTATCTCCTATTACATCCATGTAAGTCAAATAAGACTATATGTAGTCTTATAGTCTATAGTCACATGACGTGACTGAAGCAACGCAATGAAAATGATATAAACTCATAGTTTGTTAGTGAAACTTATCCTTTGTAATTCCACAACATAACCCTTCCTGGAGGGATGGGACAGTAGGGAGGTATATTGTCAAAGATATCTGGTTCATTTTCACTTGGTCTTTTTATGAAATAGTAAACTAACTAACTTTTAGAATTTCTATACCTTTTATAGAGCACTACCTTGTTGTTGCCACAGAGCTCTAATGGGAGAGGAAAATGCCAAAGGGGGGTTGTAATTCTGAGTAAGTTTTGTGGCATATTTGTGGCAAACCTTTGTGTTCTGCTGTGTTTCCCAAGACAGGTATGGCTGCAGGTTTCTGGGCTTTATTCCTACTGGAAGAGGAGGAAAACTTAAGATATTTTCAGTTATCATTTTGAAATAGAGTTACCTTGTCTGTGTAGCTTCTCTTTCCCAAAGTAAATGGCAAATCCATTATGACTGTGTTCAAGTTGAGTTTAATTCACCAGGTCCAAAGGTATTTCCAGCTTTGTGTATCACAAAGAACACAATGTCACCACTCTACAAACTGACAGGTGTGGAATATGTGAAACAGCAAGAGAAAATGACAGAGAATTCTTCAGTTTGTTATGAAGCAGAAAGTGATAAAATAACAGATTTTTGTATAGTTTGTTGTTTTGGTTTTGGGGTTTTTTAAATGTGTAGTTTAAACACTATCGGTATTGTCATTGTCATTTCAACATTATGCGTGCTGTTGCACTTGAAAATAGAAATTTGCCAGATGTTATGACTAATTAGGCAGACATGGGGATTGATAATATCTTGGGGGTTTTTTAACAGACAATTGCATTCCTTTCTCTCCCAGTTTCCTCCATTGTTTTTCTTAACCTTATTCTTCCATGAGGGAAACAGCGTGAAATGTTATATTTACAAATCAATCTTATTGATGCCATGATCACTTTAGTAGACACATAGATGTTAGACTAACTTTACTTAATATTTTAATTGAAGTATAGGAAAATTCCAGGTGATTATTTTGTATAGAAAGAATAAACAAGTTAAATATTGTCAGTCTGATGGGTTCAGTATAAGGACAGAAGTTCTGTCCAAGCAAGAGAAATCTCAAGGAAGACAAATGTAAGACAGATTTTTGCATTTCCTAATACAAGTACACTCAGGCTCCTGCACTAGAGTTACTTGATTATATATTTCTAATCTGTGTTTTCTTCTACTGAGAAAACAGAGTAAGCTGACAATAAAATTTGAGATAAAATAAATTTTCATGATGTGGACTGATGTCCATTAAGTTATGAATCAAGACATTGAACTGCAACATTTCAATTAGTATTTAATGCCCTAAAGGGAAACTGGATGGTATAGGATAAATACTTATTGACCTAAGTATTGTATTCAGCTCGTATATATATATATACATATATGTATGGAGAGTTACTCTATATAATAATGATGTTTCACCATGGTTTGAATAATGTATGGAAAAAATGGTAAATTTGTTTATAACGATTCTTGATTACCTCACTTCAGCTTAATGAGAAGGATGTAAAAGGGCCTCATCTAACATGTACAGACTGCTGGCTGCTTCAAAAGCTTTTTTATATTTGAATACCCTCAGGCTGAGCACAACCTGGAACTCCAATTTTCATTTGAGCGTATTTGTCTGTTCCATTGTCGAGGTGTCCATAAAATGGTGATCTCATCAACAGCTTTATAAAATAAGCTGTATCTCTGCTTAGAGTGCTCTGAAAACACAAGCCTTTAGTCATTTGTTCCACAGTCCTAAGCCAGGGGCAGCTTTGTCATATGTTAGATGCTTTTATCCTTCCTACCTTCTGCTTTTCTCACCTGCATCCTAACCATAAATATTTATATTTGCTCTTCCCAGTGGGATCTGATATGGTGGGTTAATATGAATGACTCTGAGCTGACATCATGAAATAGTTTTTTTAGAATCTCAGACTTTTTCTGGACCCTATTTGCATTTGGAATGCAAGTTTTGAGTACAGAGATAACATTTGTCAGCTTTGCAGTTCAGAGCTGGTAATTCAAATTCCAGAGAACACCTCCAATGTGACCTTCTCACCTTCCCTGCTCTCTCCTTTGCCTTCCCCTCTGTCCCCCTTTCAGTGATTTGAAGCAGCATTTGCTGAACAGCTTTCTGTTTTTCCAGCTCATGGTAGCAGCACTGCCAGCTCTGCACAGCCAGTCCCAGCTCTGGCTGTAAATACTTTCTGAGCAAGTCAGTAATTAATGTTGCACTGATGACTGGTGGCATCTGTATGAGTTTATTATCTTCTGTACTGAAACACAATGTACAATGAAAACATGGGGGACTCTAAAGAGAGAGGCTAATAAATTTACATGAATTAACATTAAATTTAATTTGCCACATGCCAACCAAACTGTGCAGCAGATCTAAATCCTTTAAAAGATGTAGATTTCTCAGTTGCAGCTGCTTCCCAGGCCTGGCTGCTACACTTACTTCAAGACTTTGCTCTGTTTCTTAATTAAAACCAGTTTCCACACATGCTGACTGATATACATGGATTATTGTTTTCTCAATTAGAGAAAAAATATATTTACTTTTATTTTTTAAGAATATTGAAACCATTAATTCTACCCATGCTTATAATATGATGCACAGAATACCTATGATCTATTACTGCCATTTTCTCTCTTGCCAAAATATGAAAAGGTAGTGGAAAACTAACATTGATGAAATTATACTTTTCTTTGTAGTATTTAGGCTAAAAATATGATAGCATTGAAACTTGATAGTAACATGGAAATAAACAGAACACTGCCACCTAGTTACCTGTTCTAGTAAAGAACTGTAAGTTGACACCTTTCTTAATGGATTATGTGGTGGCTTCTGGCATCCCCCCAAAACACCAAGCATTGGAATGAATAATGTTGACATTTGTATCACTGTTTTAACAACCATGGTGTCAAAAGAGTTCAAATTCACAATAAGTATAAAATATAAAGAAAGAAGATGCAGAAAGACAGCAGGAAACAAAACTTTTCATCACAGAAACTTGTCATGATTTCATAGCTCAAAACCATACCTTTGCCCAGTTTTACAGAGAAGTGAATGTAAAATTAAAGCCCAAATAGAGGTTTCATTATAGTCCATGCTTCCACTTACAGTCTTGAGTGTACTGTATGTCACGGAAAAGAATTTACATTTTCCTGTGAACTTGCAGGTCTTTTCACAAGAATTTTTTCAGAAAGCTGAAGGAAATAAAATGTCCCAAACCAAACTATACAAAATTACATTGAATTAATTAATTATCTGAAAGATATTTGTCTCAATTAACTGGATCTAGTGCAAAGCTGAAAACTGAAAAACTCTTACAGGTGCAGAAAAATCTGTTGATTTTAAACTTTAGCTTAAAATCTTGGCAATTGCTGCAGTCCATCCATGGGGCAGCCAGAGCTGGCTCCCTGCAAGGACAGGGAAGCCATATGCTTAGTGTAACTGAGGTGTCTGTTCCTTGGCACCTACTGGTTTCTCTGAAGCTACAGCTTCTGAGGGCATCTGGGTCCCTAGATCTCAAATAAAAATCTTTATGGATGTCTTGTGTGCTAGAACATCAGTTTGATTTTATAGTGTATACTTTAGAGGACATACCATATTTAAGCAATTTTTCAGGGCCTATATTGGTTGCTACTCCTACTGTAGCTGCTTTAGTAGGTCAGAAAGAAAAAAATCCCAACAAAGCAAAACATCACTGTTAGTATTTTCAAATGTAAACTAGCAATTTATCATAAAAGCATACTGCTAGTATATAATTCTGTAACCAGCATAGTTTGCAGTGGAAAAGTTTAATTGCAAAGTTGCTGATTTCATAAGAACAAACTCCTGGAAGAAAGGTGGCTAGTCCAGGTATGTTAAAATTAATGCATATGAAAACATATTATTTCTGTTAATTCCTCTATCTTTCACAGCTTGTCAAGGTTTATGAGTAACCAGGAAATGGCAGGATGATGAGTACTTGTATATCACAAAAGGAAGAAAGAGGTTTGAAGAACGTGAGAGCTACGCAATGTTTTCCTCAGTCACATGCGTGCCATCACAGATTGCATCGGAAAGGTGATGTCAAGCCAGCTGTGGTTAGTGAGTACATTAAAATTAGATTTTCAGTCAGAGAAATATGATCAAAAGAGTAGAAAATGCAATTAGTCACCCACTTTTGTTTCTAAGGATCTTTTACTTTACTCTGTCCTTACTTTTCCCTTTCTTTTTGTCCTTTATTTGAAAAACTGAGCATGAAAGAGAAGACTGGTTGGAAATAGGATTAGATTAATACATTCAACACAGTATATTTAATGTGGCTATGAGAAAAGAGCTCCTATAGTAACAAGAAAGCTTCAATACTGAGAAGACAGAGCATCTGTGAAATAGTATATTTTTTTTCCTGAATGAAATACAACAAGCTGCATATTAGATTTTTAATTATAAGAAGAAATTAAAATGTGTTGTCAACTTTAAGCAGGTACCTTTGACAGAGAAATTCTCTTCTACTCTGTATTTGAAGACATCAAAGATTTCACAGCAAAATGTTCTGAAAATAGTTGCTACCCTTTATTTTCATGTGTCTAAGTGTACTTTAGTTTGTATGTACAGCTACTTTATCAAATAGCTTGGCAGAAAAACTGTTTCCACCTTCCTTTCAGTTAAAGAAAAGAGGCAGTCCAGAGACTGGAAAGGGGAAATGCCTACTTACTATAGGTGTCCATCCTTTGCAGTACAGATTCTGACACTCATGTTGAAAAGAGGTTTAATGTCTGCTTCAGAAGTGAGTATATTTTTGCATACACACTGCTTTAACTCATCAGAGAAACTATAATTATTCATATGAATTAGGTAGGGTAGCTGTAATGTCCTAAAACAGGCAAATCAATGTTTCACATTACTAGGTTGGCTTTAGAGCAAAGCCTGACCCTACATGTTCAATTCTACAGTGTTTAGTATAATCTGTTCCAAATAGACAGTGCTTTATGTTTAGATCTTCTGAACTTTAGGAAGGATTAAATGTTTCACCTTAGCCTGTTCTATTGCTATATCAAATAGTTTGAGGTAACTGGAGAGAAAGATGTTTATACCTGAAGCTCTGCTGTGCACACAAAAGTGGTTATTCTGAAGGGATATCGAGTCTTTCAGTCCATACAAGACTCCCCTAGCTTTTTCTCTACAGCCTTCATCTACAAAACACAGTATCAATTGTCCAAGGGAAAACAGGAAAAGGATTTTGCTGCATCTCTGTGTTTCTGAATGGCTTGACTGGACAACTTTTTCAGAGTCAAACTGCACAACTCTTAGCACAGCTTTATCTTCAGTGTCAGGAATATCATAGAGCCAAACCAAACCTGTCATCCATTCCCTGACCTGTTCCTCTTTCCTCCCTGAGATATGCCTAACAAGTAGGTAAAGAGGATCTGGTTTCAAAGGTGAATATTATCTTGGTGCTTCTCAAAACTGAGACTCTCATGTCTCTTTTACTAGTGAAAATGCCTAACTGTGTGCCTTTAAGAGAATTCAGATGTAGGTAAATGTCTAAATTCTTACTGAAGTCCTATTACTGGTATTTAAATTGAGTTTTTTTTGGAGGTGGGTGTTTGGATGTAGTTCTGAAGTGGCAGAATATTTATTCACCAGAGAAGGAAACATGGCTTTTTGATGACCTGACTGTGTAGAATGAAGCTAAACTGGGTTTATAACTGTAAACTATGAACTTCAGCCACAACAGAACTGCCAATCACACCTTGTATTGATGCCTTAAAAAGGCCAAACTGGAAACAGAGACTAGACAGGGTAAGGGAATAAAGGCGATATTTATTTAAAACAGGCCTTCAAAGGCACACCCTGGGCAGGCCAAAGGCTGCACCCAAGATGGACAACCAGTCACGAGTTCTTCCCACTGTTATAGGTTTGGTCCATTTGCATATCAGCATAAATTCACCAATTAGCTAACAATGTACCCACCCCCCCCAACTTGCCCCCCTTCTAAAGATGCTGGTTTACACTTTTCGGCCCTAGGACGGTCTGGGTGTCCTTGAGAGCAAGCCTGGAGAGGCTTTGTTATGTCTGAGCATGTGAGAACAGCATCTAACAGGCTGCAAGACAGTTCAAAGTTACACACTAGGAATACAGAGAATACAGAATTTGTAAAATATAAAAGCTAAAACCTAAGGCATCAGTATTACTAGTGTACAGTTGGGCAAAACTATAAAAGCTCAGGGGGAAAAGCTGCTTTTTCCAGTTATTTTAAGTAATATTTAAAAAGATATGTAGTTACTCCCTAAGTGATAGTATAACAGTACTAATTTCAACAGCGTTGAGAAAATAAGATTTCTTTTCTCCATCTCTCTCTATCATTATTTAACACTTTCCTGTCACAGTTCTAAAATTTTAGATTTTATTACATTTCTATGAATTTTGATTAAAGTGGAGTTTTGGGAAGTTCAATTTCAACAAAGTGATATTCAAATAAAAAAAAAATTAAAAAGCCAAAAAAGAGGAAGAAAAAGCTGCAAATTTAAATGTTCTATGGATTTATTAGCACCAGAATGTCATAGTATTTGTCATCCACCTTAATTTTCTATGGAGAATATGACTGGATAATTTTTTTTTCATCACAGTACATTTAAATTCCATTATACCTTAAATCACTTTCCAAAAATGTACAATAATTTACTATTACACTATATTGCCTCCAGAGAAAAATATCATCCGTTTGTCAGAAATCAAAGGCTCAAATGTATCCAGCTGTTACTGAATTAACTAAAGAAATTTTCTCTCATTTTCTGATGGTTACTGCATAAACTATCTGGCTAAAAGAGAATAGTTACCACAATTACTAGATGAGAGATTTGGATAGGAGTTACACAATCTCAGGTACCTGTAGGGCGATAGAGAAATCAAAGAGAGAGTACAGGTGTAGGTTTGTTAAAGAGCACTGACTCAAGCAAGAGGAATACCTGAGCTATCTTTTAAAAACTTCTGAAATGCATTAAGCACAATTATATTTTTATGAAAGCTCTGTTTTGGATAATGGATAATGCATGGAGGCATCAGCAAAAATTAACTAGTGTTTTTAAAGGCAGTATAAAACTTTCTAGCATCAAAAGTTTCGATTTGGGCATAGTAAGGCACAAAAAAGGAGTCTAAACTTAGCATAGCCTAGAGAATAAAAATCAGCAGCTGACAACAGTACTGTAGAAAAAAGGGTTTCTATCCATAATGTTACTTTCCACCTATAGCTATATCATCTTTATCTATATGTCTATATTTATATCATCTATATCTGTATAATTCCTACATATCTGTATCTATATACACTTATGTCTTTATCTGTTAACTTGATGTGCAAATTCTACACAAAGTTATAAGCACAGTTGAAGAGAGGAAGATGGAAAATTGTGAGTAGAAAGGAGTTCTTTAGCAGAAAACATGCAAATAAAAGTGGCCCAATGCCCATAGCTTCATTAAGTTGGTCATATTGCTCTCATCCAAGACAAAATAATGGTAAACATTCAGATAAAATACTAGTTACAAACAGTAAAATGAAATTGTATAATTAGTTTCGGAAATGTATGTCATTAAATAGAAAATGGGTCTCATTAAGATGAATTTACTGCATTTTTTGAATTTCTAAACCTGGCTAAAGTAACTTGGGAGAACTATTATATTCCCGCTTAAGCAGGTAAAATGACGATGATTAAAAAAATCCAACAAAACATAAGTGAAACACTTTTTAAAATGACTGAATTTTGCTACTTAGAGATGGAGGAATATTTTAACAAAAAGAATAAGTAATAGCAAATAAGTAGGGTGAGAGGTGCAGCAGCAGTCTGCACTGGAATTTGTTAAACTCAACATTTTCATAATTGATGGGGAAATTAATATTAAATTACATGTGAATTGCATTGCAATAAAATCTTTTATGATGCCAAGTTGGTGAAATGGTAAGAATTGGAATTCACAATCTTATTTACCTGAGTTATTTGCCAGTCCTGACAGAGCCAATAGGTGAGTGAAGGCAGTGCATCTCTGACTGCCTGAGTGTCTTATCCTAGGCTCCAGGAGTGATACCTTGCAGAAAGGATTGGGGCTATCCTAAGGTGTTTCATCAGTGTGGTAGAGACTGGATACGGCTTTTCTTCAGTATCTTTCCTCTTCACTAATTACATTAGTTGTAATTACATGCTGTTAGTCGCATTACTAACAATGTTAATGAGTCAAATACACTGGACTTGCTCCTGCCAGATAAATTTTTAAAGGCTGTTAAAAAGTTGAAGTAGGTTTCAGGAAAGATCTATGCATTATTCAGTGAGTAGTAGACATGTCTTAATGTGAGAGCTTTAGAGAACTCAGTCTGAAAAGATTTAGAGGCAATTTGATTATCCTGCACAAGTACTTTCTAGGAAAGAAGACAGTAATTTCGGAATGACACACAAATCTAGTGTATTAAGAGCTAGAAACCAAAACCAAAAACATTTGCTTTTCCTGCCATATAGCTGTGCAGACATTCTTCCCAAACCCAATCTGTTTTCAGGTGGAGGGTATTCATGACCTACCTACCATTTTAAGGAATGACTGCTACCTAATAATCAGTGCAACCTCTGTTAACTTTGAATGAATTGTCTGAGATTCTAGAGATGTAGTCTACCCAGGAAAGGTGCCCCTTGTCTTGGCACAGATCAGGTCAGCTCCTGTGGTTATCTTTTGGAAGCTAGGCAGAAACTTGTTGAGGCCGACAGCTCGTCTGAAGGCTTCACAGATACTAAGTTGGAGATGGTTAGCTTCTATTAGTGAGAAAAGCCCATGAGAAGAACAACAATTAGTTTCTACTCTTGAAATGTAGTACCAACAGAAGGAAGAAATCTAAAACTATAGAAGGAGGAAAACAGCAACATTTCTGCACCTGGTATTTTTCTTCATTCTTGAACACTTATGCTACAGGTAGCCAATGGCAGTATATTGTAGTTAATATAGCCAGTGAGTCTATTGTAGTAACTTAGCAGCCAATGACTGTAACACGAATGATAACATACAGAAATGTATAAAAAGAAGCTACTTTGTTAATAAATGGCTTTTTGGCCCTTAACTGAGGCACTATCCGTGTGTACATGTGTTGTTTCGGCTGCCCCAACAGCAACAGAAACTATAAGATATTTTAAGTTAATAAAGAAGCCATTTGAAAAATAGCCTTAAAATCGCAGAGTGTATTCTTTTGCTAGCTAGTACTCTGTTCTACTGAAAAACGTTTGAATCATTTTACCTTCCTTCTCATCTATCAATTAAAATATAAAAGGTATTTGCTTTTCTCTAAAGAATATTTGTATTTAGTTATCATTTTTAATATCTTAAAAAGCAAACCCATAAAGTTATTGCAATATTTTAAAAGGATCCTTAGATCTCAACATTTTTTCTAGTTTCCTACATCTGCAGTTTTTTATTTGATCCTTCCTTTGCACCGGTATATATCACAATGAATTCTACTCAGTTTGTGGAGTTACACACACATGTATGAATAATAAAACCTTTTCCATTTATTTGACATACTTGATAATTTTATTACACTGATTTAGAGAACTGTTGAAGAGAATTCTCACTATATATCACATTCTGGCAATGTTTATATTAAAGTGAGTTCTTGCTATTTTATTGGCAGGAGTTTCTTTCAGTTCAGCTTGGGAAAACTGACTATGTTAAACCTATAAATACTACTGGATCTTTGTGGTAGTTGTTGCTTTGGTGGTTTTCCAAGATTAAGAAATTATCTCACTGTAATAAAGCCTATTGAAATGCTCACTGTGCTGAAAATGAAAACAATGTATATTTAAATAAGAAAGAATAAATTAAAAAAAGATATTTTATGAACAAGCTGTATACAAGAATTTGATGAATGGTATGCTTACTTATGACCTTTGATTTTGTTTTTATTTTTACTAAGATCTCAATGAATTTTAGAAGCAATTTGATAAATTGCAACTAGAAAACCTTAATAGAACAGTTAAAAACCAAAACAAGAGTATTTTTCATATTATTCTTGTAAATGGAGTAATGAAGAAATGTCAAAATGTTTTGTTTAAATGCATTGCTAAGTTAAAACTTGGTGTAACATAAAACCATGAAAGCTTTATAAACTTTATGTACTTATGATTGGGACACAATGTTTATGTTCCTTGGTGCATTTTTTAATGCACGTGACACCAGAGTTCACAGCAAAGAGGAAGGGTAAGGCTCTTTTTAGGGAAGAAAATAGCTTTTAGTGTAATTTAAATCAGTGATTTGGCCTTGCTTGGGAATTCTATTAGCTTTGCCCTTACCTCAGATATTCAATCTTTCTCACAACCCTCAAACTAGAGCTTGCAAAAAGTCTACTAGAACCAGCTTTATGTCCAAGTGGTACACAGAGAGCTTGCCTTTAGTTTCATCCCATCTGTACAGAAGGCATTTCTTCAGCCAGGAGATGGGAGTTTCACTACTGAAAATCACAAAGGAAGAGCAGATTAAGAAGGAAGTTTATACACTGCATTAATTGCTAAATTTAAAGCTTAGCAATTAAGATATTAACCATTTTTTTCTTCTTTCTTCTAAATGAGGAAAAATTTATTATAAACTCTTTTAAATTATTCAGTATTAATCCAAGAGGTTGGGTTCCTTTAATTTTTTTACTATGCTTATTATCTCTTCTGTCACATTTCAACTTTTTAGGTTGAAAACAGCTTTTTAAGTTGATGTGTATCTAGTATGGAAAATGAAGCTTGTATAAAAGGGAATCAGTACAACATACGGAAACTATAAGAGCATACCGAATCACATGAATGCAAATCAGCAATTATAAGTAATAATAATAATTCTGTTAGAAAATGCTAATAAAGAAAAACAATCAACTCCAAAACCACAGTTTTTTATTTTGTTATAAATTATTACCTATATATAGCAAAACAAAAAAATTAATATTTCCAGATGATTTTTTTTTTAATAAAAGGTTGTTGGATTGATTTCTTTTTTGAGGGGAGGAGGATGTGAAGAGAAAAGAAGGGAGAGATAAATGTTTGTACATATCTAGTTGATTTTTAAAAATATGTATTTATTTTACATGGTAATATTTATTAACACTTTATTTGCTTAATTTAAAACTGCCCAATGCATATTAAAGTAGCCCCTAGTGTAAACATGGGAAAAATCTAATAGCAGTATTCCAGTATCTGGTGAACAAAAATAACCACTTGCTTCTCTGTTCAGAGAAGGAAAAAAAATCGTTTAGGCAATTCATCTGGTACCCTGATTCTGATATAGAGGATGATTTTTTTATCCTGATTGATTTTTAGACCAGGCAGGAACCTGTGTCTGATAATTTAAATGTGTGTCCTCGTGAGATGGTCACAGTCTGTGAGAACTTCTTTATTGGCCTCTTATCTTTTCCTCACCTTTTTTCCAAAAGCTCTCCTCCTTTGCTAACACTCACAAAAGTAGAAAATCCCTTCTGAGGCATTTCACTGGAAAATATTAGGTGGGATTTGAAAAAAGAAAAACAGGAAGGTGGTCATGAGCCGACTAGTTAAAGAAGAGAGATTTAAGAGAGAAGTCTATTTGCATTAAAGGACAAATGCCTGTTTTTAATTGATAGCTATTATTTTTCAATATGTGAGAGGAATCTCAAGCTACTTAGAAAGCATTCAGCCATAGACATGACTCTTAAAAAAGGGTCTTTTATCCTTTTAACTTGGGAATATTCCATCTTTATCCTCACTTCCTTTACTGCTCATGGTTAACTTTTACCTCAGTAAAATACAAATCAGGGCATCCCTTAGTCTCCTCTTTTCCAGAAGCAGTTGATTCCTTGGCTGTCACTTTACAGCCATTATGCAGAGACACACACATGCCCCAGCAGTTTGTGTGTTATACTTTTATGATTCAGCAAACCTGAGAAAATACAAGTCATTAAAATTTTGCTAAAACAACTTTCCTACCCAGTGACTGGTTGGTGGTTTTGTTATTAAAAATGATTAAAAAATAATGGGAATTTTGAATCCCTGGAAGGTTGCACTTAAAACACAATAAAGGCCCACCTCATTACTGAGTCTAATAATATTAGATTCAACTTAGCCTGAATATTATCCAAAAGCTGCTGTAGAAGAGTTTTGTAGGTAGGATCTACATTATTGTTAATGCCAAACTGCTGACATTGCCTTATATAATATATTGTTATTAAGTATCTAATAATTTCACAGACTTTTATTACAGTCAGCAGGACTTCATTCAGTAGGACATTAGGAACATGTAGGAAACCAGAACATTTGCAGCAAACCTTACACAGCACTGCAGGAGTTCTGCTGTGCTCTTGCTTCAGTGAGTCACCTTTGGGTAGAAAAGAAAACCCTATAAAATGCTTTATTACTTATACCTATTAGGGAGTATATTTACTGTGCTGTGGTTCAGAACTTGGTAGTTTTGAACAAGTATGGATTCTAAGAAAGCCATATTTTGCTATTCTCTCTCTGCTCACTTCTTCCCTCTCCTCCATTTTTGCTTCATTCTCTAAAGTATGTCAATCATTAACACCAATTTTTCTCTTTGAAGATTTATATCACTGCTGAATCCTTACAAATGAACTATTAATGTGCAAGCACCAGGATCCTCCATTCCCACACAGTAGGCACTTTGTCCCTGAAGCTTAGCCTTCTACCACTCTGATTCAGACCGTTGGCAACCTCATGGCTTGGAAAAGTGATTTTTTCCCATTTGAAGGTACTGTATACACTACGTGGCCCACCTATCAATTACTTTCTGGTTATTAATCGCTCATAAATGTTCATGAATTTTTGTCACTCTGATGAGCCTCTTAACTTGCATACAAGCTATTAATTATTCATTTGTAAGTAATTATGCTCATGATTTTTGCATCCTCTATAGCAGCTCATTATGTAAACTAACCATGTTAACAGTCCCTGTACTGATTTAGACTTGAGATACAGCTCTCCCTGACAGCAGCTAAAGACTGCAAGATTAAATTACCTTTTTTAACAAAGTACAAATTATTGATAGGTATTAGTTCTTGACTTTGTAATTGACAAAATGGAAATCTTTGCTCAGAAATACAACCAGAAATGTCATACTTTATTTAATTTCTTCAAAAAACTCATAATCATTGTCTTAGTTATAAAAGGGAAAGGAGAAGTATTAATTTTTTAAAAAGTAGATTTGTGTCTGGAAGGAAAATATTTAGATGATTGGAGGGCAAGGAAATTTGGCTGGGGTATTGTGGAGGTATTTGGGATGGGTATCCCTGAAGAAATGTGTCTTGAAGACCCCAAGGGGATATTTGGAGGAGTTAGGTGGGGAATGCCACTCTGAATTGCAACACAGTGTTTTTCTAACCCCTTTTTGATATTCGGTTTTGAGAAGGTCAACACAAAATGAGCTTGAGACTGTAACAAAATCCAGAGAGGTTAATAAAATAAGCATCTAAAAAAATTCTACATCTTTGTGGGAGAACAATAACTTGTTTTTCTTGGAGGTAAAGGGTAATATGATAGAAGAACAATGCTCTGCAATCATTGTTTAATTGGAAGTGTTGATTGCAAGTTTCAGAAGAGACACAGAGAAAAAGACAATATCCAAGGATGAGTTAGCAAAACCATACTAAGTAAATTCATGATTTACTGAGAGGATAAAGCACTTGAGAAGACAAAATTCATTGAGCTGTAAAAAGCATACAAAATATTTTCAAACGCTATTGAAATCAAAAACTATTTTTCTTGGTTTATTTTATTTTCAGGGGAATTGAAGAGGAGGCTAGAGAGAGGCTTACTTCTTTCTTACTTAAATTCTGCCACTCTTGATTTACATTTATCTTCCTGGATTTCTGTTCATACTGTACTGTTGGGAACTGACATGGAAGGATAAATGAAAAAAAAAAAAAACAAAAAACCAAAACACAAACAAACTTTGAAAAAAAACTCCTGCTTTTCTTACATCTGAATGTCCTGAGAGTCCCAACTCCTTTGCATCTAGGCACTTCAGAGCACTGGAGTCAGGGATGTCTGCTTGTTAGGGCTCCCAGGGACTCCAGAACAGCCTTCGAAGGACATTTCATAAAATCGGGAAAGCAATGAACCACAACCTGTTCGCTTCTCCTTTTTATTGTGAAAAATTATGTTAGACAGATGTCCTTTTGCTTAATAAATGTAGAAAAGAAATGTAAGAACCATTTCTTTGTCAATTGTATTATTTTCCTGGATCCTAGATAGCAGGGCTTTTGGCCATTTCTCATGTGGTCTTTACTGAAGGGCTGGTGGGCTGCTACACTGGCAAATCTCCAGTGTTCTGCACTGAGATAGTCCTCTTTTAACTTGCAATTAGAACTTGAATTAGGTCTTGTGGGTAGCATCAAGTGTGCTTAAATGTCTCGGTTGATGTACAGAGGAGTTTAATAGTTTAAATTATGTAACAGATCCACATTCTGCCTATTCTCTCCATTTTCTCACTTTGGAAAAGAGTCATATTAACTTGGGAATATATTATTTTATTTTGTGATAGAATTGCTTTTGAATGTAATCCTTACCCATAGGAGTAATGAATATTTGTAATAACGATGGTAGCATTCTCAATAATTTCTAGCTTAGCAATAAAGAGTGCTGGACTATATGAATAAATACATGTTCACAGCAACTACCAAGCTGGTGTAATACTCCCTGTACTTACTTTACTGAAGAAGTGGGAAGCTATTTTTGAAATTGTTATATTTTTTGTCAGTGAGGATCACAAATACCATTTAAGTATTTACATATCACTTAGGTACTTTCCTAAAAGCAATCAGTAGTTCAGATTGATCAGAGACTTATTACCAGCCAACACAGCACACCTATCAAAATGCTCTTCCTTTCAACTGAGGTGCACCTCTCTTATTAGTGATGTGCATTAACCATCTTCATTTGGGATTTTGTATCACTCAAGTAACTGCAGGATGATAGTTAGTTTATATAAGGAGCAACAGTGCAAGAAGCAAAATATCCAGCATAATTAATTAGAAATGAATAATTAATATCCTCCATATACTTACAAGTTCATCCAGCTGTCATGTACTATAAATGCATGAGAATTTTGGAAATTTGACAGCCAAAGGGATAAGAGTACATGATAGTTGAATGCTATTTTTATACTTTTTGATCAAAATCCTGCTGTCTACATCAGACTTCAAGCTCTAGTGAACTGTGCGGGCTTTGCCTATGACCAGTAAAATATTATTTATCAGGAGCTATAGTGACAGGACACAGAGTAATAGGTTCAAACAAAAACAGGGGAAATTTAGGTTAGATATATGGAAGAAAGTCTTCACTGTGAGGGTGGTGAGGCATTGGCACAGGTTGCCCAGGGAAGTGGTGGATGCCCCATCCCTGGAAGTGTTCAAGGCCAGGTTGGATGGGGCATTGTGCAAACTAATCTAGTGGAAGATGTCCCTGCTATGAGATCATTCTATGATCCAGATTTGAATAACATCCTTTATGATAAGCAGATATGCAAAGATAAAAGTAAATAAGGTATAACTTCTCTAAGAGTATAAAGATACTTGTTCTTTGTATTTTTTGCTAATTCAAATTCACATATATTTGGAATCAAGTGGATTATTTCCTGGGAAAAACACTAGGAACTATCCTGTTTCTATTAATGTCTGAGGAGCCCTCATGACTGATAGAAGCAGACAATTTCCAGGAAAAGCTAAGATCTACACATTAATGAAAACATGTACTTGGAATATAGATGATAAAATTGTCTCAGGTGAACAAAAAGCCAGCAACCACCTGTTATTATATATTTCGGCAAATCCTTAGAGAAGATAAATCTAAACTCTACTTCAGGACAAGTTTCAGTTTGAGCTCACACATTTCTTGACTCAAAAAACATCTTACCACGGGGCACAAATCAGAGGACAGGCTTCATTAGTTTCAGTTCTACAGTTTCATTGAACTACTTGTTTGCTTTTTGGTTTTTTTAATCTCAAATCCTTGGTGGTTTAATTCTACATAGTCTAATTTATTGGCCTATAATGGTGGTTTTGTTTTCAATTTATGAATGCTTTACCTTATTTTAATTGACAATTCTGGGCTTTAAAATTATTTCTGCATGGAACTCATTCTCAAAGGGTTTAATTTGGATCTGTGTAAAATTTGATGAATGTACAGAGGAATGTGAGAGAATAAAAACAAAGAGCTGGATACAAATCTCACAACTCAGAAACGGCTCCCCAAAGGGAGATTCTTTCAAGCAGATCAGTGTCTTTCTGTGTTGAAGTCAATGGAGCTACACCAGCTTACACCTCCTAGGGATCTGGATACACACCATTAATACCTGATTCAAAGCCCATACAAATAATTTGCTTTTAGTATTGTAACTTTATGGCTGGAATAATCTGTTGGTATTTATGAGCCTCCTTCTTAATGAGTTCTGACATATTTGTTAGGGAGCCTGTGATTGTACCTTGCCCAGGGTAAATCTCTGAGGAACAGTTTCTTTCCTGGGATGCTCTTGGTGTAGTGCACACCTTCATGATTGCTGGATATAAATAGGCAACCCAGCCGTTGCTGTTGAGGAGAAGGGAGGGGGATATTCTATGAATCTGTTTACTGTTTGTTTTTTTGTTTCCTGAAACACATCTCAGAGAGGTTTTGGCTTCTAATACTAGAAACTGAAGTTGTTAATTTTGAAGCCCCTGTGAGAATAGTAGAGAAGCCCAATGCTTAAAAGAGTTGGGTAAAATATACCTCTCACTCATTTATTAGTAACAATATGTCTACTAGGTATTTAGTCTTCTAACTGCTTAGGTACTTATGAAATTTGTGAGTTTTGCCCTCAGGAACAGGTGGAGTTACATGCCTTGCATATATGCGTGAGAAAGTTACCCTGAGTCTTGGCTGAAATAATTTTCAGAGCAGCAGAACTGCAGCATAAAAATGGGTGAGGGATGACAGTGCCTGCTTGGTAGCGACTTCGTAGGTTTTTATTGTCTTAAAATATGAACATTTCACAATTTTTCTTATTCCTTTTCTTCAGACCTTGCTTGAGAACCTCACGAGACCAATAAGAATTTTTTTTAATACACTTCTGCATGTTCTATTTTTGAGTAGGTTTCATCTGTACTATTTAGGCATAGCAGTTCCTGTCCCAGTACTGTTAGGCCTGGGCAACAGTAAATAGTAAGGAGTGTGCCAGACAGAGAGAGCTGGAGGAAATACAGATGGCTTTTCATCCAGCTTGGGGTTTTTCTGTAATTTCAAAATTATCTGCTAATATGTTTCATTCACTAGATGGTTTATCACTGAGATGCCTTATTCACTTGATATAGCTGAGATGAATACCTATCAAATATTTATGGTGGGTTTTTTTGTAAAGTAGCAGATACTAGATTGAATTATTGCTGACACTTTTGGATGTTTACCAAAGACACGGAAAAAATAATGCACATTGCTGTATCTAATATACAGGATGGAGTGTTTTCATCTCAGCTTATCAAGATGTAATGGCTATCTGTTGCTCCAATAAAAAAAGAAAATCTGAAATTGAAATAACTTGATAGATCTCAAAAAGCACATCTCATAAGTTAATGATGGAAAGGATGATTTCATCATTATACTTTGATGATTTACCCCTTATTTAATGCCATTCCTTGTTTAAATTTGCAGCCATCAATGCCATCAGTATGCACTCAGCTTGGTAAACACAGCTGACTAATCAAAACCAGAACAATTAGAATTTTTTTCTTGTTTCACTTTGGCAAAATACTTGCAGTTACTGCAGTGCTAATGACCTTGAAGTCTCTCAGAGTTATGATGAAATTCTCATTTTTCCTGTAAATTCAACATGACTAAATATGTTGAATACTGCCACTTTTAAGGCTAAGTAAGAGTTATAAAAACTAGAAAAAAAAATCTCCTAAATATGGAGGATATGTAAGTATCTCAACCTGTCCTTGTGCTTCAGTCTTTTTGCTTGATGCTGTTAGTGTTGCTCTTTGCCTCGAGGTACGCAATACCTACATCATAAACCATGAGAGTTTTTGAGGGATACATTTTATGTAAATCTTTTAAATAGCATGTTTATAAACTTTTAAAAGAGATTTTAGTCTCCTAATTCAGAACTGAAAATAAGCATGCCATAACTTCTGACTTTTATCAGCCCCGTCAGTGCCTGGATATCATAATTCTCATTAAAGGAGCAATTAATTTCATTCATACAATAGGGCTTATGCTTTTAGTAGAAATAAAAATTCCAAAAGCTCAGACCTAGACCATTTGCATTGAATTTAACTGGTGAGATAAAAAACTTTAGTAGTACTTGCTCCCCACTTAAATCCAAATTAAAAGTGTTTATCCAGGGAACATCAGACCAGTGACTTTATGACAGCAATAAGTTGGTTTTCCTAGTTGTTAGGGAGTTGAGAAGCTCTGTGGCAGCAGTGCCAAAGTTTGTGGTGAGTTGGTTTGTTGGAGGCTGGTATGTCCCAATTTTGTGGCAAGATGCCCTGCGAGTTGGCTGTGAACTGGGAAAAGCAAAGTGCACACTGGCATGGAAGCTGTTAGGAAGGTTGGCAAATCTTCCCAAAACATAAAATTATTTTCTCAGAGACAAATTTTTTGAGTAAATTTTTATTGCCACACTTGACAACTATTGAGATAAAACCCACAACTTTTCTGAGTCAAGCTTAGGTGTGCAATGCCTAGGAGGGAATTTGAGGATCACTTATGGATTTATTGTGCTTTCCTTTGGTCATATAGTGTCCGATATTGGTAAGAAGTTGCATTTGTGGGGATATGGCAGGCTAATACCAACTGGCAATAGAAAGTAAGATATCTTCTACAAATAGTTTTCTAATATTTCTGCTACATAGTACCTACAAAACCCTACCTTACTCTGAGGTTGAGAGGATCCATAGCATTTTACATTGATGTTCAAATACTGAGAAGAGAGGAACTATATCAAAGTTGTAAACCTTAATGGACTGGATATCTTTTGGAATATCTTTTGGGATTAGCAGAGGGTTTCTCTGGGGTTTTCTGTATGTGTTCCCAGTATGTTGGCTCTAAACCTCTAGTTTAGCTAAACTTCCTTTTTGTCAAGGAATAAATAAACTGTTGGAATGAATGCTGTGTCATCTTCAATGTGAGCACTAAATCAGGTGAAATATTGAAATTATATTTACCTCTCTTTTTTCGTGGTCAATCTGCTGATTCACAGATTGAATCAGAGAGAGGATTTCTGAACCCTCTACAGAGTTTGCTGTGGTCACATTGCTTAGCTCTTTTTCACATCTCTGTCATAATTTGGTAATAGAAGCATCCACTAATGTGAATACATCAGTAACGTTCATTGCTGCAATATTCCTTCTCCTATAGGGAGTAGAGAATGAAATCAGCCATCTAATTCCAAAGGCATTACATTACATTGCTGACTCACAAGCCAGGAGCAACGACTTCTTAAAATATGCTTTTTTAGAATTCAATATGACTACTTTATGACCTCAAAAATGTCAGCACAAAGTACCTTAGCATTGGTGTTTATTTGAAAATACACCTTAATACTACATGTATTTACTGCCTGTGCCTTTTAAATAAAATAAGAGCTTTTAGAAAGAAACCTCTGCCTTTTGAGACTTGGGCAATATATACATGCAGTATTTACTCTATATGTTTAATCTCTCCCTCCCTATCTCAAAGCAGTCAGTCATCTGATAGCTAAGTTATATTAAGAAAGCTATGAAAGATTACTTCTATTTTTGTGGAAAATTACTTTATTACAAGATATTTATAAAACTACCACATTTTTTAAAAAAGAGATTCTTTACAGTGAGCAGGAACAGTGAAAAAGATATACGCCTTGTAAAGCTCACTATAGATATGAAAATGAACACCCAGAATAAAGGTATGGCTTACTAGAGAAACATAAATGATACAGATAATATTCCACAGAGATCAACAAAATCCCAAATCTGATAAACTTAGTATTAGAAGAAAGATTAGGGCAACAAAGGGCAAGAGTACATTGAAAAATCATTTCTTACATTTAAACTAGTTGAAAAGTTTAATAAACACTTTTAAGTGACTGACTTTCAAGTGTTCCAAGTTGGATAAAGGGCATATACAAAAAGTTCTTCTCTTTTTAATGATCTTAGCATTCTCCATCTATTTTATACCTCAAAAAATAAAAGACAAATTTTCCTGTATGTTTTTTTCTAACATTGCCTGAGGTCACCTGCAGCACTGCTCCTCAACAGAGCCCCTCAGTGAAATAATTTCTCACAGGCATGTATCTTGTTTCATCAGAGATGTAGTAAAGCCCTGTTTTCCAGCAGAACATGTTTTTGATCATACATCTGATTTACACTACTTAGGTTTAGAAAGGCACTCTGAAACTGAAGTTTCTTTTCCTTTAAATTAAATGAGGGATTTTTCCCTTTCCACATTTTCCACCCAGAAAAGGTCTGAAAATAAATATCTACCCAAAATTTCCCTAATTTTACTTCTGCTGTGAACAAGTGTGCCATAACAATAGCCAAGCTCTTGAGAGCAGTATCTCAAGCAAAGGAAGAATTATGTATTTGTTTCTGCATAAACATGTGCGTTACTTCAGTCATCTAAAATAACAATACTCTGCAAATTAGCATGATTTCAGTCTCCATAGATGTTTCCTTAAAAGTAAGCAGAAAAAAAAACAAAACGGGGAAACCATGTAGCTCTGATTAACAGTCTGGGTTTCTTAGAAATTTCAGGCTGTTCTTCTCTGCATAATTCTGATTCGAGGGAACACTGCAGTGTCTCTCTAACAACGTGTCTCTCCTGGACAGAGGCTAGAAGGGGGTAGGGGGAAGAGTGAAGATATTTGCATTTTTGGGTTTGTGGGGAAGAAGAAATCATTCATATAGATGAAAAGACGGCCCAACACTGGAAGTTTCAAAATAATCTTGGGATATAAAGGCCCACAGAATTTGATGTGGGCTTTACTTCATTAGGGTTTTACTTCCAGAGAAGTATTAATTTTTTTAGGTTAACCTAAATACAGGATAAACACTGAATACACTAGAGGATGAAATCAAGGTTAATTAAAACATCTAAGTCTTTGATTACAAAAGTGATAATTGCAGTAGAATTAAGAACAAAATAACTCTATTGAATAGTTCCTTATTAGGTATGCTCAACCTTTTTTATCAGATCCTCAAAGAGTTTTTAATACCCCCTTTGTCTCTTTATTCTTATACCCCTTGTGCCCTAGAAAGACAGAAAGAAAAGAAGGAAACAAAAACTGAAAGGGAGGAAGAAGGGAGAAGAAAAATCATGTTGCATCTATGCAAAATACGTGTCTTTCTGTAAGTAGCCTTCTTCCATCCTGACATACTTTATTTCCTTACTTTCCGAGACACACAAATATTTGCTGTTTAATAGAATTTGGTATAACAACTGTAGGAAGAAAAGCCAACACATACTGATCTATTGATATTAGTAATGTAGAATTTTGTTTCAAAGGCGGAAATGGGGAGGAGAACAAAATATTTTACCAGGACTACAAGGAAAAGCTCCTACTATAGCTAATAGTCTGTGCTGTCAGCTGCAACTGTGACTTTCCAGGAAAAGGGCCGTAACTGAGAAAGCCACATTTCTTTTTATCTTCCACTTTTTTATTCTCTTTCCCCCTTTATGCGTAGTCCATCTTATAAGAAGACTTGACTACACTGTAGCAACAGGAGTAAAAGTACTGCCTGAAATATATTCCTTTCATTTCTTAGCACGGACACTTCAAATTCTTGAGGACAATAGCTGAAAGGAAGGAGTAACAGGAAAGATTATTAAAATGGTGGTATACTTAAGATGGTTTTGAGGAGGTTCCCTGAGAGGCACTGTTTCATATTGTCAAATACATTTTTTCATCATGAATAATGTGCTCGCTGTTGGAGGGCTGCCTTGGTGACTGCCAGGTCCAGGTTTTCTGAGGCAGGTATGGTTGTCAGGGCTGAACATGCCCTTTGCCCAGACCATCCAGTTCTCAGGGCAGGGATGCTGCCCACTGTTCAGTGCTCTCTGTGAGGGGCCTCAGTGTCCGACTGTTCAATGGCTGCAGGTGAAGGACCTGTGCGAGTAAGCAAGGGATAATAGCATCACTAATGCCATGGATCTCTTTCCATGGTCATGGCTTTAAACAGGCTTTGCCGGGATGCTTATTTCACATAACATCTTGACGATCAACAGCACTGTCTTGAGTCAGAGCAACACATATTAAGCAGGCTGGGATCAATAGTGTGAAACAGGGAAAATTCATTGTATTGCGTCTTGAAGTGGGCCTCCAGAGGTGTGCCAAGGACAGACTCTTCCCAGTTTAGATGAGGACACAGGCACTGCTTTATGGTTGGTGTGCTGAGGATGGAATAGCCACAGATAGGGGCTTCCAACCCTGTGGAGGGGACGGAGAGGCCACAGGGTCTGGAGTGGTTCCTGCCAATGTGTTCATACGTATGTGCCTGAAAGAGATGGGGTCTGGGGTGCCAGCTGAGGAAGGTCAAAAGCATCACCTACATGTTTCCACTTCACTGTGCCTGTAAGACAGGCAGATTTTACTGCTCCAGGTGTTATTGCTGGAAGATGGACACAGCCCTGAGGCCTGGTCAGTGACTTCTGCTGCTGCTCCCCACCCTGTCTCTCTCAGCCCAGCAGCTGTGGCCTCAGCCGCCTCCTTCATGGGGCTGCCTGGATGCAGGGGCTGGCACACTGTGGGTGTCCTGCAGAGATGCCACAGCACCTCAGGGAACCCCATGGTTTTGGTGCAGGGAGCTCAGGACTGAGTTCACAGACTTACAGAATAGTTCTGACAACAGCCACAGAACTCCTTCCTGTGTGGCTAAAGCTGCTCTGCAGTTGGGTGAGCCCCTGAGAGTGAGATGAGTGGGGGAAAAATATCTTTTGCACCAGGGTTTTTCTTGCAAAAGTTTTGCAGTGCCTTCAAGGTGTCCCATTACCCTGCACGCAGCAGGGCAAGTCAAAAGGCTGGAGCCCTGAGTAGCCCTCACCTTGGAGAAAAATGCCTAGTTCATGTTGTCAGTGTGCACACGTGTATAGGCACCATCATTTAAATCCTCAGCACATCACCTACACAGCAAAAATTTCACAGACTTCAGAAAAGACTCCAGGGGTTGGGCTAAAGGCCTAGGCTGTGATCAGAAACTGAAGTGAACTTGGGCTCTTTCATATGTGGAGACAGAAGAAACAAGGAGGAAAAGAAATACTGTGTTTCTCACTTGCTTTTAGGCAGATACTTGAAACAGTACAGCTTGAGAAGTGTTACATTTAGCTGTCTTCACTGTAATTAGCTGTTATTCTTTATTTGCTAAATAGCTGGAAATGCATTTTGGCAAAAGGGGCTGGGAGCATTTTTCAGCTGTTTCTTTTGCTGTACCATATTCTTAATTAATTTTAGTCTTTCTGTATGTTACAGCTAATAGTACAATATTACTAGAATAACAGTTCTTTCTCTGATATCTTTAGTATTCTAAAATTAAAAATTATTAGAACTGAAAAGGAGATTTTCTGTTAAATTCTTCATTATCTTTTGTAGAAGCAAATGAATTAATTTTGAAATTCATGGCTCTTATTACACAATTGAATTCTTTCTGTTGTTAGTAGGCAAATAATTTTCTTCTGTTTTCCTATTAATTCCAATAAATCTGTCTTTGAATGTTCAAGTGGCTTTAAAATGTCTTATTTAAAATATTATTTTGACTTAAAATTTTGAATGTCATCATTTAGGGAAGATTTCTTAGGTGTTTATGAAATTAGGTTATAAGATGGTGTTATGGATACAGACTTCTCAGATCGTGGTTTTACATGGTGAGCTTCCAGAAATCAGCCCCCTTTCTGCTCTTCTGGTGAATAGAGCAGGAAAAAAACATTCCTGATTCTCTCATTCTGCCAAGTGTAAAAATTGCTCTTGAGCTAACAGACTTCCTAAGTTTCCATTAGATGGACAAGTGTGTATGTATACACTTTCGACACTGCTTTGAATTGAAATTATACCTACACTCAAGATTTTTTAACCAGACAATACTAGAAAAAAGGAAATTTTAATAATTTGTTGTCGGTTTATTTTACTTATGTTTTGCATACTTTTGAATTTTGGTTATGCAAAAATAGAGGGATGTGGATGATATTTTAATTTTCCCTTTCTCAGCTAAATTAGCTACTGCACCAAATTAGTTATAGGCTAAAAGAGCTACCAAATTGATATATTTTGCTGCGGTGGCACTAAATAAAATGAAAGGCATTTCACTCCTGAGACTTTTTTTACTTGTTTTAAAAGATAAGGCAATCTGAATATATACATTTATTGCCTAACTTGCCACTTTTTAATTTAGTCAAAATTGGTTTGAAGCTTTAATATTTTTAATTTTCCGTCAAGTATGGTTAAGAAATCTATTTTCCCTGAAGTGTAAAGTTCAGTAGGCTGAAGTCAGTACTGTTCCTTCCCTTATAACAGATTCACAAACTTGAGCTTTGTCCATAACTTCAAAGGAATTTTTAGGAGAAACATATTTTCTAGTTTTTTTTGGTTTTGTTTTTTTTTCTTTTTGAGTGAGTTTTCTAATTCTAAAATTTTAAATGATGGGTTTTCACTACATGTGAATATGTACAAATTTTCTCTGACAGGTAAAATCTCACAACATTCTTTCAAGTTTTCTGCTAAATTTTAGCAACACAAGTTGACTGTGCTCTTTTTCTTTCTAATTTGATTTTGATTGGATACCCCTTCTTGTCTTGATATAAAGTATTAAAATTCTTCACTTATCCTTATGACAAAGTATATGACCTTTCACTTTTCTTGCATTATTATTCATCCTTCTTTGATATTACTGGCATGTTATTTTCAGTGCTCTGACATTTCTGGCATTCTGCCATGTTCTTCATGCTTTTGACCCAGAAATGTTAGAAAGGGAAGCAATTTTCAAAGAAGTTTATTCCTACAGGAAAGGCAAACACATTGTTTTAAAGAAGCTACTTTTCTTCTGCCCTTTGTGCTCTTGGTTTCCTTTGTTATTATTTTCTCTTTGAGCAATTAATCTTGATGTATGTCATCATCTGCATTTGAAAGTAACTATGGGCTTACAGGTTGTGAGGTAAACTCATATCGAAAGTCATCTGGATATTGTGGCATAAAACCTGAGTTAAATCAGATTCTGTGTTCTTTTGTAGCACTCCAAACAACAAAGTTAATTGAGATTAGTAAGATATAAAAATAATTTCACATCCAATTCTTAGTATAAAAGTCTTTGATTTTTTGATATGTGATATATCTGAAAAAATCTGCAAAGTATTTCTACAGTCTATGTCTTTTTTTTTTTCTACCAATAGAAAAGCTTGGATCCTTTAAATAAGCCCATCGTGAACTGATTATTAACTGTGTACTCCAGAGAGGCTTGTTCACACATGTAACTTAAATTGTTGTTGACATTTTTGATGCCTGGTTCCTGGAAAAGATCCTAAAATCCAACAGTCTAGTTCTTCTTAATTTATGCATGGAGACGTGAAGTTGTGCAAGGAAGGAAATGCCATGAAACTGGCAAAGGTTTGCACAGAGTTTCTCAACAGAAACATGTCTGCATTTCTACCATATTTGGAGGTTTGGCCGTCTTAGTTAGGTCTGAATCTATGTCCAGTCTATGCCTAAGTATTCATGTCAGTAATAACCTTTGTCAGATGTGTTAACTCACACACTATAAAATTCCTGCTTAGGAGAAGAAGGAGATGATGTGCACTACTTGACTGTTTATAAATCTAGAGGCTAGAACATTTGTCCAGCCTGTGGGTGGTTCACATTAAACTGCCTCTAGATAAAAATCTTGAATTTAAGACCCCTTTTTTTTCCCTGCTGTATGTCCTGCGCTACCTTTTCCATACCCTTTTTCCAACAGCAGGAATTTTACATCCTTTATTATACAATGAGCCAGGTTAGACATAAAGGCTGTACACTAGTTCTAACCTCTGACCTGCCAATTAGTAAATTGCCTGGCATGGTATAGTCCAAGACTTTAAATACTCACTGACCGAGATAGCATGTGCTCTATCTTCTGAATGAGTCAGTTTACTTCTGAGATAATTGAATGAGACAAAATGACAGCATCTCTTTTTGTGCCCATTTAGAAGACAAAAGGCAATGACAATAACCTCAGGGATTCAGGTAAAGGTCTGGATAACATCTGGCTCTCAGTGAGACGTAGCTGTTTAAAGCTGCATACGTGCACCTCAACCCGAGTCGTGGTGGACTTCTGAGCGCTGAGGATCTGCAGGTGCAGAAGGAATCACAGATTTATAAAGGCTGACGTACTGATTCATATCTCCTCCATAATTTCTATATAGTTCATCCTGAAAGTGTGTGAACACTCCTCTTTAAACCAGCTAATTCTGGCTGTGTTGGAGTGCAAGACTTCTCAATACAACACAGTCTTTCATCACATCTTCTCAAGACTCGAATGATTAAATGAATGCTCAGAGCAAAATGTACTGTACAGAAAACTCCAGTATCAAATACATAACTTTAACATGGCCCCAAAAGAGGGCTTTTTAGTGAATATTGTGTGAACAATTTGTAGTGCTTGAAAGAGATCTAAGCAAGTCAGACTTGTGACTCTACCTGCTCACGTGAGAGGAATGAAATTAGAAATATATGGCACATTTTATGATTAGCTGATTGATTCACCCAACTCTATTCATTTAAACTAGTAGTCTAATATAGACCAGTAGAACAGAATTCAGACTCTGTCATAAATTGTATGAAACCTTGCTCCTTTTTGCATCTGTTGTTACTTTGTTAGCCTGGTGACAATTAGGACATTGTTACTGAATTCCTCTTTACATTTAGAGAATACCTTTTTTGCAAGCTCAATAAATCTCATATTGTGTTTAAACTGAATTATTTTTTGTAAGATTGGCAAAAAAAATCATATTTATATTTTATTCAACAGTAAGGGTATCAGGATGATAAACCTTGGAGATTTATACAGATTTTTTATTAAATTGTTTTCCAATTCTCCCTGTGATTGATAGTTTAAAAATCATTTGTCTCAAATTCCTTGCATTTGCAGACAACATGCACTGAGAAGTTATACAGGAGGATTGTGACATACAGTGTTACCAACTCTTCTGACAGTAATTTGTTGTCCCAACAGTTATGTGATTTGATTACTGTTTTACTGTGAGTATATCACTCAAGACACTTTAGCAATAAGGAGTCTACTGGAAGCAGTGTCTCTAAAGTACTATTAAACACTCAGTTTCTTCCCCAGACTAAAAGGATAATTAAAGACTATACTGAAATCTTGTTAAAAATAATCTATCATTCCTGACCAATTGAAGTAGGTTTTGAATGTCCTGCAGTGAGCTGACTGGAAAATATCTGTAGGTATGATCCACCTTTTGGAAGCTGAGGTGTTTTTTCATATTCCATCAGTTGATTAAAACAAGAATATGGCTGGACTACAGACTTTGACTTACAGATTTCAGAAATTGGAAAAAAAATTTAAATCAATGTCACCTGTTGAACAAACTGGGGGTTCCTGCTTTTTCTTCACTTTCATTAAGTGTTTCAAGTGGAAAATCCTATCTTGAGTTAATTTCAAACTTCTCTTCGGATTTTTCCCTCTTTTCTGTAGAAGATGCACTAGTTTAAGTTTTTTGTCTTAACTTACACACAGGGAAAATTAACTATTTGTTTTTTAAGCAAGTACCAATTACTTTTGCATGATGCTGTCTTTTCAAAACTATTACAGTAAAAACAGAACATATTTGACCCAATCTTTTTACCTATATGATAGCTCTGTATTAATTCTTTGGATCTTTTTTTTGATGAAAAGTGCTGGTGCGCAAGAGTAATGAACGTCAAGAAAATGATGTTTTAATGTTAACTTGCAAAAGATCTTATTGGTGACTCTCTATGGAAGGAGTTTCTTCCATAAGGGTTATGAATCTGAATAGAGGCTGATCTAACAGACCAGGAAGGTTTAGGCTTTTCTAACCAGGTGGCCATGGCATTCACTTTTAAACAGGAAATTGAGACTACTCGTCTATGTTTAAATCTGTTACTTAACACACAGTCATTTCATCCTTAAATCCTTAGCAATGCTTTTCTTCTAAAAATATGCTCTGGGGATAGTGTAAAAGGCTAAAACATAATAAAATGTTTGAAAGATTCTAATTTATCACCTTATAAGTGATACCATATGACATTTTCTCCAAAATTATTAAAATACTATTGTAAAGCAGGAGATGACAATCCTGATGTTGGTTTCAGGTAATGACTGATAAATAAGTTTTACCTGAAGATCTTTTTACTTCTTCAGCTCTTTCAGATATATTGAATAACTGCATAGTAAAGATATTTTAAATTTAGATTTTGAGATCCATTAAATGACTTTGTATGCATATTATTTCTTTAGTTAATAGAAACAGATTTTTTAACACTTTCTTTGTGGCTAAATCTGTGACAATAATAACATGAATTTAGTAAACTGAGCTGACAGTGCTGAAACCTAGAAAACAACTGAACTGATTAAAACTAAACCTGAAAACCATGAAAATATTTTATTTTGAAATATTCTTCTTTCACATAGTAAACCAGCATTTTTCTAGATGGCACTTTTATAGCATGAAAAAATAAGCTTTGATGACCAAACTGGTTGGATTACTGCAAATGAGCTGACCCAGTCACTGAAGATTTCAGACACAGCAAATCATGTAACAGTATATAAAGCAACCAACACACACACACATATAAAAATATTATTGACCCATATGAATAAAATTATTTATAAGACAGTGAGCTTGACAGGTGGAGGAGAAAGATTACTCTCCAGAACACAGATTACCTTGTGTAAAAAAATACACTGGATTTTTTTTTCATATGGATCAACTTGCTTCTGCATCACATGCTTCCATCACATGCTTCTGCAGCTCCTACGTTTATGACATGTCATTAGTGGTAGCATTATTGATGACATTGTTTCTTTTTATACAAGGGGCGTGTGATTATTACACTGACGTTGTTATATTTTATATCAATTTTGCATGTTGTCTTGAAGATAGCTGCTTTTGAAGTCAACACTCTGCAGCTTCAGAATTCATCATTGTAAATCCATTACACTTCCTTTTTTCCAGTCAGTTTGATCTCTCTGGGAAAGTATGTCATGCATCTTTATAAACAACACGTTCTGCTCTGTGGAGATGTGTGCTAGTGAAAAAAATAATGAACAAAACAGAAAGAAAAGAAAACAAAAGTCCAACATGGATTCCCGATGTAAAAATGTTTTCCCATTTGTGATCTTTCTCCGTAGTTATGCAAATTAAATTTGGCAAGATTTTTGTGACAGCAACAATGCATGTTGACAGTCATGTCAAGACTAGAGTTTTAGGTAATTATATTGTAGATTTTACTATATGGTGCCATGTCTTGATCTGAGACACAAAGTCATTCACAGTGAAATCCACCTGCTTATAAATATTGATGTTCCCAACATGACTTGTCAGATTGGTGATGAGTACAAGCCCTTTCTTATAATCCAGCAAATTATTGAACAACATAAGTTCACTGTTGTTTAGCTTGCCAGCTTTGTTGTGATCAATTGCTGTATACCAGATGTCAGCTGCCAAAGCGGCACATTGAAGTCATCTGTGATGAGCAGTTTGCCTGCCACAGGATCTATGCCAGCATTGCAGTGAAGGCTGTTGAACTCTTTATTTCCCTTACAGAATTTGGGGCTTTTTTATTTCAAGTTCCAGTGACAGCAAAGTTGAACTTGCCACATAATGATAGTAGCACTGGTCTGAAATTCCTGCCTGGTCGTGTTTGGTTTTGGTTTGTTGTTATTTTTTTTACTGGACTACATAACTTTGTAACTGCAAATTGTGCAAGGTTATTGGCATTGCCTGGGCATGGTCTCTGTGTCTGGATTCCAGGGATGATTAGTCCAGCTGTGCCTTCCTAGATCCTCTCTGTATTGGAATGGTTCTACAGTCTTCACAATACCCTTTGCTCCATCGACAGGGGGTTTTTGTTTTATCCTTCACTCATATTGTTATGGGAATGTTAGTATCGATCATTTAAGCTATCACAAACTTGCTTCAATTGTCAATAGGTTCAGGTGCAGTTTTTGTGTAACTTTCTCACATCTGGTTTTCTTTTGCTCACAAGGCAATCTGGTTGTGCCTAATTCATGGATTCTTTTAAAATGTACCTGAAGGGTTAGTAGTTTCAGAATTCAAATTTTTGTTAGTAAATATGGGGAGCAGTTCTAAAGATTTTCATGTAACCTTATCTGTTCTTCTATGCAAAACTGGGGCTGTAACTCTTTTAAAGGGAAACTTGTGTTGTTCAGGAGCTGATACACTTAATAAGATTAGAGATTTTAGGAATATATAAAGGTTAATAAAAGGTGGAGTAATACAATTGTAAGGAACTGGAGTCATTGAATTGGACAGTGGATAGTGAGATTTATCTCAATAAAGGGATGAGCAAAATGTGCTGAGTACTTCTCCAGAGCTATTCTTTCAGCAAGCACTATGATGAACATTTTAGCTGTCACCCAGGTCATATGAAATATTCCTCATTAGCACACAGACTGCTGAGAAAAGCTTTTGAATGCATCACCTGAATTTTTCTGCTGCAAATCTCCATTTTTTACTTGACTGTGTCACTGACTTACTTGGATAAAGAAGTAAGAGGCTTCCTCCTCCTCCCTCAACTAGAAACAGAAGAAAAACTCAGCAGTAGCTGAGAGGTGTATATGACTTTTTTAAGCCCTACCAGCTTTTAGAGAAATGTTGTACAACATATTTGAACATTCCCTTATAAACCAGGTCCTTTTTCTAAAATAGTTACGGAGGGCTCTGTGAGGAATAAAATTGAGGATGACATGACTACAGAAGACTTAAAGCACTACTTTCCAAGTTCGGGCATCCAAATGTCATAATTAGGCTGGTTTTTTGTTGTTCGTGTGGAGGGTTTTTTGCCATAGTAGTTATATCGTTTCAGTGAGCACTGCATCCTTAACCATTTTATATATGTATTTTCTGTGCATCTAATTTTCATATTACAAGCAAGTTCCTCATTCAGTATGAAACACTGTGGTAACTAGCTTCTTGTTTGACAAAGATATATGAACTGAACAGCTTTAGAGGGAGAAGGAAGACTCACTGAATCTTGAACTAAGAGACCAGGGATTCTGGCAGATCTTTTGGTAAGGTTCTCAAGTTTAATATTTCTTTAGTACTTCTGAAACAGAGTAGTTCTATTTAAAATTTATTGTGCTCTTGTTGCTATGGAAAATTTTCTTATTTGGAAATGACATGGAACTTATTAGCTCTAACAATTATGTGTTAATATGTTAAGCATAGATATGTATACACATTTATAGATAAAATAGTTCAACTTCCACAACAAAAAAATAATGACATTTTAATGACATCGCACAAGGTGCAGTGCATACAACTGATCCAGTTTATATTCAGTGTGAAGGGACAATAAATGAACAGAATAAATTTTTTAGAAGACAAAAAAAAAGTATAATATTAAACATAATTTAAACCTTCCTGGCATCCTAAACTGCTAAGAGAATATAAGATGCCACGTCACAAAACCTGTATCTGCTGGAAAAATTAAATATTTCTGCTTACATCTGTGGGGAAATGAGAATTGATTAGAGTTAAAATCAATGGTGAAAATGCATATATACACTTGGAAAATATTTCACATAAGATACATGGGGACCCTGGACCAGAGAGAAACTGTCTATTTAAACTGTCAGGCTTAAATTATAGAGATAACATTTTCTGAAAGCAATATGAGAGCTGGAAGAGGTAATATAAAATCCCAGTGAATCCTCTGTAGTCCACATTGGAGTCCTTCTACTCAAGCAAGAAGAAAGTCTTAATGCCAGTGATAACTTCCTTCTGAAGAACTGATAGAGACAATTTTCCTACTATTAAAAAAAAAAGAAGAAGAATAAGAAAAAGAAAAGTGCATTTCTTTTGCATGAATGATGAACTGAGACTGAAGAAGCAGTCTAAGAAATATAGTTGGAATTAAACATAAGTTTCTGGGCTTTTTTGAATTTAGAAGGATGTGCTGTGAAGGATGTCCTGATGGTAAGGTATTAATGAGCTAATAAACAAGTAATCATCTCTTTTTTCTAACTTGAAGTTTCAGCTGCTGGAGGGTAAACAAAGAGCATGGTAAGAACATCTTAGACTTTGCTCTTCATATAGACTTGCAATTCAGACGCTTGTCCAACAATATCCATCAGAATCCAATTTAATATGCAGGGGTGAAGAGGTGAAATGGAGCCCTTAAAAGTGATTTAAGCCAGTGTACTCTGATGTTGATAGTATCAGCTGATACAGAAAACATTAGTTTCCACTTGGAGCTCAAATCTCACAAATTATTTCATTTTAGCTGTTTTGTATCTGTTTCACCTGAAAGGAGGGAGGAATTACCTTTTTCTTGCATACATTTTTGGCTGTAGAATCCTGAGTTGGAAGAGCCCTAGGAGAATCATTGAGTCCAACTCCTGTTTCCAGTGTTCTCCAAATATTCCAGGACTGGGGCCATGACCATCTGGGGAGCTTTTCCAGTGCTTGACCATCCTCCCAGTGAAGAACTTGTTCCTGTTATCCAATCCAATGAGATAGCAAAGCAGGTGGGAGGTTCAGAGATCCAATCATGTAATATACATTTATCTGAATTACTATCTGATGTCTGGAACAGAAAATACAAGCTTTGCACAAATTATTCAGAAAAGAAAGCGATAAAGGTGGAATGCACTTCTAAGACAGCCAACAATCATACCCAAAACTTGTCCCTTGGCCTTGGTACAGTTGATGGCCTTCAACAGAACATGGTTTCTGTGGTGAGAATGCTGGAGAAAGGAAGCAAGAACAAAGGGAAAATAGTTCAATCCCTCTTGCAGAAGGGAGTCTCCTCAGCAACACTTAAACCGGCTCTAGGATATCAGAACTCACAAACACAGGCCAGAAAGATATGGGAGAATAAAAAGGTTAATGATAAGGTAAGATGTTAGCTTTTAGAATGGAAATAAAGGTAGAGGAGGGAAAACTTAATTTTTCTCAAAGGACTTCTTCATAGATAGAATGAAGCATTCCAAGGTAATCCATTGTCAATATTGAAGAAAGCCCTGAATAAAATAACTAAAAGTCAAAGAGAGCCCTTTTAACCCCAATCTGGTCAGTCTTACATATTTTATTTTCATTTCACACTCAAGTATTGCATAGTAGTTATAAGTCTGCTCTTTTTCTGCTTCTTTCATTTGTTTTGTTTTAAATCAAATAGTATCCTGAAGAAAAATTCACTGTCTGTCATTGGATGGAAATAGAATAATATCTTGGAATATTTTCTTTGTCTTTGGCCCTATCTCCAAATTCTTAATTGCTGACTTGTGCTTCCAACAAATTTATGAAATTTTTATGCATCATAAATTATTTTATATTTCTATCAGTGATCTTAATATAATTATAAAATATTATTTCATATAAAATCATAAAAAATATTATGTGATTTAAGTTACATCTATCTGGTTACTCTAAGATTCAGTTTTGATCCTGGACTTTCCCTTTGCCTGTGTTTTATATCTGTTTCTTTGATTTTGCAATGAGCTAACTTGCTCATCTGGTAGGGAAAATCTTATAAGTTGGTATCATAAGTCATCCCTTTGCAAATATAAATTTGCAAGTCTTGTGTACGTGGGTGATGATATGTTCTCCAAAAAGAGCACAGCTTTTGTTCTAATGGAGCTACACTCTCTAATGATATTCTTGAAATGGCAGCCATGAGAAACACTGCAATGTCTCTACGAGGTGTGCAGTGCAGGTAAGGTGATAAAGGGCGACTCCTCCAGGAGGCTCTGAGGACATATTCATCTCTTCTTCTTTGTGTGTTGCAACAGCAAGTGCAAGTGCAGTTTCTAGAATGTGTTTTTTGCCATGGTTGTCCATCGCTGCACCTGCACAAAGCTTTGTGCTGATTTAAGAGCAGGGGGAGGGGAGGAAGGTTGATGTCTGCACACAGGAATGCTGAAAGGCTTTGGCATATATATAGTATAAACACATAATCTGAAATCTCTGAACCAGAAGCAAGTTTGAATATGTTGCAGAAATACTGTATGGTCTTGAGCCACTTGGTGGCATAATTTATCGAAATGTAAATTTAAGCAGAGTTGCAGTAGTAGCTCAGGTGCTCTGATCGGGATATATGAATGTGTGCAGGCAAATGGCTGCATTATTTTGTACCTGATAGATTGTTTAAACAGTGGAATGTGCAGCTCCATGATCAGCTCATTTTCACTACTTTCTCTGACACTTTTGGGTAATGTAAAAGAAACAGTTTTCATTTACTGAAGCAGATTCAATAAGACAGTGACTTAATCTTTCTTATTGATTTATTTAATGAAATTTTAAATTAATATTTCCATTCAAGTATTTACAGTTGAACATGAATCTCAGTTGAAGTTCTCTTCAATTGCAGCAACCAAATGCACAATACATACTCTGACAAGACCATTTAGTGGCAAATAAAGAGCAAATTCCTAACCTCCAGTTTGCCAAATATTTGGCTATCTCATATTTCTACTAATGGCTCCAGAATATTAGGAATATTTGCCTCAGCAACAGTGGTATAACTTGCTGAAATATCACAAATACATTATAGTGCATTTTCTGCTATCATAAGGCAAAATATGTGCAATAATAAAAATCTGTGAGGCAACATTTCCCGGTCTATGGAGTCAAAGTTTGTACAAAACATCTCTCTCAATACTTTTCCAGTAAAGTTTCTTAATAGTAGCAATTCATTTTAATTTTCAGAAGTTTAATTCCCAACCATAGCATTCTGAATATACGCATATTAGAATTACTAAATGAATATCCTAAAACTAATTTTGAATAAGCCCTGATAGCACTTAATTCAATAGAAGGTAGAATCCCCTTAAAAATCCAGGTGCAATTAATCACTGCCCTGATAGAATAGTCAATGCTTTATGATCTTTAGATGTTTTACAGTAAGGTAAGATCATCTCTACATTTTATGGAGATATATCATCCTCATTTACAAAGAATATAATGCAGTACTTTTTCACCTGATTCAACTAAACCAGTTGAGTGATCTTGAAATTTAGGTTAATTGACTTATAAATGATCTTGTACTGACAAATGGTTTCTGTGGAATTGCAAGACTTGGTGTAGTGTCAGCATATTTTTGTGGCTAAAAGGAGTTTCTCTAAATGAAGACAAACTAGTCTTTGCACAAACATATTACAACCACTGTTTTTTTAGTTCCTTTCTAATTGAAGCTAAGTGAAGTTTTTTTATTTATCTTATAACCAAGTTAAAAAGATTCATAGTTGTCCTTTGTAAAAAGCCATCACAATAGGAAAGAGCAAAGAGATTATTAACCAGAGCATCTGCCTTTTTGTTACAGAGATATAGAGGACTATTCTCTTCACCTATAGTATCAGCTGGTACTGACAAATGCTTGTCCAAATTTTAAATGGTTATGACATTTCTTATTCCCTGTAATCCTTCAGTTTGTTTAGAAATCTACTTTTGCTCTATGCACAATTTCCTTTGTCCAAGGAAAAATGTGACTAAATTCACTTGTTAATCAGAAGATTGTAAAGAACTTTCTGGTTTAGGGGGTTAATATGAGACCTAGTATGTGCATATGTATAACTTTGTATACAAGTAATAGCAATTATTTGCTAGAAGAGACTATAATTTATTCAAGACACTTTTCCTGTCTGCTCTGAAACAGAATTTAATACATCTGTGGAATTCCATGCTCATGGAATTTTTTGCTTTCAAACAATTAAATCACCTTGAAGATAGAAAGATATTACGTTTATTTTTGCATTTATGAATATGTTCTTCTAGAATCCTTGTGCTGTTTACTCTTTGTTCAAATCCTAGCTGATATTTAAAGCAACCAACCACTACCTCCTGTGCGAAAGGAAATCATACCATCATGACACTGACCATATCCTTCTACTTTTGCAAGATAAACCGGATGTTCTTGCTGTCTTCAGGACTGTTTCCAAACATGTCTGTAGGAAGGATATAATAATATATTATGGCTTAGCTTCTCACAGAGGCCACCCTTGCATCACCCTGCTACAAACACCTTGTCACCTACAAACCATGCTAACATCTTAAAAAAAATTCCTAGAAAGAAAGTATGCATATGTAAAGTATCTTCTAAAACTCTTCCCTAAGGCTGTAAAAGAATCTGGATAATTTTCTCCATCTTTCCAGATGAGTGCTATAACCATTAGCCTGAGGGAAAATGAATATTCTGCTTTCAGGTATAGTTTTAAAGGGCTGCACTTCCAGCATGGAATTATTCTTTCAAAGCCTATTTTTATTAGAGGGTTCATTGCTATGAATCCTGAATTCAAGATGGTAGCAAAGTGCCTAGTTTTGGCTAGAATTTAAGACGAATTCATGTCAGTGATATTTCCACAAGATAGCAATATCACTTCAGACTACAGCTGGTTCCTGGATAACTCTGGCCATGAAAAAACTTAGGTGGTATAGAAAATCAGACTGAAACTGTGTGTTCCCATTTATTTTTTTAGTCTGTAGTTCATTGAAGGAAATCTAGCGTTTTTTCATTAATTCAATGGCATTGTTGTGACTTGCACAAAAAGTTTTGATTTCTGGTCTATTTCTTGGTCTCTTCTAAGGCCAAAAATGTAATATTCTGAGAGGGCTGAGCCATTTGTTTTATTTTAAGAAACTGTACTAGAAACTGAAAAGTGCTTACATTTTTCTTTTGTTCAACATGGGCATATTGAGAATGCCCTACTTAGGCAGACCACTCATCCATCTAGCACAGAATTCTGTGTCCAGAAGAAATGCAGGGATTCTCTTACCCTCACTCTCTGCCAGCATTGACAACTGTTATGTCAGGGATATTTGAGGGACTGTCACACTAACCCTTTTTTTATGTTAGTTGTCCAATAATCTAATTCATATGTTAACCTGCTGATAGTGTCTGTGTGCCTGTGTCTTTGCATCTACAAATTCTACCACCTGCTGTGGTGAAGAAATATCTTCTTTTATCTGTGTTCATCTGATCTCCTGCTACTTTTATCAAGGACACACTAGATCTGGTATGCAAGCACCAGCTGTGCATAAAATGCCTCCTGTCATTATGATTTTATAAATATTGGTCAGCATTTTCTCTCCAAACAAAGGAGCACCGACCGTATTACTCTTGTAGAGCAGCTGCCCCATGCCTTTGATCTCCTTCCCTAATGCCAGTAGACTCTTCCAGAAATGGAGCACCAGAGCCACATGCAGTGTTTGTATGTGGGGTCAGTCTTTTATGTGGCAACAGAATTAAATTTTTTGTGGTTTTCTCAATATCTACCATGTTGATGTACAACATGTCATTGGCTGCTTTGCCAAATGCTGAACATTCAGCTGATGATTTCCAAGGACTCTAAAAAGTGATTCAAAAAATAACTTCCGATTTTTCTTCTGAAATGTAACAGCTAGTTCAGTTTTTTGGAATTTATTCTGCTTACATGAGGTATCATTTAATTCTTCTCATAAACAAGTAATTGGCAATTTGAGGCTCCTGGTAAAGAGAGATATGGAAAAATTGGTGTTCTTTATTCATTTTAAAAGAACCATAAAAGAAAATGGTGACGGAGTTATAGTGCTGGTACAACTTGGAGTAATAGTTTGAATACTTTCCTGTGAATTAATTTGCACAAGTAGAGGAAATACAATTGTAATTTTGCCTTGCAGAACTACATTTTGTTGTTTATCTGTGAAAAATAAATAAAGACTGGTCAAGCATTCCAATCAGCTGAAAAAAAAAAGACTGGAAATGGTAAAAGAGACACAGGTTACATTCTGAATGTCAAATAAAAGATTGTATCATCAGGGAATTTTGTTCACCTTGCAAAGTAGGAAACAAACAATTGGAAATAAGTGGATGAAAATTAGTATATTGAAAACTATCTTCCAAGTGGAGAAAAGAATAGAAAGGGTGACTGTTGCACTCTGCTGCTTTTGAGGTCCTGTTTTGATTCCCGTGGGATCTCTTTGGGGATTATATTTGAGTTCCTCCTGTAGAAGGTGATATGGATTATCAGCCTTTCCTTCTGTTATGATTCAGTGTTAAAGTCCTCTGCCCAAATTAAGGTGCAAACGAGCAAATACCAGTTCAATCATACCAACTTTATTTTATAACATTGTGTACACAAAAGGGAGAGGGTGGGAACTAGAGAGAGAAGGAGTGAGATACTGTAAGCAGAAGACGGATCCAGTAGTGTCCAGCCGGTCTTCAGTGCCCTGGGCTTCTTTGGGGTGGCAGACAGTACAACCATATTTGCTTAAGAGCTACTCAGAGGCCTGAGAAGACATGGAAGAAGACTTGTTTTATTTCAAGGCAAGAAAAGGCATGATTCTTCACAATTCAGAATTTAGCAACAGAACATATTCTCCTTTTTTTTTGCCATAATGGAAAACATGTAAAAAAATGTGTTTCCAGAAAGAATTTTTTATTCAGTTTCCTAAAACGGAATATGATATTTCAGTAAGTCTCAAAAGTGTCAGTACCCTCTACCATGAAATTCATAACAGCAGATGTCATCTAAGACTAAGACACTGTGATGTTATAAGTGGTAGATCTTTGTGTATATTGATTGTTTTAAAATTGATAATGTGGTACATTTAAAATTTGTTCTGGATATTTCTGTAATATCTTGGCTGTACTGACATAGTTTGCTCTGTTGATTCCATGTTTCTTATATTTTTCATTTATGAATAAAATATGTAGAAGGCTGTTAAGCTGCATAAACTGTTTAGCAGAATTAAAATTGGGTTACTCAAGATCACGTTCTCTACAGATTGATTCAACTTCTTTGATGTACCAGGCATAGTGCCAACTTCTGCCAGCAGAGAATTTTCTCCTCATTTAAGGTTCTATCAGCTCATTGTATTGTACCCTTTTTCATGCGCCTCTTCTAAATACTCTTTCATTACATGATCATGGAACATTATGTTACCTAGCATACATTAATACATTAATATCAAGGAATCATCCTCTTCTTTGACTGCAAATGTCTACAGACATGGTTTGTTTCTGTATGTACATAGTCCTTTGAATGATAAACAACCCTAGAGTGAACATACATATTTCAGGTCGCAATATAGTTAGTATTTTCTTGTCTGAATCGTCTTCCGTAGTGCACTACTATTGCGCCAGTTTCAAAATATGCTTGGCTTTATCTCTGTTTATCATGTCTATTTTGCTCAACTTTTGATTTTTGACTTGATGGGGGTTTGAAACCTGTTATTAACCTTTCCTCATCGGCTATTTGTTCTGTTCCTTCCAGATCATCTAGCGTGTTAGGAGCAGAGGGAGTCAGAGGCTTGGATTGGCACAAAGATTCTTGTTCTTTGCATTAGTCAGTACAGGGCTGCTCTCTCTGTGACCTTGCTTACTTTATTACAGTCTGTTCTGCTTCTCAGCAAGGTAGAAAGATACTGTTGCAGTGAGACATTAAATTGGCTTTGCTTTTATAGCCTGTCATCCATATATGCAAAGCTTTGTGAACTTCAATTTCTAAATTTTCTTGTCTCTTAACAATCTTCTTTGCGGCATCTGTGCTTGCTCAATAGTTATGAATTAAGGCGTGCCACCCTAAAGGGATTTGGTCAAAGTTATGATGTTGCTTTAATATTCCCCCTGCATACAATTCTTTCTCAGTCTTACCATTATTTCATTGTAATACACCCCAAGGCCACTTTGGGTTGCTTTGAAGAGCCTTGAAAGACAACAGTATAAACATTAGCAATTCATGTGAACAAAACATTCTAATAGCCATGCTGGAAATCTTGAAATATTTACTGGAAAACAGTGAAGATGAAACATGTCCTTACAGATTCAGCAGCAAAGAAAAATCAGTAGGCTGGTACAGAGATCCTCTGAAAAACATACTGTTTGTTTTCTGTGCTGGTGATACTATAGCAGCAATTAGGGAACAATGAAAAGAAAGCAGAAAGCAAGCCTGAAATGAAATCTTTTAAACATTTTATTCCAAATAAGTAAAAATTAAGAAGCCTTAAGAATCATATAAGAAAGAAGGCACACAAGTGAAAAAACATGTATTCATTTAATCATCCTTATACAAACACTTCATAATTCAAAATTTAAGTGACTGGGGCAATATCAAGGCTTTACTTTGTTTTTATGTGAGAGTTTCTCACAACTGAAAGTAATATTACTTGCAGTCAGATATTCTCCATATTTTTAAGTAATTACTGACTGTCTTGTACAATTTTGTATTTCTTTTTCCCCCAGCTTCCCTACAGAACATGGAAAGACTTATTATGCTTTGGTATGCCTAATGTTTTCTGCAGCACATAGTGCAGGGGTGAAAAAAACACACACAAACAGAACCCAAAACCAAACCAGTCATCTTTGATAGGACTTGCAGTGTCAAGATTAGTTATCATGCTGTTAAGTGAATAAGTAGTATATCATCATGAATCAGTACCTTATCAGAGCTATCCAAAAACCCTAGGATCAAATAGTATACACAGAGGGCAGAGTATAAATCAGGCTACTGGATTTCCAGTGGATTGTTTTGTAGTGCATTCATTACCATTGGAGATGCAAATTTATTCTTACTGTCTCACAAAGGGTTTTTTTTACAAGGGTAACCAAGCAAAATAAAGAACTATCAAGTTAAGTGTTGTGTAAGTTAGTTACACAGGCAGGGTCCCTGACATTCTTCCTACAGTACATAAACATTTAACTGAAATAATGACTGGGCCATTAGTAATTATCTCTGAGAGGTTTTACAGGACAAAATGGGGGGTCCCAGAAGAGTGAAGATGGGAAAAGATAAATTACAAACTTAGAAAGGAAGAGAGGCCACAGGGAATTACAGGCCTGTAAAGCTGCATTTTGTTAACAAGAAAGGTTCCAAACTAATCTGAGAAACAGTTTGTAAACACCTTGAGGGGAATAAATTCAAGTTGATAAGAAAAAGCCATGTCTGTTAGTAATGATAGAACTGGCTCAGTGAATGGCAAAAGAGAAGACCCAATAGTTCCAAATTAATAAGTACTGCTGAATTCTTCAAATATTCGGGAAGTTGTTACAAACTCAGTGGTCAATTGCCCCCAGAGGTAGGAAAAGAAGAATAATCAAGCTAATTTGATCATCACATAATTGTGATCAAGTTGATAGTGGGATAGTTGTTTCCACATACAAAAATGGATTTTTCACTTGATTAGAAATTTTCAAGGATTGATAGACAGAAATCTTTCAGAAATAATAGTAGTAGTCAGTCCTGCAATATAATTCGGAAGTAGATTATATGACTCACGCTTTCACACCCGTATATCTCTGCCTCGAAAGGCAATATATTTTGCATTCTCAGGCCTCAAAAATTTGCAATGAAGTCAAGGACCTCTACTTCCCACCTCAGTTTTTTGAAGTCGTGGATCAGAAACAAAAGGTATTGTTTCATTGCTAAGTACATGTTATAGTAAAAAATTACTTGTGAGAATTATGAAAGAAAACCCCTTTCAAATGTGCCGTGTTTATACTCCAACATAACATTTTTAAGGGTAATCAATTTGTTCTGGAATTCAAACAAAAGTAAACAGAATCTTGTTATTTGGTGAAAAAAGTTGAAAGCTGAGAGAGCTGAGACTTGAATATATGAAACTCATAGTTCTGTTTACTACAGCTTCACTTTGGAGAACATTTGAAACAGTGATATCAGCTGTTATGTTGTTCCTGTAACATTTCTGCCTGTCTCCCCAAATATTTAATGTATTGAATGACCCATCCCTCAAAGAGTCATAATGGCACAACCGAGAATGGGAAGACAAATCATTTGCAGAGCTTCCTGCAAATGAAGGGAACAGCAGATGTTAACTCATCATTCATCTGCTTTGCCTCAGCTGAAAAAAAATACCATAAGATGGTTGGATTCAGTGATCTTAAAAGTCTTTTACAATCTCAATTATTCTATGATTTTTTTCCCACCTTTAATTCATGATAAAGGAGGATAACGCAAAGGTGCACAGAATACAGAGTAATTGCAGAAGGAAAGAGTAAAATGACAGAGGGATAGAAAAAGTTCCTAAAAGAGAGGTGAATGCAACACAATAAATAATAGAGTTTCAGTCATTAAAAAATTGTTATGGGTCTCAAATGAGCAAAGGGCATATTCTATTTTGGGGATCTGCCTTTGCAGCCTTTTGTAGACATGTGCTGTTTGCACATCCTAATAGCAGCATTAGCATTGTATCAGTAGCATTAACATCATCGTGCCCATGTGCAGTTTGGCCTAAAGCATTTTGTAGAATTTTCTAGTCATGAAACACATCCATCAATGAGACAGCACATCTTTCTTGACATTTCTCTCTCTATGGAAAGCTAAGGTGTCCATATTGCTGATCTCATCTGTTTGTGAAATACACAGTTTATGTAAAAGAAGGAGATGCTTATATGGTAGGGTTTAAAATCAATGATCAAGTTACTTAATTAAAACAAAAGGTTGCAAGTAAAACCAGTATCACTAACATCATGTTTGTTAGTTATACAACTGGACTTTGGTCACTCAATCTGCTTCCCAAGTACAAAAAATATAATCTAGGATATTTGGGCTAGATCCATCAGAAATGCTGAAGAACTGTGATCTTCAAGGCAATGCTCACAACTTAAAGAAAGCCTGGAAAGCCTGTCTGCCGAGATATGAATAGTCCGTAATGGTCTGGGCTTCCTGTAGCTCTAGAGAAACTACTTGGGTTTCCTCTTTCTTTTTTTTTTTTTTTTCCCTTCGGTTTTATCTTAAGCTTTCAGAATCTATAATTTCATTTTCATATATAGAAACCCTGCTACAATTTCCTCAGTCCTAGATACCTTTTTCAGGCTCATTTTTTTGCCTTTTGAAACATCTGATATAGTTTAATTGCTAAAATTTCTGTCATCCTTGGTTTTGAAACTTTTGGTTGTAAAAATAACATCATTGTTCTCGAAGGGACAGTTCTGCTGTTATTATTCCTCTCCCACCCACACACGTGCTCATGTATTAGACACACATTTGTGAAAGCCCTGATGGTTGCTGCTCTGCCACTCTCCCCGGAATACCCATTTCACACTCCGCAGACTTAAGTGTCAGCTGCTATTTTATTCATTATGTATTAGGCACATTTATTCCATTACTTTAAAAACTATGGTGAGTTACCTGCTCTCAGTGGAGAGTGGCAGTGATGTGTCTATTAGCAGGTTGTCTTGCTTGGACCTGGCTGTGGGAGCAACTCATTTCTTATAGACCACCACGCGTTCATCCCCGAGCTCTTGAATTGTGTTTGCTATGATTGAATTTTTATTAAGTAGGCATCATTACAGTTAAAATAACTATTCAAGTCATTCTTCAGCAAAACTGTGTTAGCAGAATCAACCTCATAACTAATTGGCCACTGGAGATCATTAGTGTTGTATGAAATCATTGTTTGAAAAATAATATTTTCTTTGTATGGTGAAAAGCAAACACAGCAGATTTAGGTTAGTGCAAATTTTGCCTGGTCTATGACAATACAATAAGTAAATGAAAAGAAAAACTTCCTAAATTATAAGATAGAACATTACAAATGCATAAAAAAGGAAAATACTAAAGCATAAAAATACATAAGCAGAATAAGAACATGAAAATTAAATTGTATTGATTGCAGATGGCTATTATAGCAGCTGCTAGTAGGTGTGAAAAAGTTGCTTATAGTAAATTCAAATACATTTTTAATAAATAGAAAAATAAGAGTATTATGTAAAATATAATCTAAATGTACAGCACTAAGATGAATAAATACAGTTCTAATATTTCAAATGGATTTTATAATTTATTTTTGGCATTTTGATGCTTACATTTCTGATTTTAAACTTCTGTGAATTTTTTGTTTTGCAATCTGTCATGCCACTATTATTTTTATTGGATTTTGTTTATTTCATTAATAAAGGTCAAATTTTGAAGGCAGCATTTCAATTTAAAATGTATCAACAGTAGAATCTATGATAGAAATAATTGATTTACCACAACTTATGGAAATTTCTGCTTTCTTGGTATTACAGTGAAGAATATCTTACTTTTGTAGGTATCTGCCAGTCATGTACCTTAGTACACATGGCTCGATGTCTTTACAGGGTGAAAAGTAGCTACTCTAGAGAATATATTGCATTGTATGAGAGAAAACTAACATAATTTAGTAATTACATAGTTTTAATTTTAAAAATAGTGCTTTAGGGAACCTCTCTAAACTGTTGAAGATACCAAAAAAAAAAAAATCATGGCAATCTCATGGCTTTTAAAGTGTTCTTAAAGTTGTAAATGGACATCAAACCCTGAGAATGGGAAGTGGCCAAAACAGCAGGCATGATGGTGTCCCTCACTATTTCACAGCATTTTGTTCTCTGACATTTTCTTGTTTGTTAACCAAGCTGCAGCAGGGAGATAATGTGCACATGCATGTGGTCCTAGAAAGACTTTGAAAAGCAGCTGCTAAGCATCTGCTGGCCTGTCCTTGCACCAAGGACTTAGCAGAGGAGATGAGGACTGCACGGGTGATATCTGTACATAAAGCACTTATATAACCTAAAAGCCAAAACTGACGGCTTGAAAACCTCCACCTGCTTCAGTGTACTTTTCTTTGGTGACATATGACTAACTTGAAAACTCATTGCCATTTTTTTGTTCGGTCCTATTGTGTCTAGTCTAGACTCCTCAGCCTACAGGTCAGTCCTGAGTCCAGCAAGGAGGCTTCTCTTGCTGAAGCCATCAAAACCTGGAGGCATGCTCAGATCACTGCCAGTGTTTAGATGCAATATCAGACTCTTTGAAGAAGGGTCTTCTACTCTTTGAAGAAGACTCTTTGAAGAGTGTTGTGATGTTGTGATGCTTTCTTTTATGCAGTAACATGTGACTAAAGCCCTGTAATTCAGACAAGAGCACTTTCCGTGTGAAGAAACTTCTATATTCTAGGAAGATGCAAAACTTGTGTGAGTTTCTTGCTCATTTAGCAGCTATCTGCCAAACCACTGCATTCAACGTCTAGAATTTGTCCTCAGTTACAAGACAGGGTTGGGAGGGTTTTTCTCTTTCATAAACAGAGTAACTTTTCTTTTTCCCATTTACTTTTTAGCATGACAATAACATTTGTTCTGCTATTGATAAATGAGCGAGAAAACGTAGGTGGATTTTCCTGCTAGAGTAGGAGGATTTTTCTAAATGTCTGCGTTAAGTAGTTATAAAGTTGAAAGATACTTTGATCTTTTTGTCTTTCCTTTTTTGAAAGAATAGCAGTTAAAATTTTTTTGTGTCTCAGGGAGCATTAATTCTTCAAGAGCAATATACAAATATAAAATATTTATACACATAATAAAAAAATACAAAAAATATTATATGTTGGTTGACAATTATTATGAAGTTGGAAACGGCTACAGTGTCCTAAGTTGTGGTATCTTGGTGAGACAGCAGAACTGTCACTCCTTAATCAGTGAGACTGCAGTTTTGTACCTTCTTTCCAGCAACATTTCATATATTTTGATGAACATGTTTTCATTATTGCTGGCTGGTGATAGCTTCTGTCTTTTTCTATATGATAGGAACGGAAATAGAGTTTGACTACAGCAGAGATAGGAATAGAATTTCTTGGATTCCAAAATAAGTTTTCATTCCCATAGAAGCAGTGAATGACAAAAGAATATAGAAGTAAAAATATGCTTCCTCCATGTATCTTTAGGATCTCAAATATCTTTAGCAAGTTTTATATAGCAAAAAATTATTTGCAACCACACCTGATTTTCTTTCCCATGCCTATTTTTAATATAATAATACTTTTGAAGGCTATTTTTGCTGTACTTCAAAGAAGTATGGCCTGGAAGAAAGTAAAGAAATCTGAGAATTCAGAACTTTAGCATGTAATCCTGTCTCTACCAGTGACTCATCAGGTACTTGAGTGAACAACTGACTTCTTTATGTGCCAAATCAAGAAGTCAATGAGTTTATAGGAACAGATTGATCCCTTAGACTCAATTCATCTTTTTCTATTTTTTTTTTCCAAAATTTGGGGGAAAAATTTCTTTAGTGTTGATGGACTTAATCGAGAGTCTATAATTTGTCAGGGACAGTAGGTTTATGGCTGTAAGAAAAGTTGCTCTTAAAACTTCTGCCTTCACCAGAAAGTACAACTTTGATGAGAAAACCAGTCTCCCACTGCCTTTTAATCTCACTATAGACAGAGACTTGCCATTACTTCTGAGAGACCACCTGTTTTTGTAACTGAATTGCTGAAGCATCTTTAGAAACACTGTAAAATTAAGAAAGACTCACAGAAGAACTGTGTTAAATGTTGCAAAAGATAATGCACTCAGTTTTAAGTCAAAAGATGGAAACCCATGCAAAACATAAAAGCTAAAATGTACAGTGAAGAATGGCACATTTGTAGATCTTATGAGCAATGTATGAAATGGTTTTTAACATATTTAGATGATGTGATGAAATGTGGGAAATAAAATTATTTCATCTTTTGGATTTTTTAAATATGATATTGAAAAACCACGATGGGAGTAAGTGAAATTAAGGAGGCATATATTTATAACCACTTGTTAGTCAAAGGCCAACATTTACCACAACAACAAACAGATTTTATATTTTGGGTATCCAGTACAAAATACTTTAAAACAGTCTGATTTCTTGGTTTTGAAGAGTTCATGATTAGACTTTTAAGAAATCTCTCTTTGAAAGATTGAAATATTCAGGTTTGGAAGAAAAAAAATATAGAATCTGAGAATTTTAGCTGAATATTCCCAGGATGTTGGCTATTAGCAGGAAGAGAATAATTAATGATTCAGTCAAGAATGACAAGACTAACATTGAGAGACTCTATTGTATCTTTCACAAATTATCAACAATTTATGCCAATTTTTTTTTCTTGATGCTACAAAATATTTTAGATCAGTTTGTGTGTTTATGTTTAATTTAATTGTTCTAGAAATGCCATTTACTTTTGTGGGCTGTCCAACATGTCAAAATTTACTAGTGTGTCCATAAAGGTTTTCCGGTGAAAATTTGGTTGCACTTGGTTACATCTCATGGTTGTTTTTTTGTTACTGTACCTGAATAAGTGAGAATTTTAAAATATCAGGCCAGTTCAGGTGAAAGTCAGATGACCAAACTACAAGTTCAAGATTGGTCTTCATGGCACTGTGGTGACATCACAAAAAAGTGTCTGTTCGTGAAGTCAGAAAATTCAATATTCTTGGAGGGCTCTCAGTGTGACTGGCAAATCACAGATGAAGGCATCCTTTGTGTTTTGTTCTCTAATCGTAATCATCCACTTGTGAATTCCTAGTTCTCTTCTTGCTGCTAATAGTGCAAAGCTATGCTGAAGGTCAACAGGCAGTCACAAGAAAACTTTGGAATTGATTTTGTAAATGTTACTGTTGCAAGATATGCCTTATATTCCTCTCAAAAACTCTGATGTGGGACCAGTTACAGTGATAAAAATCTATCTCAAGTATATTGTATGATTATCTTGAGTTCTCTATAGACTTTGCTGAGGAGAGCTTATTCTTTGCCCTTGCTTCAAATTGCAGTTCTCAGTCAAGCAGAGATTTCTTTGTTGAATACTGTTCATGTGATGCTTCTCATAGTATGTGTTTACTTTTTTTTATGTCAGAATTCTGATTCTCTTTGAGCTTATGCTTTATAATTTTCATATGACCTTCAAAGAGGACAGAGCTGAGGCAGCATCTAAAGCACTGTTGTTGAAATCTTGCTGAATAAAGATTGTTGTCAAACAATTTTCCTTTGCAAAATCTGATAATAAAACTTAGACTTACAGTACATTAATCACCAGAAACATTTATATTCAGTGTGTCTTCAGTGTGCATATTGTTATAAATACGTTGAAATACAGCTGAGGGCTAAAAATGCTGAAAGCACTCTTTTTATTTTTTTTTCACTCCCAAATAGAGTAAATTTTTATATGTATAAAGTCTTATGAAAAGTAAAGGGGGTTTGGATATTACAGAAAGAAGATATCTTTTACAGTATATTTCATCTTATCACAAATACTAAAAAACATGGATAGTTCCCAATTCCAGATAACTGAGTTCCATATGTATTACTAGAACTTTTGAAAAGTTATTTGTGATAAGGCATGGGATTCTTAATCTTAAAGGAGTAGGGTTTTGTTGCAAGATAAAATGTGATATAAATTCATAATTTTTTTATAAGTTGCAGGTTTTTTCTTTAAAGTAGAAGTGCTTAAAGGATATAATGTCTGTTGTCTTCTTTATGTATTTCAGACACAGAATATTTGGATATATAAGTATATAATGTAAATTTGGCATTATAGTTACATGCCAGTCATAACAAGATCTTTTCTTTTATGGTATGAATGTATAAAGATAAATTATTAAAAATGAAAACTCATTTTATTATCCACATATGCTGCTGTTATCCACTAGCTGCTGTTGAAAAAAGTTTGCAGTTGAATTATTTCTTTTCTGTACGTAATGCAAGAATTTCAATAGTGGGCAATTGAAGTAGAAAAAAAGAATAACAAAATTTATTCAACTGGTGTTTTATCAGGATTTTAGGCTGACAGAAGAAAAAGTGATACTGGTTGAGACACTCATTATAGATTTTGAATGTATTATAAATATATTCTACATCTCTTTGCTTTTTTTATTGGTTTAGTTTTAAAGAAATGCTTATCTCCTTTGAATACTTTGTTAAAAGAAATTGTTATTGGCATGGAAAAATGGATTTTAGTTTAAAAATGGATATCTTATATTCTAAATTAAACTTTCTTCCAAAGTATTCCCTCTTAAGCAAATGGAATTACAGAGAACATAAACAAGTCATGACAACAGATATTTGTATGTATCCTGAACTTTTCTTCATGACCAGATAACTGGTAATGAAGAATTTGAAACAGAGAAAGGATGAATCACAATTTTAGAATTACTTGAAGTGGATAAATGGAATGGAATACCCATCAGCAAGAATAGCAAACTCATTTAAAATTAAGAAATGCTGAATGACTGCAACTGGCTGTACATCTTCCACATTAGTTTGCTCCAATTTGGACTTCACTGAATATTGCTGAAGAAATGATTGTTTTGCCTATCAAACCAGTGGAAAGTTTGTTACTGATTTAGATGAGTATTGGATTGTGTTGGATTTTGTGTTTGTATTTCCATATCTTTCGGAAGACAGATAAAAAACCCCAGTCTGTCCTTAGCCTTTGCAGTTCACAGGTATGGTCTGGATTTTAGGGTGCGGTTCAGAAGTATTTCTATTCAACTCAGTAGCCACTGGATCCTGTTGCTTGCTGTCATTATCTATTTGACTTTTTTTGTTTGTTTGTTTTGCCAGTTGAGACAAAACAGAATTTTAAAAGAGAGAGATACTTCATACAATCTATTTTTTTTTTCAGTCAGCTTCACTGAATAATATTTCTTTCTGCTCTTTTCTTTTGATTACCTTTAATAATATCATTCATTAAGTTACATCAGTCTTAGAAATATTCATCAAACCACATAAACGATAAAAGAGTACAAATATTTTCAGTGCCTATTGGCGATTATAGTAAATATTTGGATATTAGAGAAAAAAGTTATGATGATGTTTTTTTCTTTATACTGACCATGTAAGCTTCCAGTTTTTGAAACAAAAGATATACATCATTGTTTCACTGTTTATAAAATTATTCTATGGATGATCTGTATAGCATTGAACACAACTTTTACATGGTCCAAACTAATATAAATATATCTTGAAGCAAAGAGTATTTTCATAGCACATTACATAATAGACTAGGTGTGAAATTAGTTTTATGGTGAATGGAGACCCTGAAGGTTGTTAGCCTTTTATTATGTATGGCTTCTTTTCTATAGCTACATTAGTTTTTTTCAGAGATAATAAAGTAAGCTTCAATGAATTAATTAATCTTATAGTATATAGACAGATTCCCAAATATATCATCATCTATTTTCACATTATTATGTTCATAACCAGATGTAAATTTGCATCATCTACCTTGTTAAAAATATTAATATGTCAAGAAAAAGGTGAAAACATGTTTTTGGTGAAGTTTCATGTTTGTGTCAGTTCTATGGTTAGAGTTTCTCAATATCACTCTGTGTGGCAGTCTTAGCAGGAATTCAGAGATGCAGCAACACACAAGTCCAGTGAGAGAATGAATTATTTATTAATTTTACAATATAATTTATATATCCTAGTTCCAAAAGACCATTGGGCAGTGTCCACACCTGTCCTGAGGTGATTGGCTGAAGCACCAGACACTCATTTAAAAATATTATGTTACTGTACCAAAACATAAGTGAAAAAACAGCAGGTGTGAGAGTTATTTACAACAACCTATATTACTGTTTACATGGCTTGCATAGCAAAAGAAAATTCCCACAGAATCAGTGCAAGGAGATGGAAAATTTCTCAGCTTAGCAGCTTTTCAGCATCCACACACTCTGGTATATCATTTTAATTATACTGAAAAATTAGGGATTAGGAAGAATTTTTAAGTATTTTTCTCTTTTTACGGAGTCTTTCTGATGCTGTTATGGGACCTCACCAGTGCTGTTGCAAAACTTTTGAATGTATCTCCCCGAGATTCTCCATCCCAAGGGAAATGCTTTTGCCGTCTATGTCATTGTGTAAAGCTGAGTTTCAGTAGTAGACACACATAAGAATCTTCCTGTGTACAGTTTTAAGTGTTTAATCTGGGTATTCATGTATAAGGTAGTTTCAGAGAAAATTATTTTATCTGATTATTCTGCTTATACTACATAAAAACTTGGAAAAGCTCAAAACAAGCAGAACATTCCTCTCACAGAACAAATCTGCTAATCAATGAGATTTCTTTTTTTTCTGGAAAGTGTCAATTTGCTGGGACAGAACAATTTCCTGTAAACACACTAATTACAATCTAAGTTTTTTAGCTGTAGCAGTACAGGCCTGTAACAAATCTAATAGTCCAGTAATTGGACATAAATCTGTTGAGTAGGAGACAAAAGGGTTGGTTTTTTTTCTCTACCTGATTCACATCCTGGTATTAAACCATAGCTTATCCTGACATCTGTCACTTCTTTGGACACCTCTCCCACTTCTGATGTTACTCCAGAAGAACCTCTGCCTGGCCACGAGTTAAACCCTGTAAAGGAATGGATCCAGCTGTATGTGTGTGTATGTGCTGAGTGACCACACCGTAAGCTGTGTTGAGCGCAGGACACCCAGAGAGTGAGGTGGGCTGGCAAGGTAGTGATACTGCAGTTGGCACAGGAGCTGAAATCCAGGCTTGCCAAGCTTGTCCTTTCAGCCTCAGTACTTTTAAGCAACTCGCCACTCTGTGAATGCACTTGAAGTGGTTTGATACTGTTGTAATGGGAACACTTAAAACCTCAAATTCAACAGTGGATAATAATTTCTCATTGATTTTTAGTATGTTTTAGCTCCTTGACGTAGATTTATATCCAGTTTCCAAGAGATGTCAATGCAAGTTGCTTCTGAAGAGTAGGCAGAGAGTATGCACTCAGCATTTTAGAATTTTTCAGTATGGATTGGTAGATAAGCATTAACTTTTCCTTAGCAGTTGCAAAATAGGTCACAGATAATAACTATCAACCATAACCATTTCTACTTAGGCCATGTAATTTCCTATTAAGGTGCTGGCTGAGTGGTTTCATGACATGTCTAATCTTTAATGGAAATATTTATTGTTAATTTGGGAGCATTTCTTGCTAAAAGTTGTTTCGTATATTATATTCTTTCTGTAATTTCCCTATACTGACATAAATCTGATTACAGGAAGGTATTGCAGAAAGTCCTCTGGGGAAGACTGAAACAGTCAAAAGCAACAAGCTTCTCTACCTGGAGAAAAATTGCAAAAGGCAGGACTGTCCAGAAAGCAAGAGTATTTTAAACTTGTACTCAGTCAGTGCATACCTTTTGACAGTCTTTGCCTCAAGGGCTACTGCTGAGGCTCCAGTGAAAATTAAATCTGACCCTGACCAGTGGAACTCCTAAGAAAGAAGAGATAGATTTGTCTTTTCTGTCTTGAGAGTGATTTGGAGTTGAGTCGCATTTGCACTTCTCTCTACAAATTACATGAAATGCACCCCACGGTTGTAAACGTCAGTCAGAGACTGAATGTTGTAATTTACAGCTTAAACATCTTCATGAAGGACCTTTGCCTATTATAGCAAAACTGTACACAAGCTGCAGAGAAAACCACTAAAACCCTGAATGAGGCCCCGGACTGCTCGCTGATGAAGATAAGAACACATACACAGAGGGATCAAGCTTAGCACCTTCAGCGTGGAGACCACAGCCCCAGGGCTATCAGCTGCCAGGCTCTCACAGACCCTCACACCAAAGGGTGTGGGGGGGAGGAGAGGTTTTGGGTGTGTGGTAAAAAAGCCTCTGGTCAGAGGCAGCGAACGCCCACCTCCGCTGTGCAGACCAGCTCAGCGGTGGGGCCCTTCACCCCAGGAAAAGCCACATCCACATGAGGGACAGCAGAGGGGATGTCATGGCCCATCAAAGGCCCTCCCCAAAGGGGTCCCCAGACTCTGCACCAGAGCACTGCACATAATGCAGCAGATCCACAGTGTGGCAAGGGACTGTGTCAAACTTGTCCTCCTCAGGGGAGGCACGCGGGCGTTCCCACCTGGCCAAACGTATATTAATCCATTGGATTTATACTGCCGGGGACCCTTACCACCACGAAGACCAGAGGGAGGGGAGCAAAGACATCACTGGGACCCTTGGAAGGGTGATAAGTTTCTACTTAAGCCCTGTCTCTCTCTCCCTGTCTCCACCACCCACACCCCCTACAAACACTTCTTTATTTTCTTTTCTTTCTTTCTCTTTCTTTCTTTCTTTTCTTTCTTTATTTCTTTCTTTCTTTCTTTTTCTTTCTTTCTTTCTTTCTTTTTCTTTCTTTTCTTTTACTATTAAATAAGATATACCAAGTTTTTTTGGCATCAACATCTAACCTCGTTTGGTTTTAATCATATTTTTTGGGTATATTTTGAACCTTTCTGGGGTCAATCTGTTTTATTCACAAAGGCTTATTTTCTTTTGCTCTTTTGTTTAAACCAGTTTGTCTCAATGCCTCAATTCAAATACCTAAATATTATCTGAATTAAATTTCCCTTTTATAAAAGGACTTTCATGATGACTAATGCAGCCCAGTAAACTCTAAGATGCATGTAAGTGTGATATTCCATATTAGTCTTTCATATGTTTTTTTACAAGAGATGATTTACCATTCTATAGGAGGTAGGGGCTAGGAGTGGAACAAAAACGACCACAAAAAAACCCTGACTTTTTAAGGTTCTTTTAAAGAATTTTTTATTACTTTTCTCTCTGTAGGAGTGTTTGTAAGCTGCATAGACATTAAAAAAAACCAAAAAACCCCAAAAACTCTCAGGACTATGTACCTACTTCTAAAATAAGTAAATACAAGTTATCTTCATAGAAAAAAAAGTGGAAAAAAAGTGTTTTGACTTGTGCATTTGAAGAAACTATTGAATATACTATATAAGGAGATATGTTCACATAGTTAAACAGATCTGATGACATGGGGAGAAGATGTAGGGGAAATTATTTTCATCCACAGTATACCTGTAGGAACTGAAGATGCCTTCTGAAGGCTTAAAATCTCTAGTCAAAAACTTAAAAGGAAAAAAAGATAAAATAAACATTGCATTAAAAGCTTTAATCAGAGAAGAAATAAAACAAAAGGTCTGCAGGGACATGAAAGTTATTTATGAAATATCTTTCAGGAGAAAAATTGTTTGTACGGATAAGAGTAATTAATTTAGTAAGTAGCCCAGGAGATTTGGTAAGCACATAACAAAACGTCTTGTAACATTGATCCCTCTGAGCAACTGCACAGCTGCGGTGGAGTTTGCAGGTTGTGTTCCAAAGATGGTGCAGGCTAGGAAGAGAAGTCGATGTGGTCACTTTGAAGGAAGTGGAGAACCATTCTGTGTTCTCTGATGGTTCAGAATGGAGCTGCCAGTGATCCAGTGCAGCCTAACTAAATCAGCATTGCTTGCAAAGAAGAGAACAACTCTGCAGGGGATGTGCAAGCTTTTCTAACTATAATTCTGAAGAAAAGGACATGCCATGATTTCTCTGGTGCAGCTTTCTATTGACACCTATTTTCTGCAGTCTTATTGTTTCAGGCCATAACCTTGTTCTTCCTGTTTCCACCTCCACAAGAGGATTTGGAGGCTTATGCAGTGTAGTCTCTTTTAGCAGCTGAAGAAGCTAATTGCTAATAAGGAAACCTTACTGAGAACCTGTTTTAATAAGAAAATCTAATTCTCTGGTTTTATATTACAACGTTGCTTACATAAACATTTTAAGAGTAAGACTGATGTCTTTGTTGCTTGAAAAGAGTAGTGATTGAAAAGAAAGACCTATGAAGAATAAAGACTTAATGAGTTCAGTTAAGGGAGAGATAATAAATTTTATTTTAAATAACAGGAAGGCAGCTAAACCAAACAAGTGATTACAGAATTTAAAGTGTTGTAGCACAAAACCAAAGAAATAAAAATCAGGCATTCATAATTATCAGAGCATTCATAATTATCAGGAGAAAATTAAACTAGACATATTTATGCACAGTTCAATTCTCCAAAAATATTTTAGTAGAAATAAATCTTCTTAGATACTTTATAATTTCTCATTTTAAAATTCTTGTATGCTTAGAAAATATAGAAGAAAGAATTCTTTCCTTTCTTTAGCAATGTTGGAATTTCCTTTGCATAGATGTCCTTAGCCATGTAGATGTGACCATGTTATGCAACGATTTCTTGATACATACAATTTCATGCATCAAATGAAAATTTTGTTTTTGTGGTAGAAATTTTGCATGTACAGAAAGATGTTGTTTGCAAAAATATGTAGCTTAAACTACCGATTTCATCCCAAGTAAGTCTCCTCTAAGTTCTCTTACCATTAATGTATTGCACAAGCAGTACTCTAGCCCCAGCTAGACTAAGTGCTTAAATAGTACAAATTGTGATGCATCAATATAAAATAAATGATGGCTGTTCTGGGTTGATAAAAATGAAGGAAATTATATTTCTACAGTTACTACAAAGCTCTTCACCCTCTGCTTGTTTTTAAACTATTTTTTATCAAACTGATCTCGAATTACAACCCCCAAATGATTCATGTATGTGCTAAGACTGTTGGCCGTATCTTTGTGATCAGTGGCACATTTTCCACTTCAGTGTAAGCTCTAGCAGCCTGTCAGAGGAAAGACTTCCTGTCTCTCCACTCAAAGATAAAGTAAGTATGCACCAGTTAACACCTTACTTCAGAAATACTGGAACTACAAAAAATAGCAATAGTACATGCAGAGAGTAGCAGTAATAAAAAGGGTAATGAGTGTATTCACTATCAGGTTTATTTAGTAATTTGTGGTATGAATATTACATAAATTGGATTATATAAAATTGTCTTTGATTTTAGATGGAAACTTCCTAAAGCAGCAACAGGAGGCATTTGATGAGATTCTGCTTCTGTTCCTGAGTTTGCCGCTGGCTACTGCATGATTTTAAAATGTAAGATGTGGATTTATGAACTTCCACTATAAAGAAAAAAACCATATTTTATAAATTTTCAGAAAATACATTATTCTCTAAAGTACTTTTTGAGTTAGATACTCACATACTGTGTTCATTTCTTTGAACTCAGCCATTGCAGTGAGTTTAAAACTGGATTATAAATCATTAACTTTCACATCAAGCAGCTGATGCTTAGGATTTCTGAGCATTGGGAAGATTCTTACTTGCCTAAGGATGTCATCATTTAAGACAACTCTTAGAAGGCAGAGAACCATACCGTGGGGAAGAGATTCATAAAACCTTAACTCACAGGTCCAGGCATCACTGCAGAATTCAGCTTTTAACCATTTACTGAAAAAGATATAGATATTTCCAGCTGTTGACCTAAGTGATAGAAAGTTTCAGTCTATGATTCATTGCAATTTAACTTATATTTTATGATGTCCTTTTTACAGAAAATATGGTTCTTTGGCCTGAAAAAGGCCAGGGATAGGGGAAGGAAAAGAGCACCAGATCTTCTAATTAGGCTTTTGATAATTAGACTGATGACTTAATTTTCCCTAGGAGAGCATTCATTGCATTTAATTTTGAATATGTGTTATTCAATTAAAATGTACTGCACTTCTTAGGGGAAGAACATTTAATAAGTGCAAAATCTAATGATATTTATGTTTCTGTGTGTTATGAATCAGCAAGTCCTCAGGAAGAATGCTATCTCTAATAGAACTGGTAAAACTAATGAGAAATGAAATAGCTGTAATTAATACATTGTAATTAATTCTGTCCAACTCCTTTTCATACTGAGATTACAAATTTGAGTGAAAATTTTGGACACATTTTTTTCCTTGTTCACATAGTAAACAGAAAAACACACCTTAAAAAGAACTTTGTAGGACTCCCCGAAACCCAGCCCAAAAGGATGTGAAGCTGATAGAAAACCCTAGCAATTTAATGCAAACTGTAGGCACTGTGTACTGAGCTGTGGAGTTCTACAGCTCAGCCTTTTCAGATGTTCACTGTGATCATCCCACAAGTTAAGGGTTGATTGATCTGAACAACGTGGGGCTACGTAACCTATTAGTAAGTGAATATTGTGCTTGTGCCCTCTCTACTTGACAAACTAGAAAGCCTAGTTCAGTAATTTAAGCAAAGTATCACTCTCAGCATCGCTGTTGCTGGTTTAACCAAGCAGTTACTTATCACTTTTGTTAGATTCTATACACACTCCTATTGTGAAGAAACACAAATTTGCTCTCGGGCCTTTTTTCTTCCTTTGGTGTCATTTGGGTGCAAAAAGGTTATTCAGATCAAAACTCTGTTTGTTCTTTGTGCATGAAGCTGTTGGAATCTAAACTAGTAACTTCTAATAATGCCTAAGAATACATACTGTGAGATAGTTGAAGCCAGTCATGGGAGACTAAAGTTTTCAATAAAAATGCAGCACAGAATCCTCAATAGCACATCAGGAATAAGGGACAGTAGAAAGAACTACACTCTACAGCAGAGGAAATAATAATGATTAAGGTGACTGTTCTGCTAATAAATAATAAATCAACAAGAGGGTCCACTGATAATGATACTATTAAGGAGCAGAAAAGAGACTCTCTCTGCAAAGTAAGGATTTTAAGCAATGTGAACAATTTAGCACAGCTCTGAAGATTTTGCTCTAGTTGATCAAAGAGAATTTTATGATCAAAGGTGCTTTTTAGAGATGTAAAGGAACAGTGAGAAAATAACATTTATTGAGTGAGCATAAACTCAATATGTAATTCATGACCTCTAACAGCATAAAATCCTATATCGTGGACAAAAAAATATCAGTCTGTATCTACCTTAGCACATACTAATGGGAAAAAAAGCTCTTTTTTTCTTTTGTAAGAAGAAAAGGAATGGGAATGCCTTGGGAGAGATGTATAAGAAAATATCTTTAACGGGACTAACAGAACGTGCAGGAAAGAAGAAAAGAGAAGGTTTGGCCTTTGTTTTGTTTTGTTTTGTTTTCTTCCACATTTGAGGATCCTTCAGAACTGGAAGGAGGATGAGTCAGTATAAGATGATCTGGTAGGAGCTCAGCTTTCCATTATCATAGGTTAATAAGACAAACAGAACAAACAGTGCTGTTGGGATTGTAGAGAAATCACCAGATAAATAAGAATTACCTGGCTTCTCACTTATGAAGGTTCAAAGCTTGGCTGAGGATTCTTGGTTCAGCACTTTGTAAGGAAGTGCACACTTCAACACCTGTGATACAAGAAAGCTCAAAATGACTGAAATAATCTCAAACAATATGGTTTGGGATTTCATTTACACTTATTCTAAAACAAATCACTATTGAAAAAGCAAAATAAATCTCAGATACTCTACTGGTAAAATGCACCTACAAAGAAGTCATGGACAAACAAGGATTTCTTTTGAAAGATGAAATGAGAAGGTGTCCATTGTGGTTACATCAGCTAGTGCTGATAGCCAGGTACAGCTTACATTTATTTGTGTCATCCAGATATAATTCTCTACAGACACGACTAGATTTAAACCCACTTTACCTAGTAAAAGAAGCTGTGTTCACCCATAAATTTGTGCTCCTAATAATGCATTACTGAATTCTCCAGTTCCTGCCTGGCCTTTTTTCCGTTTACTGTAGGGTTATTCACACCCTGCTATTGTCAGAGGGGTCAAACCCTACTGTTTTCTGTTCCTGTACACACTCTGCTTCTGGAAAGAACTCACACCCGAGCTCTTGGCAGGTGGTGGGTGTTTGACTATGCAAAGAGAGACACACTTATTCCTCCTGCAGCCCTTATTCTGCTCCAATAATAGAACTAAATTTAAAAACAAACAGAAACCCATCCCCTTCCTCCTGCTGAAGCCACTTATTTGGCATTCATCACATCGCCAATACTATTCTATCACTGTTCTCTCAAGTGTCTTCATATAATTTATTTTTATTAATGAGGTTTTGATGACATAGCTCCAAGTCAGAGCTAGTATGAATAACAAAAGTTGTTTTCTCAACATACATACAGGCAGAAACTCTGGCTATTCACATCCTTGTACAGATTAAACTAACTTACAAACCTACTCTGTGAAACATCATCTTACTGTGAGAAACGTTTCTTTGTTAATTTTCCACAAATAAATTTTGAGGAGAGCTGATCCGGTTAAAAACATTCAAAGTAAGAACTTTTCAATTTTGAGTGGCTGCTGACAAAATAATATATAAAATATAATATTTTATTTTCAAGGATATTGTAATAATTAGTTGAATATAATGTTTAAGACCATAGGCTGTCTTGAGAGAAGGATTTTAGGGATTGCAGTGTTTTAGTGATTTAATATCTTACCAGCTAAAAGGTCAACATCACAAATTATCTGACAAAGAAACAATGTACATTCTGATCTGTGGAAGGCCATTAGGTGTCAAAAATCTAATTGCAAAGGGGGTTTTGGATCATGGAAAGAAAGGCATTCTTATTCTCATTAGCAGTGTGTGGAAACACAGAGCACCCATCTCCTGGACAAGTGATCCGAGGGAAGAGAACAGGTGAAAGACTCAAGTCATTAGCAATGCCTGGCTGAGAAGACTAACACCTCAGATCTCACCTGTTTTCATATAGATAAAAAGTGCATATATTAAAAAACCTGAAATGAGAATTCAATATTTTTCTTTATGAAAAGGTTCTCTCTTTTCTCTCCATCTTTGTTTTGTTATCTGTGGTATAAAAGTCTTTAGTAGTCCATAAAAAAGCAACAGTTTGTTAAGAAAATAGACCGTAGTTATTCTATGTTAAACATAATGTTACTCCAGAGCAGTTATACTGAAATGTCTTAAAATCATCTCTATATTATAAAACAATGGGAAAATAAAAATGAAGTACAATAACTTGCAGTTAAAGTAAAATTGCCTGAAGATATAAACAGGGTCCATTTCCATGTTTGCTCCTCAGTCTATTTTCTCATTTCATATGCTGGATAAAATAAGTGAATAAATAATTTTGGAAGAAGGAACCATAACTCAGAACTCTCCGGCTCCACGTTAGGGCTCTAATCGCCCTCCTACAGAGTCATGCCCATTGTTCTACTCCCTCTCTTTCCAGCCCAGTCATTTTTTCATTCTTTATTCCATTTTGGCATAACTTCAGTAAGAGGGTGAAGACTGCTTCTATACTTCTATGGAGACCTTCTTTCCTTCTCTGTAAGATGCTGTGAGCCTGGTAAGCAGAGCTCATGGCTCAATGCTGAGAGGAAAAGACAGAGGCATTAGATCTTCCTGGACTTCTAACCATTGAAATATCTTGTTGTCTAACCATTCAGATCCTGTACAAATCCCCCTGAAGTGTGGGATTCATTGCAAAACAAAGTAGCAGGAGTTCCATTTCGTGAGGAACCTTTTCCAGTTTGTGTGTCCAGAGTGTTCTGGGTGTAGCCTACTTTACCAGGAAAGAGAATCTTTTCCCGATCTCAGTCTGAAGAACCTAGGCCTTTTATGTGTTCTTCAGGCCATTTTAGTCCAACAATGAGGTTTTAAAACATTGAATAGCTACTAACTAGGGGTCATTCAAGTTACATGACTAGCTTCTTAAACTTTGATTCCTTCTGTGTCCATCTAGGCCTGAGTTATCCTAATCAGAAACAGTCTACAACTTATATGTGATGCTGAATGCAAGTCCTAGTTGTATCTCTTTTTTGCTTAAAGCACAGTCAAACAACAGCTCAGTACCAAGTCATCAATTCACTTTCAAGAGAGGCTGTTATATTTTAATGAAGAGCAAGGAGAAACTCTTCACACTGCCAGTCAAAGTCTCACCTGAAAGCACCTGGTCCCAAATGAATCTGGCACCTGCCTGCATGAAAATTCTTCCCCTGTTGCCCTCACAGTGGAGCAGTACTGAAAAGTCCTCAAACGGGTCTTAGGTAAGGACGAGGCAAATGCCAGATTCTGCTTGGAGGCATTGCTCTTAATTGGCACTTCTCAGCCCAGGCCAATACTTCATTATATAAGTACCTCAAATTTGTTCAAATTCCAAGTGAAACAGGTTAGCTGAAGCTCAAGCTCCAAAACAAGTAGGAAAGACACTTGACAGCTGGCATGAGTCAGAGTGATGATGAGGCAGCTTAGAGCTTTGTTTCCTGCAAGCTTCATCACAGACCTTAAAGACCTGAGCTATAATCTGCCTGACCCTGCTAAATGAATGTCTAATCTCTGGCAACATTACTGAGAAAGGAAAATGTGAGCAGTTTGAAGACTGACATGAAACAGCCATGCACATCAGGAGTGTGCACTAAGGACCTCCATTGCAAAATGCATTTGTTCAATGTCCTTCTGTCCCATACATGTTAACAGGATGCCAATCCAAGATCTCTGTTGATTGTCAGATTTTATTTAATATTTTGATTTTGTAATCATCAGAACACTGTGTGTAAATTCCTGGTTTTCATCATATGCTGGAATAAGTTAGTAAGTTTGCAAGGTTTACCAAGGAACCCTATGGAGCAAGATTTTTTTCCACTTTTGCTATTTACATTGTTTTTAGGAGGACATAAAAGACCCGATTTCACTATTGTCATGGTTCTGGCCAGAACCGGGTTAATTCTCCTCTCCATCCCACCACAGATGGGGCAGTGGGGAAGTTGGCCGAGCAAGTGGCACACGGTCTGGGGTGTTTCAATGGGAACACTAAATTGGGGAATATGGTTCTTAAAATACAACTACTACTGAAATTGAATCTACTGAAAAAATGAACTGGAGCCACTCTTGAAAAAGCGTGGTAAGTGCACATGAAAATGCAGTAGTTTGAAGATCGAAGGAAAAAAATGCCTGCAAATTGATCAGTCATAAGGATCTCTAACGGAAGCTGGGAGAGAAAAGGTCAGCTAAGAAATCTAATAAAAAAGAAACTTGTGATTTTGTACTCTCTCCTATTTCCACGGTTTTTGTTGTCTCCCACTTAGTTTCATCTTAAAGGTGTAAATGATACAAGTTTGTAGTAGATCTGGGCTTGCTTATATTTATACTGAAATTTGTCTCATTTTATCAACTCCTTGCATTCTCAATGTAAATGTGTTTACAAAACCACCTATCAAGCTGAATATTTGTATATATCCAAAACCTCTGAAGATTTACAGTCTGAGATTCATTATCTTTGTTCCAGAAGAATAAGATATGAAGAATTTACAAGAATATGATTGTAAATGGGAAGTGATGGTTTTAATTAAACTTAAGGATGAGAAAGAAGGCAGAAGGTTTTAAACAAATTTGAACTTATTACTGAAATGCCTACTTGAATATATTACTGAAATGTCTATTCAACTATCAGTTTGTTCTCAGAGATATTTTTATACCTTATTTTGTAATAAGAGACTTGGAATAGCAACAGTAATATAGAAGCCGTATAGGAAAAAACAATATAAACAGTACCAAAAACCAGTGGCCAATATGGTAGCTCTGAAGAGAAAGCCTGCCTTCTTAAAATTAAAAATATGCAACTGTGACAGTGTTGGGAAGAACACATTTTCATTCAGCTGAAGGCCCAATATTAACATGCAAAGAAGCTGAGGATGCCTTTTCAAAGCATAAGGATTTATGAAGTAGATGAAAATGACTCCAGATCAGTTGGTTAGAGCAGGGTGTTAATAATGCCAAGGTCACAAGTTCAATCCCTCCACAAGCCATTCACAGAAGGTTTGGACTCAATGATCCTTGTGGGTCCTTTCCAACTCAGAATATTCTGTGATTCTGTGACTCACAAGGGGTCAAATCCTGCAAATGCCTCAGCTCAATAAAATTACAGGGGAAGTGAAATTACTCAAGGAAGTCTTAGAGGACTGAGCCTACAAAGTGTGCAGGCAAAGGACAGATGGGAATCCAGCGGCTGTGGAAATTTACCTCTCCCCTGCCCCAAAATGACTATAATTTTCTTTTGATTGTGAGAAAGCAAGACAGAAATCGACCACTGGGTTAAGCATCAGCAGGGGCTGGTTATTGACCAGTTACTTAATCTATAGCTTTGAACTGAGCACCACTTCTGTGTTGATACTACTCATTTTAATAGCACAGATAAAGTTGATGATTTATTTGTAATATTTCTTTTGTAAAATTGTGATTTTCTCTTCACTCCTAGGTGAGGGATTTTGGATGAGATAAAAACTGTTATTTGGTCAGACACAAATGATCTTACCGGTGTGTTTCCCCCCCGCCGCCTTTTTCTTCTTTTAAGGAAGAGTAAGATTTTAAGTAATTCATTGGAAATCAAGGCATTGATTTTCAAAAATGTAGAAGCATTGACTTTTTATCTGAAGATGCTGGTTCGCTTGCCTCTGAAATCCCTTCCTATAGAAGCCTGCATCATAGACATAGGAAGAATTTCTCGGGTTACCACAAATTTATAGATTAGCCTTTGTAGATTCACAACATCAGTTAAAAATGTTTAATTCTAGTTCCCATAATCTTATAAAATCTGCTTGTGTACAGATACTTTGCGGATAAAAGGGGCTACAAGTACTCAAAATACCATGTTTTTCTGACCTCAAAGCATTTAGTTGAGATTATTCCTATAGAATGTAGGTGGAAAACACCTGAGGTAGACACATGTTAGCTCTGGAATAATGTTTTTTGGCATACCTTCAATAGAGATCGAGACTTTAGTTCTTGCTGTGATGTTATGCTGTCTCCATGTGCATATGCTACATGTCTCATGTGCTGATGCTATAGATTGAAGGGGAAGAGACAACGTCTGTATCTCAGACACACGTCTCATTTTTCAGTCTAGCAAAACCCTTCCAGCAGTGTTGCCACATTATGATGGACATTTCAAAACTTTCTCAGCAAAGGCAAATGCAATTTTTGTAAATAATAAAATAAACTAAAACTTTATGAAAAAAATCTCACCGAACTGACCTTTAAATGTTCTAAACACCAGTAGTCCTATGGCATTACAATTTATTTAACCTTTGAGAGAGTGTTCATTTAAGTCACTCCAGCTTTATTGCTTTTTAACTGTAAGAAAAGGAATTATGTCACAAAAGGTGGTTTTGTTCTTATTGGGTAACAAACTTCACTGCATTTTATATTTTTAGTCATTCATTTACATGACAAGTCATTTGGCATGCATGTCTTAAAGTCTCTTTGATTTTTATTTAAAATACTATTTTCAAGAGTACATAAAAATATTTGCTATGCATTTTTCCTCCTTCATAGCATTGCCCTCTAAGATTTCTAATCTAATGATGCAGTGCTTAATGAGGCCAAGTGACTCTGCTATCAGCTCACAGCTTATTTTATCTCTTTAATATAAGATTAACCATAAATTTCAATCGTAGCAGTGTTGCATATCAGAATATTAAAGTAATAAATACTAATAGTCACAAGAATAGAGGACCTTTGAGTCAATCTACTGCACCCTTTTTCTTCTTGAAAAGAGTCTGTTCTAATCTCCATTTCAAGAGCTGTGTTTAAAAGACCTTATTTCATGCACAGAATTAAACTATTCTTTTGTTGCGTCTGAGACAGGTTCCTCCTGAAAAGCCAAGTGGTGTTTATTTGCCAGAAAGAGAACCTTTGGCCTGAAAAAAATTGGGAAAGAGGGGGAAATGGTGCTCTTTTGCTTTGAATGTATCATCCTTTTCTTCTGAACAGTAATGCCTGGACTTCAGTTTTGAGTATATCATCCCGCTGGATATTTAGAAAAAATACAGTGCTATTCCACTTATTGTTTAGGCTTTAAAATGGAGAAAAAAAAAGTGACCATTTTCATGAATGCAAGAACCAATTCAGGATGCCATTATAGGTGCTCTGTTTGTGAACAAGAGCCCTCCATCTGCTTTGGAGTCCTCCACAAGAGGGATTTAAAGCATTGTTGGGAGCATCCATCAGTAGATCTACATCTTCAGCAAGATTTTGAAACTGAGACATACTATCATCTTTCATGGTAAAGGTCATTGAGAGCCACATAAATTAGAGTCAGAACCATTTAATAGTAAAAGTTAGATCTATCATTAAAGATAAGAAATCTCGAGGTAAATGTTGAAGTTCTCTTTTGTCATTCACATGAGTGGTTGGCCCTGAAAGCCATGACATACAGAGCTGCTTGATTTCCTGATCCTGTCCCTCAGCTGGCTTTTCAGCCTTTGTGAATGGCCTATTGTTTGACAAGATCCACTGAAATCACCAGAGACCTTGAGGCCAGTTAGGTCAACTTCAGCATTTCTTTTAATCCATCTTTTCATGAGCAGAAAGATGTACGTCCAAAACTATCTTTGTCTTTTTTAAGTAGCTAAACAGCCATGATTTCTTTTCAAATATAGAAGTCTCTATGAATACCTTGCCACTTTAAATTCTGTCAAATATTATACACTTTCCATAAGTGTATTTCCTAAGTTAAATGCTTTTATTGAAAATATAAATGCATATTTAATGAACAGGGTTTATAGCACAATTATAGATTTTAACTTCATCCAATATATCTGAAATGACTCTGAAACTTTTGACTTCTATCAATGTTACACGTTCCAACCATCAGTTGTGTACCATAATCATCAGAATATAGTGCTTACTAGACAGAATTATGTTAGATGAGAAGCATAATACAATTTTCATTGGTTAATAATACACCTGCATGATTAACTTTTGAGTATGTGTAAGCCATATTTCTGAAAAAAGAATGTGTTCTACTAGGTACTTTCACTCTATCAACTATATGATTTTTTTAAATTCAATTTTTTTTAACTTCTCTTTTTATAATCTAAAAAAAATCCGCCCCAGTAAATAACCTCAGACCCCTACCTACAGCATAATTCTGATATGGCAAGTGAATTTATAATCACAGAACAGTTAAAAATATGTTTTCTTACTTTGTTAGAATTTATGACAATGTGATAACAAATATTACCTCATTGCTATTCCTTTCAGCTAAGTTTCTCACAAAATCCAAGCATAAATTTTGTACTTGGATGGATGCTGACAGCTATTTCACAACTTGATATAGCAATGTTTTATATTCTATATTTTATATAAAGAACATAGATGAAGATAAGGCGGAAGTCTGTCTATCTATACTATGAAGGCTTGCTGTATACTGTGAAATATGAAAGTCTGTGAAGGCGTGAGGATACTGCTCTTTCCCTGAAAATAACAACAAAAAAAAGTGCTTAACAAACTTCTACATGTACTAGTTGAAAGATGGAGAATGACACATTAGTACAGAAACCTTTATAAATGTGGATTGTAGTATTCCTGAGAGAAGCGAGAACAGAGAGACCTTATAGCTTTTCTCAACCGTGACATAAAAAGGGTTCAAAGATAACTCCGTGGAACTGGTTTGAAAGTGCCTCCTGCCCTATCCAAATTCAATCAGGTAGGTCATTTTGGACAACAGGATGAGATAGACAGACTGCAGCAGTGCTTCTTCTTTACTTTTCTTCTGAGCATCTCCTCAGTATGGATACCCAGACATAGCTAAATTTCATTGTATGCATTGCTGCTTTCTCCTGTACATTTTCCACTTATAGGCTGGAGGGTATGGTGGGCTCCTCTTTCACACAGTCTATTCTAATCTCAATGGGACTCTTTTACTATGAGATTTTTGTTATTTCTTCCTAGGTTTCCTAATATCTACAAGTAAAGGTTAATTTTCTCCGGTGTCAGGCTGTATCTGTCTCTGCAAGGCCAAGGTTTTGTTTAGGAAATGTAGACTGGATATGTAAAAAATATAAGAAGAAGATATATATTTCCTTTAGTTGACTTCTCAGTTTTTTTAATTTCCTTTTTTAACTCATGGAATTATGGAGCACCCTAAAATCGTCCATGGCTTCCTCTGTTCCAGTACATTGGTACAATATCTTTCACTGTAAATTGTGCTTTCAAGGGCTAGTTAATGTAATCTGAGATGTTTAGGGAGAAGAGATGTTTGCTGTAATGCAGCAGTATGGCTAAGAAAAAAGAGCTTCAAAGAGACTTTCTAATGTTTTAGAATTTCCCAGTTAAGAAGAGGCTGTTAAATATTTGGGGGAGGGAGTAACTTATTTTCTGCAAATGAGTCTATCAGTTAATAGAAGCAATGTAACACAATTAAAATTAGGTGGCTAATATAGGCAGAGGTTTCCATCTGGCATCTTATTATTGGAAGAAAAACAAGAACAATAAACAATTTCACTAGACTGATGGTTTCTTCCCTTCATTGAATCTCAATACTAAATGTAATTAGGATCTCTGAACCCCAATGACTAACATAAATTTGTCTCTTCAGCTTTCCTTTGTGCAAACTAATGAAGTAAGTAAAATATCTTTTTTGTCTACTGGAGAAGTATTCTAGACTTTAGCTTCATGTCAGGCATAAATCAAGCCTCACACTACTTTATATCCTCAGAATATTCCAAGGAAAGAGAAGTTCAAGAATAACACCATTAGTGAATGCCTGGAGGGCAGCCATCTTATTCTCTTAAACCGATGAATAAACCGCAAGTATACAATCAGAGTTTTAATTGATTAATATTTGCACAGAAAAGGAAAACAAAAAGATAGTTATGATGTTCCTTTTAACAATTGAAAAATATTGACTCCAAGCTTTTATTGCTGAGATCTATCACATTTTTTGTATCCTGCTGTTTCTCACAAACATTTTGTTCCTAATTTCATGTGTTTGTTCATATACTCATCACATACTTTATAAAAATTAATAAAAAAGAAAGAAAAAAAGAGAGAGAAGTCCTTATGCCAAAGATTCATTTTAAAATCTTTCAGGACATAAAAAAACATTGTAGGATTTATATTTGGGTATTTTGGGGTGGTTTTTTGTGGTACTGCATGAGAAATACTTGTATAACCTGCAACTAAAATTACTCTAAGAACCTGATGAATAAGTTATGATGATTCATACTTGTACTCGCTTGTACTTTCTGTTTCAGTACTAAGATTGTTGGGTGCCAAGCTCTGATTTGGGGATACTTTGGACCACAAACTCTTTCTTGAGATTCTGACTTCCATCAGCCTAGATATATATTTCTACTCAGATACATCTGTGTTTCTGGGAGCTTTTCCTCACTCTATTATTAAAAAAGTAAAGTACATAATACTGTAACATAATACTATAAAAGCTGCCAAACTTTGTGTCCAAGTTGGCACTGGGAAGTTTTCTAATGCAATAATCTCTATTTTAATTAATTTATTTAAATATGCAGAAAATAGTTATAAATGACCTCATGACAAGACTCATGTTTCCTCTAATATTTTTGAAAGAAATGTAAGATTACAGTCAAATGAAATTCTTGCAGTATTGTAATCCTGCCTTCTACAAGATACTTCCCTATTATTTGATCCACATTACTTGACTTAAGGCATGTTATTATTTACTTTTCCAAGAGAACTGAGACCTATTAATAGTTTAGACTTATAAAACACTGAGCAAAACCCTGTTTTTTTCCTCCTTTTTTGATTAAGTGAATCACGTTATTTTAAGGGACTTATTTTCAAACATTCTTTGGTAAAAATGGTTATAACTACGTGATATAAGAGGATGACAAATTCCATGTTGCAAGATCCAGATCTGGTTTTAAGTAATTTTAAAGGATGGTAACTGGTCAAAATTACAACCATCTGCATTTATCAGGAAAGCTCTAAACACGAAAAGCACATATAAAATGAATGGAGAGAGACAATAAGTAAAATAAAAGTATCCATCAGCTAACAAAAATTGTTACCTTAGATTCCATTTTGTGTTTTTAAATTCCCTTGGCTACTGAGTTAGGTAAAATGTCTGTTGCTACCTTCCAATACACACTTGACTCTGGACTCTCTATTTTAATATTTCTCTGGAAGTATTTATTCTACTTTTCTGTGTTCCATGGTTTTCAAGCAGTTTGTTTGATCCTAAACAAGATCCTAAACTTTTTTTATCAAAAAGTGTTGCATTGGGACTGTAGGGACCATATATGGTCTAATACAGGGGGGACCTGAGGTGATCACAGTTTCCTGCTCCAGAGGAAAAGTAATCTATAATCTCCAGCTGTAATTACAGCAAAGTTTGTAGGTGTTACAATGCAATCAGATTAGATGTCCACACTTTAGACATTACTATGAACTGGCTTAATTAAAAGTAATGTTTTAAGATGAATAGTGGAGAAGAAAGAATGTGCCTTTACACAGCGTTTCCTAACTTCTGGCTGCGCTACAATGTGTATCTGTCCTTTTAAGGGAAAGAAATTGATCTCTTTCAAATGCCTATGGAGTATTGGCACTCTGTATTTTTCTCCCCAGCTGCTTGCAATAGAACATATAAATTCATCTTGCTCTGAATGCTTAGGCTTATCATTGATACCTGCTGAAAGACGGACACTTTATATTCCCTAGACTACAAAATTGGGATTTGGAGCAGTTCCGGTTTATTTGTTCCTGGAGAGATTAATCTGGCTAGCCTTGGTCTCTATGCTTCATCAAATACAGCTCATGTACTTTAGTGCTGCCTCTTACTCTTTCTGCCAATTATATCCATATGTGCTTTTTTCCCTATATTTCACTATAAATACAGAAAAATAGAAAATTTTGCTATAAATACTTGATAAAAACAGGCAAGGAGATTTACTTAGTGTTGGAGAGAATGCAGGGATTTAGTACAGGCAAATTATTTTAAAATCATCTTTTATTACATGGTCCCTCACTGTTTTCCCTCAATTCCCTACATAGCCTGGGCAGATAATATGAATGACATTTAAAAGGCTTTCCCATGCTTCTCATAGAATTCACTTACGTATGCGTAAATAACATCTGAACAAACATGATTCTTCTTAGTAGTTTATTTTCTGTATTTTTAAATGTCATTTTGAGTGTAGCTTCGACTTAAACCAGAAGTTTCAGTTGCTACATGAATTAGGTTGATACACACATTTGTTTTATTTCTATGGTACTTAAGACTATTCCTAGTTTAAAATTAAAAATGGACTCGGGAAAGAGGATTGTTTCTAAAACAAGATTGATTTACTGCTTTTGGAAGTAATTAAAATGAGCCCTTTAATAGATCTTCCGTCTTTAAAATAAAATACAAATGTTCTTTGTTATGTATTTGCTGAATAAAAATTTAAATCTAAATACTATCAAAGGTGCTTACTCGGGAAGTTTTTAAATATGTGTGTCAGTGGTAGGATCAAAATGAGTAACAGTCTAAGTATTGTATAATTATTTCTTTCTCCTTCTGAGACTAGTGTACTTTCAGAAACACATCACTCAAGAACTCAAGTTCTTTCCCTGATCTTTAGGACATCCAGCAGTCAAGATTCAAGGACAAATGAGATTCTAATGGATACCCATTCCCATCAAATGGCATGTAAATACAGTATTTCTTTCGTACAGTCTTAGTCTGCTTATAATTTTTCTGTTCAGCCCTTTTGTTTCACTGGGAAAACTGAAAAGCTGTAATATGCAAGATTCTTGGTGATTAAGTAATTTGGAGGAGGAAATTCAAAGACATCAGAAGATCAAAGTGATACTAGTCAAAGCAGGTGAAACCTGCATTTGTTCTTAACTTAACTTCTGCTCAGTGAAAATTAATTTTATTGTTTTTGTGAATGCAATGTTTTTTTGCAATAAAGAGTTACAATATTTTGTCAAAGGAGGAGGGTTATAATATTTTGGGGTTTATTCCATCCATTTAGGACCATTACAAAATCATAAGTTTTGTAATACTATCAAAATCATGTGGTGACTTTTTGCTGCCCTTAATATTACTGAAAAGTCCATTTATACTTTTCAGGCAAAAGTATGCCGTGAAAGCTTTTAATTAAATTCGTTAAAAATTGCACTGCGTTGATTATTCAACCTTACTTACCCGAGACATGATTATACAAAGTAAGATAATCTGTTCCCTGGCTGTAACTTAGATAATAAAGTATCTAATAGGAGTTGCCATGGTAATCAAAGTTAGAAAAGTGCTTTTTCAGACAGGAATTCAGAAATTAAAGGACTTCTGATGTTGTGATTTTTCTGGAGCAGAGGTCTGCTTCCAATGGTTTTAGAAGCTTGTCAGAAAAAGTAATGTGATTCATAAAAACATCACTTTTAACGTGTTCTTTACAGAAATACTTCTAAATTTCATGCTAATTACCCCTTTCTTAAATTTCTATGTTCCAGTTATCTTGAGTTTTGCTTGACGTAGAGGAACTAAAAGACAGAGGTCTAAGACAGTTGACTATGAAGGTACCTAAAATTAGGGCACTTGCAGTTCTTACTCTCTTGCACTGAATTGCGAACAATGAATTTAAGAATCTAAAATTCTGTTTGGACTGACAGTGTTTAGCAAGTTCATTAAGTGTGAGGAAAAAGATGATGATTTTAAATTTTAGAGATGCTACAGTACTTTGTGGACAAATGAGCTGTGGCAGAGTCCATTCTGTAGATTTGTTAATTTGATTAATCTAGGACAGATAGATTTCTGTAGATTTGTTATTAATCTAGGACAGGTGATTTCTGAGACAAAACAAAACCAAAGAGAAACAGCCACATGGCAAGCAAAGAACAAATCAGCCAGATGTAACAGTTTTAGGTATCATGCCACCGTATCAAACTTTTTCAAGTCTCAGGGTCTGTAGAAAGTTATAACACTGAGGGTATGTTATACGCTATTTCTAAAGGTAAAGAATGAATTTTTGACATTCTAAACATTTAAGAAATACCTAAGGAATCATATAAACCTGATAATTATATTCCACAAGAGTAGACAAGCATTTACAATAGTTGCTCAAATGACTGGTATTATTGTATAATACATATAATACAATATTTCAGATTCTTTTGTGCAAATGTTTCTGTGAAATATAACAAGCCATTACCAATAATCACTTTTACACTGGGAAAGTAATATTTTTTATGTGTATGAATGATCGATGTTAATTATTTTTTAATCTTTCTCTTAAAATAATAGCTCTGCTTCTTGCTCTGCTTCAAAAGTATTTTAATTTAGAAATCCAGTGTCATAACACAGACATCAGTAATAAAGAGTGAATAGGAAAGAGAACAATTCATCAGGAATGACTCACTGTCTGAAATTTGTTTGTCTACAACTTTGCTTTGATTTAAGCAAATATTAAAATCCAAAATGTGTTCACATCTGGTCTTGGGCAGAAAGTTGGATCAAATTCATCAGACGGTATTTGTAAGTAGTAATCCATCAAACTCTAATTAAAATTCACTAAAGTAGTGATCACAGGGCAGCACTATATGGTAATTAAATGGAAAGTATAAATCTAAAACGTTAAAACGTAAAAATGTTAAACATCTCCCATTTGCTTTACCAATGAAATTAATCATATTTTAAATCAAATGTTTCAATTTTTAGGATTTATTTCAATGAAGAAGTGATAAATAACTCCTTTATAATTACTGTAAATGAGATATTAGGAGTGAAGGACTCAATATTCCCAGCCAGATTTCAGTGAAATAGCAAGAACAGCATTTAAATACCTGCGTACCACATAGCATAATAATGGCTCAGAGGACAAATACTCCACTTGCAATGGATCACTTTGAGGTCTCCAGGTTTTGATCCCTTTAAAGCATTTGCTTTTTAAGATACACGGAAATATTTAAAATCTGATTCTCTTTTTCTTTAACTTAATGTACTTAATGTTTCTACTGGTAAATTAGACATGTCTTGAAGAGCTCTTGGGGAACAGAGGCCACCTGACATGACAGTCTCTCACGGGAGTCATGTGAGGTCTCATAGCCACCAAAGCGGGGTGACTGCATCCAAACTGACTGTTAAGCCTTCTTGTAATATTTTGGCTAAAATGTGAATTCATTGGGAAACCACTAACTGCTGAGGGCCATAAGAATCCTGGAAAAACTCTTACATTCCAGTCAGTTAGGAGTGTTGCTGGACACAATTTAATTCAGTAAAATAGGTAAATTGCAAGTTTTTATCTTAACTTTTTCTGTGGTAGCTTTTTTACAGGATTTCTAATCTAGGAATTCAAAGTGGTGAGAAATGTCTAATAAGTCTTACAAAACATACAAACTTAAGGCTTAGGTATAAATAAATATATACACTGTATAAAATGTGTTCCATTTGCTTTTCCCTCTTCAGTGATTTATAATAATGCATTCTTTTATGAGAAAAAATTTTGTAATTTAATTTTATTATTTATCTTCATACTGTAAAAGTATACCAAATTAGAAATTTTCTTTAAATCAAGATTTTTTATTAGGGGTAACTCAGTTTTGTAATCTTTTAATTGTGAATAAACTAGCTTCTTTTTGTTTTTGTAAAATTTAACACTGAAAATACAGCACAAGGGTCTCTATGGCAATCTCTATAACCTAGAAAATGAGTTCAAGCCACCACTTAATTCAAAGAACTTTTACTTCATCCTTTACTTATTCTTAAACCAGCTAAGAAATATTTGACTTACACTTTTATCACACATTAATTTTTAAGTGTTGACAAGTAAAAGTGCCATACTTTTAAAGTGTCAAAAAACTTTAAACGTCTTCCAAAAAATTAAGACCTTGTGACAGAATATGAGGAAAATTTAAAATAAGCTAAGAGCTCACAGCGTTTAAAGCCATGTTAATCATTAATAAAATGAATGAAAATATATTTAAAAATAAAAAATATTTTAAAAGGAGCTTATGGTACACCATATGTTTATGCGCAGTAAAATAAAGTATGTAGGGTATAGTTCTTGGATAGGTGTTTGGTGTAAGGTTGTGCATTTGAAGCCAGGCTTGATTCTTACCAGTGGAAAGGGAAAAAAAATATTGCATTGTTGTCTTTTATTGTTTGTTTTTCTGTTTATTTCAGGCCAGATCCTCAAGTCCCTAGCTAGTCTTTACTGCTACAAAACTCACATTATCAGGAGTATTTCTCTTGATTAAAGAATGAGTCAAGTAAATTTCCTCCACTATTCTAATTAGTAAATGTGTCACTTGCTGCAAGGATATCCCAGAAGACATTACACATGTTTCTGATTAGACTCATATGTAGCACATATTAAGGAAAACACATACTGTGCTAATGAAAATCTGGGATTTAAACATTGTAACTGTGACTTCGGAGATCTAAGCATTTAAGTCTTTTTAAAGTCTTCCAGTTAATTTGACTTGAAATGTCAAGAAAATAACGAAAGGTCTGTTTTATGTGTAAACACCTACAACCTATAGATGTAGGACAATCTTTTTCCACAGCACTGTCAAGAATTTAAGCAGGTAGTTCAGAGAGAAGGAGCAGTGCTGGTGGGTAATGAAAACTCATTAAACTGGTGAGATGAGGGATGTGAGTGAGGAAGGCACGAGCATTAGCGCCATGCACACTGAAATACCATGGGTTTTGAGTTGAAATAAAAATGTTTGAGAGGATACTAATATCAGATTTTGTAATAAAGTCTTCCAGCATCCCTGCCTACTTTGAGCATATTGTTTTAGGCATGATAATTTTTAGAGATACTTCCAGATGCTAAGCAGTTCCTGTAACTTTCCTAGTATCTTCTACACTTACTAAGCTAATAAGGCTTAAAGATGTTTAGAAACTTCAGTCCCTTCATGGGATTAAGCCAATTAAAAATATTGCTTTTTTTGCCTAGCACAAAGCATCTTCAAAAAGAGAAACTGATTGTGGCACTAGACTTGCAGCAGTCTAAGGGACCACGGCTGGTCTGAAGGAATGCAATCCCATACCTATGTTTGCACACTAATCAAGAAAGAGGTAAGGAGTGCTCTGGTAGTTTCCAGCTACTGTCACAGGACGTCAAGGCATTACAAAAACTCTCTTGGAGAGATAGAACTTTAGCGATGCCTTGAGGCACACAGATGAGGATTTTTTTTCTCTCTGAAAATTACTCTACTGCAGCTGAACATCTGACCCGAAGCTTCCTGCCCCGCTGAGCTGACAGTCCTGGCTCTGTGATGGCCACTCCTGCAGTGCTGTGAACCTCCTGAGTCACCCTGCTAGGACAGTAAATCTGCTGGGAAGCATAAATTGGGCACTAGGACTTAGACGGATGTTTTAAGGGGTTTTGAAGAGGTAAAAGAGAAATAGGGGTGTTGCAGAAGATAAGGACCTGAATTGATTTCAAGTGTTAGCAATTTGCAAAAACTTTGTATCAATTTTCAAGGTGTTGCCAGGGCTTAGATTTTGGCTGGGATAAATGAGATGGCATCTTTTTCAGTCAAGTATTTTGATTTAAATCTAGGAAAGCCTTTTATTTTTTAGTAGAAGTGTATTTGTAGATATAATTTTTCATAACATAGGGTAATAAACTGGTAATATTAACAAAAAACAAGCACAGAAGCAGGAGTAAAAACAGCAAATGAGGAAAGTTTCCCTATATTTATTTTCAGACATGCCCACTCTCCCATCCAAATGTTTCTAAATCATGTCTAATATTTCAAGTCAGAACAATAATACTTATCAAATCTAGAACGGTTTGCTTTACTTCTGTTTCCTTGCATTACCTCTGCTTACAGAATTTATAACCCAATCACATCCAACTATCTGTTTTACAATCTGTCCAAAATACAAAACTTTCTGATGCACCTATTCTTCCATCTATTATGCATTATAAATTTTCTCTCTTACTCTATCATTTATTTTACTTTGGAAGCCTACCCACTGCTCAAGAGTTGTTTCTACAAAGTTAGAGCAATGAAAGAAATATTGAATAAAGGCTGTAATACAATTGTAAACATTTTAAATGAGTATTTCATCCAAAATCAAATCTACAGTTCTTATTGTATTTCGTTGCTGCACAGATTGCAAGACTCATGTTCTTTCCCAGCATAACATCAATAAGCTATTTTCTCCACCAGCTGCTCACGCGTTTGGTTTGTTGTGACTATTAACCATAGAAATATCTCAGTATTGGATCTCACTGAGGAAAAGACTCAAAGCATCTTGATTTCTTGCAGTTATTGCTGGATATTTTCTGGTTAAAGGTATTCATAATATTATCAAGTTCTTTGCCAATCTCTAATATCTATAATTCAAACAAGTCCTGCAAACATTTTTATCTATGTTCATATATATATGCATATACATCTGTGTGTAAATGCACATGTGTGCATATATAAATATATACACATGTATATACATATTTTGATGTGTGTATTCCATTCAGTACTTGAAAAGTAAATCTTTTTATAATAATCCACATAGTACAGGGCTATGTCCAGGACAGAGTCACTTATACAGGTTGTTCTCTGCTCTATAAAGGGTCACTTGGCAGGCAAGAAAAAGTCTTGGAAGCTGCTGTAACTCTTGATATTGCAGGGAATGTTTCTGTGAAGTGATGAGCAACACCTCAAGAGTTTAGTCAGTTGTGCCAGGTTCAATTGCTTTGAACACAGTGTGGCCAAGATACTACTTAAGTGTGAGGAATTTCGGTTAAAGCCCCAGTATTATCGTCCAGGGTGAGTAATAGTGGTAGATACTGACTCCTAAATGCCCACTTTCTGTGCTGATGTTGCATCCATACGCTTCTGGGAAGCTTTGCTTGCTGAGAGTTTGAGTTTTTTCTCCTGGCAGTACTCTAGCAAGTCCAAAGGCTGAAATACTGTTTTCCCAGACAGGAAAAAGTTTCCATTGACCAGAGCTATCATTTTTAAAGGCACACTTCATATGACAATTCTAATTTCTCTTAAATTCCAAATGTTAATAGTTCCCTTTGGCTTCCTTATCTTTTCAGTGCACAAGTGTATAAACCTAATTTTTTTCCAAGCCTACCAATCAAAGCAGCACTTACGATGTAGCATACATCAGTCTACTGAAATAGAAGAAAATGTTAAACCCTGGCAAAGTCTCTATATTATCATAGAGTTTCCTACTGTTTAAAGAGTTCTTTATGGTGAATCTAAAACCACAAAGAAACTTGACTTTTGAGTGTGACATGACCAATATAATAATCACAGGCAACAAAGAGAAAGAAATATTCTGCTGACAGATAAATTTTCTTCCTGTATTCTTGGGTTTTGTTTATTTTCATGAGCCATTTCATGGGAAGCCTATAGGCAAGTAGAGGTATTAGGCAGAGCTGGTTACAGACTGATCTTATGTTTTGAAAGCTGTGTTTTAAAAAAGTCTCTTTGGCTATGGCTTTGTCAAAGAATGAAATTTCTTACAATGCATTTGGAAACTGGATCTGCTGAAACATAAACACATTTGCATTTGTGAATGTTTGAGATGAATCTAGGCTTCCACCTTATGGAATTGCCTGTGAGTTGTCATCAGCTTACTGCTGAGAAACTCCTGAACCAGGAAGTACTGCAGCAATCAAAAATAATTTTAGACTCTTTTCATCTAATAGGATTATTTTGCTTATAAAATAATACAATACTTTAAGCATGCATTTTTTATTATCACATCTCATATATACAAATTAATTTTCTGACTTTAAAAAAACACCCTTTTCTCCCATGCTACAAATGCAGTTTTACAGATTGGAACAGATGGTGGTTTAGAGTGAAGATGTACTAAACTACAATAAAGGTATAGTTACTGGGATACTGTGTGGTGACAGATGTTAGTAAGAGCTTATGAGTTTAGTCTTTTATATTTTCTTTATTGTAGCTTTATAGTATATTTCATGAGTTTGAAGAAAAATAATCCTATTTTCCTATTGTTCCAATTTGTTTCTTGAATTTTTGCTTCATAATGATTCTTGGATGTTCCTAAGCTTTCAACTAACCTATTATTTAAATTTGCCTTTACTAACAAGCATTTGAATACAGAAACAAAATCTAATAATATATGTTTCTATTTTGATTCTCCTAGAAAAAATATGCTCAAAGGCAGCAGTCAGAAGGGTTCCAATGAAGAAAAAAGTGTGAGAGGACGGAAATCCGTACCATGCTCAACAGACTTGAAGTCTGCCAGAGCATATCGGAAAGAGAATCCTTAACTGACAAATCTTTACTGAGAATGAACCTGTTAACCAAAGCAATTTAAATCCAGGCAGTGTTCACTGGAGTGCTCCAGCTGACCTCAGCCTTTTTCTGATAGCAGAGGGAAGCTTTCAAGGGATTTTCAAAACCAAGTGGAACTGAACCCATAAGTGCACAGGAAAATGATGCATTTCTTGCAGCTTATTTTTGCCTGAATCCAATTATGCCTAGTCAACAGCCAGCTGTTGCCTCAAAATAGACTAAGCAGGGAACTCTCTGCAGAAAAGTTGGAAAAATGAAAGCCAGCTAGTTGTAAGAATGGATTAGAGTGGTGATTTTTGACTTTCTTTTTTTGCAGTTTTGTATTTTCCAGTCTAACCTAGGATTGCTAGATCACTCTGATCTAGATGCCAAAATGGCATTGCCAACTGAGCCTCTCTTGAGAGAATTCTTCAGGCAAGTAAGTGGATTACATCTCAAGCACTGTATTGTCTGCAGTTTTCAATTCAGCTAAGCTCTGGGAATTGCAGATAGCAGCTGAAAGAGCCCCACTTTAAAGAGAGAGGTATAAGTGTCTGAAGCGGGAAAGGATTTTCTGACTGAGATTTGCCCTGAAAAATTGAAGGTGGGTTTCTAAGGAAAGGAAAACAAAGGAACAGTCTCAGAATCTTTGTGGACTGAAAATGGAAAACCGAGATTTAAGATGGCCTGTATAGGCATCATAGGATTTGATGGATTGAAGAGGGAGATCAGGTAATTTTGTGGGATTGAAAACAGCAAACACGTTTGAATTTATGAGTAAAGTGACAGTGTGGAAAGAAACTAATTTTTTATAATATTAAGAACAGACTTATAAAGAACAAAAAACCTAACAAAAATATAAGTACAGAGTGGAGTGATGAGAGATGATAAAATAAATGTAGGATAATTTTTAAATTAATGGGAGAACTGAGAATTAACTGCCTTTAAACATTATAAGTCAGGTAGCTTGTTGTCATTATGGACAGTTGATTAATATTTCATGTAGTCAGGGAAATGGGGAATATCTCTATGATGTTGTCATTTTACGTGATAACTGTGTCTATCAAAACTTGAATGTAAACACGGGTATGGGATTAAACACTAGACTACTAGAATTGTGTTTTGCTCTTCTGTTGGTTGTAAGCTGACACTGACCAGCCTGATGGTACTACTGATGTTGCTATTCATAGCACTCATAAACTTATAAACTTATTCCTGTGTCTGCTTTTCCTCAGGGAGACTGAAGCTTTGTTTTTTGGCAAAGAACCAAGGTAGGACTGCAACAGAAAGTGTTTAGTGAAGATTTAGGCAAAACTTGAGCAATTTAAATAAGTATCAAGTTAGTATTTTCTTTCAAAATTATTCCACAGCCTCCAGAACTGGCACCCTCTCTACAGTGCAGACTTGCATTCTTGATTAGTAGTTCGCAAAAGAAGCTCTTTAGAGGTATCTTAATGGGCAGATTGCAATTCTAACTCTGTCCGTGCTAAAATCTCATTAAGGGCCAGTAAATATGAGTGGAATGAAAGAAAGCAGAAAGATTAAAGGCACAATTATGAACCAATAGAGGAAAAGCGTATTTTCATTCACTGTGTAAACAAAATTGCAGTTGCCCTTCCGGCACTTGCGTATCACTGGCAAACAACCAGTCTGCAAGGAGAGGACTTTATATGTGAATACTGGAACTTGGTGGGCACGCAAGCAGTGGGTAACATGCAGCAGGTATTAAATGGATAAATATGTGTAAAGATTGTGTTTGGCTGGGCAAGAGACAGAAGCCTGGCAGAGGGGATCATGGTGACACAACACAGCAAGCTCTGTGCGTCTTGTTGGATTAAAGACTAGATTTGTGTCTTAGCCAATATAATGTCATGTTGAGTTATGTAAATCCCATCACAGAAATGCAAACACAATGCAGCAGCAGCATTCTTTGGCATGGGTTCTTCAGCTGTTTTCCTGAAACCAATTTGATGTCTTGCTACAGATTGTTTTTCCCTTGCGGCACAGCCACTCTCTCAGTTGAATTCAGTTCTTTTTTGTTGAATTATTATGATGTATACCCCATAGTTTGATAACCACAATGTTTATTTTTCTTAAATGCAATACCTTAGGACAATTAGAAAGTTGATATTGTAGGAAATGAAAATGATATTATGCTATTGAGGAGGTAAGCAACATTCAGCTAACAAATATTTAACGTTTAAGGGAAAAAATCCTGACTGATAGTAGGATATAGGCATTCATATAATCAGACAGAGACCAAAAATACTGAAGACAAGCATTAACCAGTCACTGAGCTCAGTAATACCACTCCTCAAACAGTCAAAGATCATCTTATTTGCAGGCTCAGACTGGTTCAGAGTGCATGGAGAAAGAAAAGCAGCACATGGGCTTATTTCACCTCTTTCCATAAGTGGATGGCAAGCGGATAGAGCCAGCGAGATGATGGAAGATGACATGCCAGTCCTCATTTCTGTGCAAGGCAACAAAAGAGGAATTCTTCCAGGGGGAAGAAAAGGGGTGAGGATCAGAGTAAGACAGCAGTTCAGAATAACTGTGGGGGAGTGCAAACCTGTTCTTTGATGAGGTTTGCTATGACTTTCAATTTCTCCTTTGCCAAAGGCATCCTAATTATTTTTCTAATCTAGCCCCAAGTGCTGGAGCTGTAATACTAAAGATTCAGGCCTACCGCCCTGATAGTTTATACCAAACTCAAATATCACTTTAGGGGTGAAAGTTCAGACTTAAAGCACAGCTTTTGAATGCAAGCTTAAATGATGCCCTCAAAATAAAATGCTTGCAGGTGCCCTCTTTTCATTTTGTAATATGTTAATACTAAGCCTAATGTAGCTAACACATTAGGGAATTTTCCTTCACATCAGCTTTTTAGGGCCTCTGCTGTATATGGTAGTATTTTGAGTATCATGAAAAAGGATTTTTTGAAAATATCAACTTTAAGCTGTGTGATGCATCAAAAAAAGATTCAGAAAACATCAAGATTATAGCATAATGTTCTCGAATTATGTATACTGGAGTTTATTTTCCTTTGTAATACCTTTTAAGATAAATGTGAATCAGTGTAAAAAAGTGAGCAGAGCAGCATTTAGTTTGCTAACATTCTTTGAATTTATAGATCTTATGTTTAGCTCTTTGTTCAGACGTCTTCAATAGCTGTGTGTGGCATTTATAATTTCTCCTTCCAAATCGACTTCCACTTTATAGTAAGATAAAAATCAAAATGTTGTTTTGTGAAAGTCAGCATTCTCTTTAGAGAGGTATAAGTATTTTGCAATGGCACTATAATTCGCATGTCTTAAATCTTCCTTTCAGAATATTTTGGTTTAGTAGGTTGGTTTGACACTAATCACATGTAACAGTTGTTTGCAAATGTGCAGCAATGCTGTCTGTTGAGATCTGTAAAAACACTAATAGCTTCCGGAGCTGTTTGCTGCAGGAACAGGAGCTTGGCTGCAGCTCTTGACAGTGATGAAAATGGGCATCAAGCTGAGACAGTCCAAGCTTGTCCTGATGTTAAAGGATTGTCCACCTTGAGAGCTAATTGGAATTGAAGGATAATCTCACCTAGAGAGCTAATTGGAATACTGGATCAATGACTGCGCTTTGAAGTCACTGGTTCAGGCCACAGGTGAGATGATTTGTCTTGCCTGTAGATACTGGTTCACATGAACCCCACACAATGTAATGACCCACCACAAAATACTTATTAAGTCCCAATTCATACCTGTGTCAAGAGAGGTCTCATTTGTAGTTTATCAAAGCAATTCAAGGGTGTATTGACTTTATTTAGGAAATTATTAGAGCTATAAACAAACATTTGCACTCCCTTACTAAGAAAACCACTAGATATTTCTGGATATTTCAAAACTTTAAAGACTGTGCACAGTAACACCTTCTCACCTGCTTCCTCAGCCTTCTGAGGTGAATGCATTCAAATAAAGATTGTCCCATGGATCTGAAAGTAGATTTTGCCCTCAGCTGTAACATTTGCAAGACACATGGTATTGTCTCTCTTAAGCCAGCATGTCACTTAAAATACATTACTAATTTTAAACATATAAATAACAACCAAACCAAATTTTCATTGTTTTAATACATTTTCAAAGTTTCTATTAAGTTTTAAATCAGTCTGTGTGTAAAAATATGTAATTAAGTCTGAAAATATAATACACACTAATTTTCAGGAAAACCCTCAAGCAGTGAAAGCGAAACCAGAAAAAAACCCAACATCCCTAAGTGTTTTGAGTCCCACTAAGTATGGTAAACTTAAATGATGTACCTATCAATTAAAAAAAAAAGCGAGAATCAAATTCAGAGAGACAGTAGGCATTGTATATCATACTTGTAGCTCTGAGGCCATCCAAACAATTTTTCCCCTCAGTGTCTGAAGCCAACCAAAAAAAAAAAACAAATTAATTTATTTTTTGGGGAATCAGTGTTATCAATTTTATTTTGAGAATGACTACTCAAAACTTCAGGTGGCATAACAGATATCCTTAGTTCTTGATCTTTACTGCAGAAAAACACAACATAGGAGTTGAGCTGATGTTGAAAAAATAGTCAGGCCTGAATATTTGCATAGGTAGGCATTCAAGAGACCTAAATAAGTTTTCAAGGACTGTGAAATGTACCACCTATGCTAGGTACAACCTAGAGGATTGCCAGTGTTATAATTCAGATTTAGATTCCAAAATAGAGTCCTACTTTAGAAGTTTGAAGTCTTTTGTTTGATTTTAGTTGAATTTCTATATACCTCTAATATAGCAGCAGAGAGAAAAATGGTAACAGAAATTAAGACCAGGACTATGAATTACAAAATATGACAGAATAAATTCATATGAGCTATTGTAGAAAGAAAATTGTTTTTTTCTCTTGTTGTTTTAATTTACTTTGTTTTATAATGACACTTACAAAAGATAAGAAAATCCAGGAGAAAAAAAGACATGAAGAAATCTCTTTTGCCTATTTTATGTTAAATTGGGTATATTAGCATCTTTTTGTAGAAATTTCTCAAATTTTTAGTTGACTTCTCAAGAAGGAATGTATTAAAAAATAAAATAAATACAGACTGTAAAAATGAACAAAGATTTGTTTTCGTAATACCACTTTAACTTACATTATTTAAAAATTAAAATAGCCATTACACAAATGCAGGAAAAATAACAGTATTCAAGGACAGAAAAAGTAAAGATTGTCAATGTCACCAGCTTCACACATTTATGAAATATCACTGTTGGTTTTGGGTCATAAAAATGATAGCTTCACTAGCAAGAGAGCAATGAATCATATATAGTAGGCTTGGGAAAAAATGAGCTTTCATCTACACTTTACTTTATTATTAACCAGAAAAGTTATTGCATTATCTTGGAAACCTACACTCCATCTGGAAGCTACTCCATGGTTGAAGGAGCTACGGAGATGTGCTTCGGTGGAAGGAATACATTTATCTGAAAGCATCACACCTAATGTACGAGGCACTAAGCTTTGATTTCATGGTCTCATGCAGACTGCACAAATACCTCTCAGTACAGCTTTTACTAGGAAATGACAGTCAGGAAGGGATGAACAGGAGCTAGATATCCTGTAATTTCAGAAGCGGACTGCCTGTATTTTAATTCACTCAGTTGTCTGGAAGTTTTACTCCTGATAGGATTAAATCCTTATTCTAAATAACAACATAATGATAGCCTTGAATATTTACCTCAGAGCTGTCTTTGGTGAAGAGTGAATTTCATTTCCTTGAAAACAGGCAGCAGTTGGATGCTCTAAAATCTAGATATTTAAATCTGTGCATGAATGAAGAGAGCCATGGCTGAAGTTAACAGTTGAACAGTTTTTAAAAAAAGTCAAACTAATTTGAGTTTAAGGAACATATCATATTGGTAGGCACTGAAGGCATTACTGAACTGAGAAAGGAGTTATTATCTGTTACTATCTGTGAGAGTGTACGAGAATATTTTTATCCAGCTCCCTCACAAACACTGATCTTAAGTTTTACTGTTTTGTCAGACTTTGGATGACTTTTCAGCAGATCCACACAAGCTCCCCTTTGACGCATTTCAGACAAACATTTGGCAAACCACTTCTCACAAAGCTATAGTACATTGACTGCCCTGTCTCTTGCACCAGAAACAAAGGATTCATCTATATAGAAAACGGAGGCAATTAGAATGGCTTATCCAAACACCTAAACTTTGAAAAAGTTGCATGTAACCAAAAAAACCCTTAAAAACGGGAAGTGCTGCTGTACAGTGCCTTGCCTTATTTATTTTGTGGCTACTACACAAATTTAGCAGAACAAAGGCATGCAGAAGCACTTCAGGACCAAAATCTCTACTGTGGGCTTGGCATGGTTCCAGTTCAGGATATACAGATCCATACTCTATACCCCTTTTTGTTCAAACAAATGAAGGAGGTCATTAATTCTTTGTGTGGAACAGTTATTAAAGTGGATAAAATGTGCATTTAGTGCCTGGCTCACTTGATTGTTAACTAAAAATAAGTCAGATGACAAAGTTATTCCTATATCCTTTTTCTAGAAATAAAAGCTAGATAGCTTCCAGAAATAATATATAGCCAAAATAATACATTGCTAAAGCCTTGCTGTTGAAAGATGCTATAACAAAGCAATTAAAAGTCTGTGACACCACTGGCACGGGTCCAGTATTCACCAGTCTTGTGATATATCCCTTTCAAAACTGTGCTGCACATTTCTTTAAACTCAGCGGAATGCTGCTTGGATTATCTACAATAATATAATGTGATTTTTCTTAACAGCCTGGTAAAGAGGTTGAATTTGAATCTGTGGTCTTTATCTTACTTTCAGATCAGCATTTTTTCCTCAGAGTTGAAAGGGATCAATCTTACTGCTCTGCCTTCCTGGAGAACAAATTCCATGTGGAGCCTAGGATAAGTTCTGTAGAGGTACAGTATACAAAAATATTAAAACATAGTTTCAAGGTTGTGGCTATTATCCCTCCAATTATTTTGCTCAGAAAAGTAAAAGTAGTAAAATTAAACAAATGCCATTTCCTGTTAAAAAAAAATCCTACTGAATAAGTCAGTTAATTGTGACTGTGATAACTTAAATTTTTCCTGTCAAATGTGTTGGAAGGTATTTTTCTGGTCTTTTCATGGCTTCTCTTTGGAATTTATCCTAAGAGAAACACAGTCATTATTGCAGTTATATTTGGAAAATATCATCTTCACTGTCATTGAAAAGTCACAAATGTGTGGCAACTTTTTCTATCATAAGATTGTATCCAGATACTGTATCCTGCTACTAAAATTGTGATTTAATATCTTAGTCTGCCTGGCTTGACTGGATCTAGTTAAAGACGGGCAATAGCTTTTAGTCAAATACACACACTTCCTACAAAGGCTTTGTTGTCATAAATTCTTCTCTGTTTTTTCTATAAACATATGGTTACATCCTGCAATGTGTTGACTGTCACTTGGAATCGACATCTTTATAGGTTGTGCCAGCCATAAGATTTCTGAAAACTAGTGTTTCAGCTTTTATTAACATCACACAGGAGCACTGAAAATGTGTTTAGGGAAAATTATGGTATGAAAAGTGTTTCAGTATAAAAAATTAGGCATGAAAAGTGTTCAATCTTGCAAGAAACATTTGCTAAGAAAAAGTTAATAGGTATAGTAAATCTTCTAAATGAAAAAAACTCACAAAAGTAAAACACTTTGTATCCTAAAACGCTATTGACTTTGTATAAATTTAGCAATTTCTTAATTTAAGGCAAGACTGTACTTTCATATGCCAGACTAACAGAACAAAGTGACAAATACAGATTCTACACATGCTCAAACTAATGGATTATTTAAAAAAATAAAGAAAAATCTTGGTTTTAAAGGTATTAAATCTATTGCTTAGAGTGAAAAGATTGATATAGATCAGCTTTGTATATGCTTTCCTTACTCTTTCATAATACCATGAATTTTAGTTTTATTTTCTAGTAACTACAGAGAAAGACACAGGTCTAATAGATGGATTAAGTCTGCTGGAAACTCTGCCAGCTATGCTTCAGAAGTAGAAAATAGAAATAAATAATGTCAAGAGTGTATCAAAATTACCATAATATCATCATTACTTTCTGGAATTTTTTTGATAATATTTTCTGACATGCTATCATACCATGATTTATATATTATGTGAAGCAAGGCAAATTAGTAAAGAATGGGAGAGAGTGAATCTAAGATTACTTAATACTCAAAAAATCTGTGAAATGAAATAAACACAAGCATATAGAAATCCTATTACGCTAGCACGAGCCACCCATTTATTATTAATTTATTATTTTAAATAATATAGGTTACTGGGACAATAGTCTCCAGCCATGTAAGAACTGAGGGCAGAATTGCAAAACAACAATCAAGCAAACAAAAGAAAGTTGTCTTTAATTTTAAAAAGCAAAATTAAAATCTAGGAAGCAGAAATCAGTGTTCCAGCTCTCTCTGTGTACATAACCATAAAGTTAATTAATTATAATTACCTTAATTTATATTGAATTGCTATTATTATTGTTATTAATAATAATTGTCACAATACATGTTTTTCCAGTTAAATTAACATAATGCTCATATGTGAATAAACTCAAGAGGGCAAGAGAGAAAATGCCAAGGGAATTGTAAAGTTTCATTATTTTCTTTCCAAAACTAGGCAATAAATTTCAAACATTGGCACTTTGAAAGGTTCTAGCTGTGTTCATTTGTTTTGCACTATTTTTGACAGCAAATGTCAGTCCCGTGGTTGCTGGCTTTTTGAATGCAAAATACTGCTTTATAATTTCCGTTGTGAGGCCTCTTACAGCTGAAATTACTTAATAAACACTCACTTGTAGATATTATTTTAATAACTAGAGTACATGGCTTGCATTGTTTCACACAGTCCCTGCAATGGACAGTGAACCCAAATAATCAGCGTTGAATTTAGACAGCTTCTTCTTCACCCCTGTAACGGAGACATGGAGGAATCAACAAAGTTATTATCATTTCTACTTTTAAAGTGCCATTGAAGGCATCTCAGCCTAAACTGGGTTTAGGAATAGCCTTAATGTAAAGGCTTACAGAAGTAGCCTGTATGGTAAGTAAGAGTGCTATGAAAGAGGTGCTCATCTCTTAAATTTGGAAGAGAATCCACTAATTTCATTGCTGAACTAATCAGAAGCATCCCTTCATCTTACCTTGTGCTATTTTTCAGTCTTGGCTTAGTCTGACATTTTGTTTGGTTCGTGTGAATTGCCAGCTAGTATGGTGTGAAAACAGAGTAACACTACAAACATTTTACCAGAGTTGTTTTTTTTCTTACAAGAAATTGTTCATTGCAATTCTTTCTGTAGCCTTTCTGCCCACTTCTGGGGTAGTTCCTGCCTCCGTGTCACTTGCAGTCCAACAGCTCTTTGTGTTGACGTATGTACAAGAGCAGCAGTGATGAAAAGATCCAGTGGTTGTGGACAGGAAGATTAGGAGTTACTCATGTTACATAAATACTGCATCAAGCTTTCTGGGATCATTGAATTGGGTTTCAGATAAATGCCATCATTTGCATAATAAATAGGGCTCAGGAAGTAACATATATGTAATTTGAATGGAAATGCTCAAAGGAGAAAGCCTTGAGTTACTTTAGGACAGCTGCCATTATACAGCATTGTGAAAAAATAAGAAATGTCATTTCCCTAGGAGCCATTGAAGGGCCCTTAGCTCTCACCATAGGTGGGAGTTGGGGATGATGTAAGTGCTATATTCAGTAAGACAAGAATTCAAAACCATGAGTTTGGTAACAGGAATGTAGAGTGCATTTCAGTAAAATTCAAGATAGACAATTACGGTGAGCCTGCAAAGTAGTTTTAACACAATAGCTGTTAGATTAATCCACGAGAAGTCTGGTAGTTCACTCTTTCAGGTTCCACTGAACCAAGGCAAAGTCTAGGGTCAATGTTAGGATTATGGTTAGGGGTAACTAGACTAAAACAGGAACAATATCCAGGCATGATTGAGCCTTGTCTTAGACCTCACCTAGAGACAGCAATAGAATCTCTAAACCAGACACTGTGGCATGGCATTGAGACTGATGTAAGGAAATATACTCCTAAATGTATTTAGTGTAACATTCTTTACATTTCTCAAGGAAACAAGGAATTTGGCTTTTCCTCTGTAGTTAATTTCAGTTTGAAGGTAAAGTGTTCATGTTTTTTTAGAATATTTGGAGTGTAAGTAGGTGTAACACAGCTCAGAAACCATCAGATTAGTCAGTGTGTGAATTCCAAACCCTATTTGAGGGATTATGCTTGAATTCTTTCTCTGTGTCAAATGGGAACAATCAACTGACGCTGTGGACCCCAAATTATCATAGTCACTAGTTTTCTTGGGGAGAAACTAGATGTATAGCTTCTCAGCCTAGGGTAGATTTTGGGTCTACTCCTTGAAATATCTGTCTTTTCAGAGAGTTCCCCACCAAATCCAAACCACTTGGAGTGTTCAGAAATGTTGGGAGCTGTACTGCACGGATTATGCTTTGAATGGGGCAGGCAGCCCGTGTGCCAGGCACAGCCTTGACCTATCATTTGAACCAACAGGGCACATGGCAGGGTGGTAGCTAGCAGTCCTGCACTTACTGCATTGACTGCAGAAAATCTTAGTCACAGGGTTTCTATACTGCTGTATCTCCATGTCCTATGGCAAGTAGAGGCCCAGGCACCGTCCACCAAAGGAAATGCATCCTGTCTGTCAAACGCTTTCAGCTCTCCTCAGGGCACTTATCGCTCACTGTGAAAGAGAACCCAATACAATGGCATATGACTTAAGAGGATTTCTCTGAGCTTCAGACTGGAATGAAGGGTTCTGCTCCTTTGATGAGGCTTTGAACCTGCAACTTTATGCTTGCAAAGCCTGTACTAGCACCCTCACCTCCTCCCCATGCTACGAGTGTGCTTCAGGGAGAGCTAATCCACGTTCTCATTCCATGAATTTAAAACTAAGGGGGCTTGCAGCAAGCATTAAACTTTATCTTAGGTAGTCAATAGTAAAGGAGCATCCATATGTCACTCTGGTTTCAAAAGTAGATAAGGCACTCAGCTGCATTCTTTAATGCAAATCCCTCTAAAACCTTATATGCTATTAGTAGTCTGCTAGTTATTTGATGAAAGAGAAAATTAACTTTTCAAAGAGCTAGGCAAAAAATAGAATCGAGTCTATTACGCCAACCAATCCAATATTCTGCACAATGAGATAGTGTTTCTTTCTACTCATTATGCCTAGCGAAAGCAATCAACAGAAGCCTGAAATGATAATTGTACAAAAATGCGATCTGATTAAAAGTAGAGATGGGCAGGTATTGGAAATAACCCACCTATCTCTCAAAGAAAATGCGAAGTCTCTATGGTACAAGTATGGATTGTTTTAGCTCAGCATTTCAGGCTTGGTTTTCTTTCTAGATAAATTTGCCCTGTGTTAAGACAACTGTGCTCATAATGGACATGTGTCAGTTTAAAATTGAAGTAAAAAACATAAGAATTAAAGCCATAATAGTCATTCAATTTAAAGACTAGTATGTGCATTAATGTTGTGATCTCTTTGCCGCTTATTTTACCCCAAAGCATTCAGGAAGCTGCAGTAAATCAGGGCCTAATTCTGAGTCACACCAAGGTTAATTAGAGCATATGAAAATGGTACTGGATTTGCCCATAAATTCTGTAGCAACAGTTATTAACCATAAAATTACTAGATAACACAAAACTGTGACATTCAGGAATTTAAATTATATTTGCATTAAGTAAGGGGAAAAAAGATATTTCAGACACTGTTATTTGAGGATTGTTGGTGAGCTGCAAACTGTCAGGGAAAATGCTCCTTTAAGAATAAATTGGAATAAATGGGAAAGGATAAGTGTGAGACACTTGTGTGTGCTTTTTCACATACCCACAAGCAGGCTGGGGACAGCATGTTCAAGATTAATTTGATAAATAGCAGCTCCTTTTTCAGAACATGCTGCATTGAATCTGCTGAATATAGGGAGAGATGAAGGGAAAAATTATCAGAGGGAAAAAACAAGAGGGTAGATCTAAAATGTACCCAGCTCCCATCTTTTATAATGCAAGATGATTTATGTACACTCCATCTAAACTGAAATGCATCTCTCTTCCAGCACACTAACTGCATTTGGAAATGATTTTTATGTTCATATCCTTTTTAATTCCTAGTTCGGCCTGCATCTCCCTCTTGCTGTCTGCTTTATGCAAAGCAGGTATTTTAGTTCTTGGATTCCTACTGCCTTATCCCCACATTGCACAGGGAGTAAATTACAATTTGCTTCCAAAGGAGAGGGAAAGACCTAGGCTGAGGGTCTTCATGAAGGCAGCTGAGTTCTACACCTATTGGTGGTGGTCACTCTGGGACTGACCCATCCCCTGTCTGGATGTAAGAGAAAGCTGATACTGCTGATATATAGCAAGGATACAATCCAGATAACCTCTTTGCTGTGTCGGCTCTGCAGGGCTAGGGAGGAGACCTGATTTAATATTGGCAGTAGAGAATAGACACTTTTTTGAAAATACTTGTCTGAGAAAGGAGATAGCATTAGCTCACTGCAGAGTGTACCTGAGCTGTAATATAATCAAGACAACTGTGACCACAAGTGTGTGATTGCTTTTTTGCAGGCAAAGGGTGTGTAATGGAAAGTATTCAGCTGAATCTCAGCTTTAGGAAAACAGAAACTCAAAGTGAAGATGTTTCTGTTAAAGAGAAGAAGAAAAATTGGAAAATGCTACTTATGAAGGTAAAGAGACTGAACTGCTTATTTAAAAAAAGAAAAAGGACAATTTTCATTATATATCTTACATTTTGGAGAAAGTCCTGTGGAAAGTACAAATACCATGAGACTTCTCATTATGCAGGGTTATTTACAGCAAATGAGACAAGATCTGTACATAATTACTCAGATACATGAAGGCTTCTATAATCTATAAGTTGCTAATAATGTCTCTGAAGCCACAACCCTTAATAATATTTAAATAAAGAAAGTGGTCAGGGAAAGCTGTGAACATAACTATAGTGGCAATCAACAGTCAAAATATTCCACAGCAAACCATCTTATCAGTGAACCAGCTGGAAGAACAGGCATAAAATCTAGATAAAGATGACAAGATGGGTTTCAAAGCTAAAGAAGACAGAAAAATAGATAAAGCCTTTGTTTTCAGACAGTCTTGGGGAAAGCAGAGATTTACCTGTGCAGACACTTCACACACTTAACCTACCTAAGGTCTCACAGTCTACTGGAAGTGCTGGTTTTGATGTACAGCTTTCTACCATCCCCACCTAACTGCTTCCCATCACAAAATCAGCCAAAGTAGCAGAGGCTGTGCTGCTTCTATGAGAAGTGTTCTACAGAGTCAGACTAGTGGCCCGCCAGTGGTCCAACCTGATTTTCTGCCTTTGACAGAATAAGGTAACCACAGTGATGCTACTTAGAAAGGATATACAAGTCACACAACTACCTATCCTGAGCGGAGGTGCTTCTTTTGATCTGTTTTGAACTGATCTCCTGCCAATAGTTCTTTTATTTTGGGATTTGGAAAGCAGCAGTTCCGTCTTCCCTTTACCAAGCCATTCAGAGGAAATGGCTGCTGTGCCTACAGAAAGGCAGTCAGCTGGTGGCAAACAGCCCAAGTGGCAATGCCAGGCTTGTTCTACATACCCAGCATTTCTGCTTTGCTATGTGCAGGAATTAGTACAGTCTCAGAAATTTCAGGTAAGTTCAGTTTCCTTGGACTCTGACTCATCCTTATTGCCACAGTGATGCCCATTTCAACATTTTGTCACACAGGCACTACAATTCTTCTTCAGCTCTTATCCCAAGTATGTTCATGATTATTAATAAAAGTAAATAAACATGACTATTAATAAAAGTAATTTATTAGTGTTTCTATATATTTAAAATTTTGAACAGGCACACAGGAATTACTTTCTGACATTTTTATTTACTGCTGTCCATTGAAATCTGATCTTTGGAGCAGCTGCTTAAACCTGACATACATACAAAATATGGGAACTGGACTTAGGAGAGAGAAGATAACAGAGTGGGAAAGGGATGCCAGTGGTACAAAATAAATGCTGTTCCTTACAAAACTGCAGGAACTAAGGAATGTTTCCCATAAATATTTATTGAGGACCAAAATTGTGCAGTACTTCTGCCACAAGGGACTTGTATTCTAAAAGCAGCGTAGAAGGAGAAAGCTTCTCTGCATTTTTCTGCCTTTCTCTTTCAGACCGTACATACTCACTATGACATCCATTTGCTGCATTACATTTAATTTACATATCTGACTGCTTCATCTGCATGAATCTCAATTATCCATCTTTTCTATGATGACTTGCCTCATTCCAATTCTTCTATAGGAACTGTAATTTTGAAAAAGAAATAAATGCAGGGGGAAAAAAAGTAAATTAAGCTTCTAGAGTCCCAAATGACAGACTAATCCTGATTTGACAGTCAGGATTGACAATAATCTTAAGCAGGTCGTAATTTTAAGATTGTGCAGCTTGTGGCCTTTTGGGCCCTAGAGGTGAAGATTTTTGTGTCACAGTAAGTAAGACAGAGTCCCGTATAAGCTGCAATACGTGTCTGTGTTTGGTACTGAGATGTTGTCTATTTTACTCTCAGTACTACGTCATGCCGACCATCCCAGTTGTACCAGATGCCTTGAGACAAACAAACATGCAAGGAAGTAGAAAACCTATTGTAAAATGGTTTTGAGGTTTCCAAGAAAGATAAGAACTTCACAGGCTGAAAGACTCTACATACTTTTGTGACTGTCCCCTCCAAAAATTTTGCTGAATAAACCCCCCAGACTTAATATGTGTATTTTAATTTGTATTAATTTTATGTGACTCATAGCTCTCTTTCAGTGTGAGATCTGCTAAAATAAACCCACAGTAATTATTCTACCTGCTTTTTAAAAATGAAAAAAATGGAGAAAAGATATCTCAGAATTTTTGTTAGAGAAAAAAATATTCAATATAGAGAACATAGAACAGCCCAAAGAACAGCCTGCTGGCAGCTAATGTGAAAACAAAGCAATTTTAAGTCACCTCTTCCTATGCAAGATGCTGTGCCCCATTACATGACGCTCTAGAACTGGGAAAGTGGATAAATAAACAATTAAACAGCTACCTAAGGAATCTCTTTCCACATATATCTTCATACCTGTATAGAAGTACAAAACACATAGTTCAAGTTTTCATGCACAATGTTCTGGTCAACCCTCTTAGCATTCTTAAATTTTCATTTATTCCAATTTTCAGTGTGTGTCCACAAGTAGACAGACTCTAAACCCATGATATGTTTTGTTAAAATAAGCATTTTCCAAGCTGTCACTGGATGCTTCAGAAAAATATACTACAATATATCTTTTTTTTCTGTAGAAAACTGAGGGATACAGCTTCTTCCAGAGAGTTACATTTTAATGTCACAGAGGTAGCCAGCTGACAGAAAGGTCATGAACAGCCATTCCAACTTGCCAGGCCAGTTGCCAGCTGCAGCAGATTTGTCTTTCATGGGATTAATGTTCTACAATCACTTGTACCCAAAGCAGGTAATTGAAAAGGTTTTTTTAAATTTTTTAATAATTATTTTGGCAGCATGTATTCCTATCCTAGTTTTATCAGGCTTGTATACACAAACATTTTATTTTTGTATAACACACCCAGGATTAAGTGAAAGTAAAATAAGTTTCTATGGCATTAAATCAGAAATGGCCTTTGCTCAAAAAGCTGTGTAAACATTTCAACAGAAATGTTTCCCATGTAGGAATGGCACAGAAACAATGCATGGATTAATGTGCTATCCTTCTTGCCAGAGAAGCTAGGGAAAGGTGATAAAAAGGGCAAACTTTGTTACTTTTCTGGTTGTGGTTCTGATTGATACAGATTAATATACATGTTAAGGTCTTCAGGCTACTTTGAGACAGCATTGCCTCAGGAATGCTGCAAAAGTGTACTTTATTTAGGCATCATCCTTGAGCTGCTGCTCCCTGTACAGTGAAGAAGTATTGGAAAATCTGGCTGTGTAGGCTGAATATTCTAAAAAATCTTGATTGCACTGTCTCTTCACTGACCACTCAAAGTTGAAAATAGCTTATGCAAAATCTTATTTTGAGTACTTGGGAAACAGAGTTAAATATGGTGAATCATATAGTCTTAGCAATTACTGTCAAAGTCTTGCCATTTTGAAAGATTAGAGATGTAAAATACTTGCTTAAATTTAAAAATGAAAAAATAGAAATTTACAATAAAGAAAAAGACATTTCAAAGTAGATCCTTTGAAAACAAATAAAAAGAACAGAGCTGCAAGAACAGTAATTGGGTTTTCTACCTTCTTTCTTTGCTATGAGGAGGTCCTTAGAGATTTAAACATGCACTTAATCAGAAGGAGAAATCAAGGAGAAAAGGTGAGTATTTCCAGGCTAAAGGTAGAATTTCATCCTCCAGCTGTGTGGTTTAAAGAGAGGAAGAGAACTGGGAGGACAGAGCAGGTGATATACAAGCTGTGGGCTTTACAGTTAATCTGTTATCTTGAACTTTCTATTTTGTACTCTAGCAATATATGTGCTCCTGAAATCCATGTACACAATATTATTCAGCTTCAGCTGTTCAACTTCAGAAGAGGTGATAATTACAAATAATATGCACAAAACCCTTTTGTTTATTATTTTCCTTTTCTTATCCAGATCACTTTTGATGTGGTTTTATGTTTCTTTAGATTCTGCAGTTCATTACAACATAAAGTCTGATTCTGGTTTCCTTGCACTGTAGTAAATTGGTATTAGTAACATAAAATAATTTGAGTTTACAGGAAAAATCTGCAGATGGGATTAGCTACTGAGATCAGAGCTACAAATGTATGGAGAGAAGCTTGTACACATACCACAAGATGTAAGTCAATAAAACAGCGTGACACACACTGGCTGAGGGAGAATAAAACCAAGGACATTTTTGTATCCCAGTAAACCCTATCACAGCAGCAGGAAAATCTGGAAAAAGCAAACAAGACCAGACACTAGCTAAGTCAAACTGGGAAGCCTCAGGTCACCTTATCCAGGGGCAGTCAGCTACTGTACTGCATGATGACAAGCAGTAAGGCTGTCAGTCTTCTTGATGTGCCGCTGAAAATAGCCACTCATGCAAAAACTGAATGTCCAAAGATCAGTCAGTGTGATGAGAATTTAAGAACCTAAAATTATTTGGAAATATGCCAACGGGTATCAGTGCCACTCACATGAATGCATTTGTTATCTAGTGCTGACAGATCAGGAATACACAGGGTAGAGGACCTAAGGCATTCTGCATGTCCCGAAAGTGAATTGAATCACAGGGAGAAGCACAGAAATTGTTGATAAAATATGGCTTAATGATCACAAATCCATGTGAAGAAATACCTGTCGTCAGATTCTCTTCATCATATAAACATTTGTCATCACAGTCAGAAATCATTTACAGAAGAGAAGAAATGAAGAAGGAATTGAGGAAGGTATTTTTGTATTCGCTGTCAAGACAGAGGTGTGTCATGGGAGAAGGGAATAAGAACGTGAGGACTTCATCCTGCTTCCTGTGTCAGCCTTGCCTCTGAGGAACTGCCGAATTTTCACTGAGGTCATGGACAAGCTCTGCTAAAGGCTGACCCTTCTTTGATTCCTATGAACAGTTTCCACCATTTAATTTAAATGTAAGATTTAAAATAACAAAAATAAATGTTTTTGATAACAAAAATGATATTGTTAAGACTGAAAGAGGTACAGCTAGGCCAGAAAATGCAAGATGTTTTCTTAGACTCATGCAAGTGGTTGTGTGGTAAATGCAGGGTTTTGTCTTTCCTTCTGATTTCCAGGCCTGCCCCTTTCTGGTGTATTATATTTTCTGGTTTTCATCTGTGCATGCAACAGATCTGTTGTTATGATGGAGGCAGGTAAGATGTCTTGATAGAGGATTTCTGATTTTTCTCTGCTTTTCTGATTAGATTTTTTTAAGGCATTTTTTATGACAGTGTGTCTTTTAAATGACTATGTCTATTGTATATAGTTACAAGTGATGGTTATAAAAGGAAAGTTATTATAATTCATGAACTAACAGTAGTTTGACCTTAATTTGAGATTTTTTTTTCTTTTGTTATGAGTGATCTATAATGAAAACTGGAAATTATAATCTCATTTTCCCAAAGTATTTGATTTATGAAAGTAGATCTGCAAGGTTCCAACTAATAGTTTGTGGTGTGTGATCAATTATTTACTCAGCTTTCTGTTCACCCTGAATGTTTCATTGCATTTTCATAAATTGCTATGTACTGATTTTGCTGGCTGTAATTGGTTCCTTCACTTTTTAATGATCCAAAATTAGTTGCATAGATCTAAAATGGATCTAGAAGAGCTCTTCATTGCTTTTATCTTCGCACACTCTCAGATATAATATCTCAATCTATTAAAATGGTAATTTAATTTTTTTTTATTAAACACAGATGGAATGCTATACAGGGAAATGGAAGATGATAAAATATGGAATAAATTGATAAACCTCTACGTAACGTAGGAGACTGGAGTTCTCTCTGAATGGTGCTCATTCACTCATTTTCAGCTGGATTTGGTGCCTTGCAGTGACAACACTGGTGAATATTTCTTGAGTTACTGAAAATTAAACTGCAGTGAAAGGAGTCCTTAATAGGGCTCTGCTCATAAGAATATTGAATTTATGTTAAAAGGAGGAATGAATCTATATTAGGAGAAAATTATGTGAACTAGCTACAAGCTGAAACTTCAAATGTGTTTGTTAAATTACTTCTAAAACTTGGCATGAAAAATTCTAGCTTCACATTTTAACTTCTTTTACAAGGAATCCTCAGGAATATACATAAAATATTTGAAATATCTTTATTTTTTAAACACTTTAGATCTTCAAATTATAAGAAACTGAAATAGTAGAAAAGGATTTCATTTTTGTGCAAAATGAACAAGAGAAGAAAATACTTTTAGTGCCAAATGCAACATTTATAATTATAAAATGTCTTTAAATTGGAAGACAGTCATTATATGCCCATTGTGAGATATCCCAACAACTAATTTGTCTAAAATACTGAGTATCATGTTTTCTTTTTTCATAACCATGCCACCTGTATATGCTTCTAAAATGAATTTCAACAGTTTATCATGAACATTTTGATGATAATCTTCACAGTTCCTTAAAACCATGAAACACTGAAAAGTAGTGAATTTCCTTGTCATAAACAAGTTATTATATTCTGATTAATTATAATATCAAGATGACATTACTATGCAATTACAGATTATACTAAAGTTGATCAACTCAGTAAAGCCTTTTGTTTCATAATTAGGTAGATAGCCTGGTAACTGTTTAGAAAAAAAATATGCTGAAGAACCAGGTGCTGTAAACTCCTGTATATGTTCTGGACATTTGCTGCAGTTATCACTGTTCTGGGAACCCACCAATGATCGGGAGTTGGACATGACAGTGGAATCAGACCTTTCATAGAGTCCTATTTCCTACGTTGTTGCAGAGCCCACATCAGGAACAGAGGCTGCTGATGTTGAAAGAGTTGAACTACACACAGAGTCATGTAAAGTTTTAAGACAGATCTACATCCATTAGCTAAGGTAGGTTATAAATCTCCTCATTTCAACTCTACTGGGGCTTCATGATGGAAATTCAAATGAGGTAAAATACAGCTTTTCAGATGGTTATGCTGACTGAACCTGCTGGAGGAGCTAAGTTTACTTTTGTATCATTTATGCATTTTAAAATGCAGACTATATCTGCAACTGATAATCTCAAAAGAGAGGAGGTTTTTTTGGTTAATTTTATTTTTAATTTTAAAAATATACGTGCCGTTACATCTGGGAGAATACGACCTTTGAATTATGAATGTCAAGGCAGAAATGACAATTACATTAACCTAAGCTATTTCTAAATATATTTAAATCAAGAAATAAATAAAAACATGCTTTCCTTTATTGAACATCACAGTGAAAGAATACTGTGTCTCAGCTAAGACATCACAGCCTTGAAAGAGTTTGGAGAAGAAGTTGTGTGCTAATTCTTACTGAAAGCAAAAGTATTCCTAAGGGAGACTCTTCTAAACCATATGTCTTTGACATAAACTGGCAATAAAAGAGAAAACTACTGCTGAGAATTTCTATGTGAGAAATGCAGCTGAATTGCTTCTTCCTTTTCAAACAATTTGACCTCATTGGAGATTTTACACATCCTTATTTTGAGGTTCATATAATCTGTTGAATTGAGCTTGGCACTATTCACAGTGTTAGAAGAAATGGAATACATTTGGAAGTAAGCTATAACAATTAGATTATAGTATTACTAACTGGAAGGGAACCATTAGCAGAGTTCACTTGGAGTTTATTTGGCACCTATCTAAATGCAGGACTTGGGAGTATTGTGGTAGGTTCCCAGATCTGGGTCCCTGTGTTTTGGTCTGTTACTTGCAGATGAGGCACTTAGGGACACAGTTTCATTGTGGGCTTGGCACTGAGATTTATGGTTGGATTCAGTGATCTCAAAGATCTTTTCTATGCTAAATGATTCTATGATTCTGTATACATCTTAACTCCATGCCACAATTAGACAGGCAACAACTCTTACTCAGTACTGAGGTTACTGTTTGAAAGATTCAAATGGGGTCTTTTCCAGGCCTGTCCCATAGTTTGAAAGACATACAAGGCATGCTCTAGCCAGGGTGCTTCTCCCAGTGTTTCTGCTGGACGTACCCAGGCACTGGGATTTTGTCCTCCAGTATGCAGTGAAGATTTCTTGTTGATGGTATGATGCAAGAAATTCTTTTCTAGGGAATGCTTACTGCTCTCTGTCAGAAAATGCACCTAGAAAATAACATGCAATAAATGCAGTAAACAAAAAGATGTATGAAACAAAGATTTTTGCCAAAACTACCGAGCTGTGAATGGTAGAAGTTCAACAGTTGAAGCTGCATCACACAGTTAAATTATTACATTTCTCCTCTAAGATCTCTCCTCTTTACCTGTCTCTTGTAAGTAAGTTTTATTACAACACCTATTACCAATTATTAACTGTTCAGGATTGGGTTAGAACGGAAATTTTGGCCATATGCATTTGCAGGTGAAGGAGACAACAAACGATAGACCTAAGGAACAGCTGTAGCTCATTTCCAATTTCTGTGTGAAAAGTTCGGAGTGTTTCTTTTTTACTATATGTTTGCATTTTAATATAATGGAAATCTCGGTAAAATTCTCATCATTGTACTGTTTTTGCTGTAAACACTCTAAGTCACTGGGTAAAATACAAAATCTTCATTGTTTCAGGAACTTAAAGACAATTTTTCCTCCCACCCCATTAGAGAAATTCCATTACCAGTTTTGTTTTTATTCTCACTTTCACTCACTGAAGCTTGAATTAATTTTTGCACAGTAGAATATCTTGAAGGGAATCAACTTTTTCCTTCTCTCTTAGTAATCAGCCCATGGCCTTTCAGTAAGGGTGCTTATCTTAGAAATAAGATGAATACTGGAACTCAAACATACAGGCAGTAGCCATGAGGTTTGTCTGTCTAGTCAGGCTTAATTTTAGAAGGAAATGGCAGTTTTAACTTTATTTTGCCTGGAGTTGATCCTGATGGGCATTCTTTGACAGTGTCTATCATCCTGGCCTCCTTAGAGTATGTAAGTGTTCCTTAGCTTAACTTATAAGAATTCAGGGATGGAGTGATCAGAAATATCTTTTTTTTACTGATTTACAGTAGCTCTGCTCAGTAAAGTATGTATAAGAGTATGACATTTGTTTACAATTTACAAATGCTCAGTTTGCATATATTTAGGAGAGTGTACAATTTGAGTGCTGTAAAGGAAGTTGCTGACTGCTTAGGGCACCTAAAAATATACACTCTTTTTTTTTTTTAAATGGATTTCAAAATGCAGAATTTCCCACTGAGCCCACGTATTTACAGGTGCCAAATCCCTCCTTTACAGAAAGGCATACAGTAACTGTATTATGGAAGAGATGAAATAAATAAAAAACCTCTTCCCCAGCTTTTCCTCTCCTATGCCTCTTTTAGGATTTTATTTTTTAAAAAATAGTGCTATGGAAGTCTTCTTGTAGCATTTCTCAAAGCCGTAATCCTGAGTTTTTATACTATAATGATATAGAAAGATATATTTACGTTGTCTCTCAAGTCATTACATTTCAGATGAGAAAACTGCTAAGTAAATGGATGTGTTATTCCTATACAATTTTGATACTTGAACCATATTCACTGGGCTAAAATCCCTATTTCTCAGACCAGCTCTCTAATACCTCATCTGATGATTTGTAGGGAAGCAACAGTGTCTCAAATAAGCTATGAAATTTAATTTTTAGATAAAAAATTTTTCCTTCAGGAAAAAAAAAGGAAAAGCAGAACAATTTAATAACAATTTATTTTTTGCTAGAAAGAAAAATATCAGTTGTTTAGCACTAGTATTAACTTTAACAATGTGTGTGCTGGGAACTGAACTTTGGAATGTGGATTGTTCAGATTTGACACTAGTTCCCTTTGTGTCTCCAGAAGACCTGTTCCCAAGAATTACATCTATGTATAAGTGATGTTATTCCCCATTTAATCACTCTAATATAAATAATAACAAACACTTTAAAATGTTTGGTATGCTTGAAACCCCTAAGCTCTCCCTGGATACTTTTATTCTTTTCTTGAAAACAAGGATAATTTCATGGATTCTAAATTCTGCAATGAGCCTTAAGGGTAGGAGAAGCCAAATGCTTTAATGGTTACGTCAGTTCTTCCTGGGCACTATGCAATTGATGCCCATTTTTCATATGAACTTACTTTTACTGGTGATAGGAAACAAAACTTTGTGTAATTTGTAATTTAGTAGTTATAACTATTGATTACGTTTCTGAGGATTGCCATACCAGTCTGGGTATGGATGACTGCCATGAAGTACTGGAGAAAAAATGTTGGTGCATTTTCTGGTTTTTCAGTGCTATTTAGTGGCAAAATTATGCTGCTTGTTTGCGATTTTTTTATTGTTTGTTATTGTTTTGGGATCATTTTGTTTTGTTTTTAGAATTTTATTCACCTTTTAAAATATTGCTATATTGTTTTACAGAGCTGTACTTCAAAGGAACAAAGATCTACGAATAATAATTATTTTAGAAAGGGCTAACATAATTTTCTTTGTCGCTTGAAATCTGTGTTCACATTGCAGTAACTTTCATCATATTAATTAAAAAACCATAATTCCCTTTACTACTCCAAAGTCTTACACTTTCAACTGTTCCCAACAGTAAATGGAAGCCCAATGAAATCTAATTGCCTGGTATGCAACCTGAGAGACATTTAAAGAGAAATTAGAAACTCTAATTATATGCTAACTTTCTTCCATTTATGTTACGTTTGCAAATTTAACTCCCCACACCTTTAATTTTCTGTCTACTGCTTTAATTTTGGCTTTTCATTATTAGCAGCACTAAACTACTCTCTAGTTGCATCAATATACCCTTATATTTTCCTAAATGAGCATAGATCAGTTTGTGTTCCCTGATGTTTGTGCTGCAGTCAGAATTCTCAGAAGTGGTTCATTGCATTTTATTATAGAGAACTTTTGTACAAAAAGATCAATTAAAATGACCCAAGTTTTAATAGAACATGAAGGGACAGACTCTTTTTTCATGCAGGATTGAAGGTAAGGGATTTTGCCCCCAAAGTCAGGTTGGCTCACTAGCCTTTTATCTGTTTTTACAGCTGACAGTGCTACTTTTTGCAGTTTACCACATACTGCAGAGGGTATTGATGACAGACAGTCCCTTATTCTACTTGTATTTAGATTTATTTAATTTGCCCATTATTTTACTGGTATGTTGAATATAAAATGAGATGTACAGTGAGCATTTATTTTTTAATTAACATTCTGGTGTTGTTTCCCAAGTATAGGAAATAGATTTGAGTTTTTAGTATCTTCAGTTTTAATCTTTTTAATATCTCCAATGTGTATATATATGTGTGTGTATGTATGTAAGTGTGTGTGTGTTGACTTCTACAGAGCACTCAAAGCACTAAATTAAAGTACTTTTAGCTTGTAAGGTCAAAATATAAGAACATGAAACTGTCTGTTTGTCCTGTGTCTAAAAGCAGACGACAGCAAATGCTTAGGAAAGAATGAACAAGAGAAGCTGGTAGTGCTTGTTCCTTCCACCCTCCAGAAAAGGGAAGTTCAGGGACCCGCTAAGCTATAGACAGCTCCCTGTGTTTAGCAGCCTTTGGTTTATTTCATAGAATCCTGGACTCCTAGAATCATTTAGGTTGGAAAAGACCTCTAAGATCATTGAGTCAAGCAAGTAACTCAGCACTGCCAAGGCCACCACTAAACCATGTCCCCAAGTGCCACATCTACACATCTTTTAAATACCTCTGGGATGGTGACTCCACCACTTCCCTGGGCAGCCTGTTCCAATGCTTGACAACCCTTTAAGTGAAGAAATTTTTCCTAATAACTAATCTAAACCTTCTTTTCTCCAGGTTAAACATCCCCAGCTCCCTCGGCTGGTCTTCATAAGAAAGACTTTTTCTCTAGTCCCTTCACCTGCTCCATCGCTCTTCTTTGAGACTTTTTGTTCTTGTGGTGAGGAAAGGAATGTATCATTCACACTTATTAAGAGAAAATCAACCTCTGTAAATTTTAAATCATCAGAAAATTGTATGGCTAGGATGTACAAGGTTAACTGTAAGCTGTTTGAAGATCTGCTAATGTTGAAGCTAATGTCAGCACATTTATCCTACCTTAATTCTGAGCTTCTTCCATTTTTACATTCATCATAATGTTATGTATTACCCTTGAATTCTTGCAGTCTCCCATATTACTTGCATAGAGTTGTTTTTTTCCCTTTTTAAAAATATTTGTTTTTCCGTACAGTGTGAATGGTTTAATGCTGAAGGGTGAAACATTATTGAACTAAATGCCCATACGTATGTACATAAAAATATGTAGAAAATTATTGAGTAGCCATTATGTGTACATAGATGGCTGGATATGTTTCTTTTCCCCTTTGTTTTTGATGATGCTGAAGTTTGTTTCTACATGCAGATGAAATACCTTGTGCTTTTTATAAGGTGTATAAGTAGAGGAAATACCTAGAAAAATATTTTTTTTAGGACTAAAATCTGGATATGTCCCATGATGTTACTGGAAGTACACAAACAGAAAGTAATGCCTTATTAATAAAAATATTATTTATAAATACTTATATCTACAAATTGAAGATGTATCTTTTAAAGTTTCTATGTTTCAAAATTACATTCCTTCTATTCCACATGTGAAGTGTTAAAATAAGATTTCAAATTCTATTCTTCTTTTGTGCTCATATAGGTTTTTCGAAAAGAATTGATTACATGGCTGATTCCTAGAAAGTTTGCGTGATTGTTCCCCATTATATCAGCTGGTCTAATAAAAGATATTGCCTCTGCCAACAAACCTCATTTCTTCCTTCTGAATCTGCTTTAGAAACTTCTCTGCCTGCTTGAAAAATATCAGAGAAATGATGATTGCCCAGTAACTACTCACCTAAAAATGATGCACCTAAACCTAGAAAAGGCATCACACGTGAAATATGCTGTAAGTTCATATCAGTGATGGAATAACTTTGCATCATTTTACATCATAACTGATATGGGTCTTTTACAATGCAGTGATAGGAACTAAAATATTAACCAGTAACAATACCTACTAAAATTATTAAGGAACTCATTATGACCACTAAAATTAGAACCAGTTATACATGAAGTGGAATGCCTTAGAAAATACAAATAGACTTGACTTCTACTTAGGTGTTCATTAGGTGTCAATTACCAGCAAATAGTGTGCTAATATAAACTTGATTATATTAATGCTAGAAGATTAATCCTGCACATGCTATGTGATATGAAATATACTTTCAAAGGAGCACTAAGATTTTCACTCAGAATTATTATATCTAACCAGTTTTGGACAATAAATTAAAATGACAAAATCTCATGGCGAAAACAAAACTAAAGTTGTCATATCTGTATGTTGCAGACTGAGAGCAAAGTCTGGCCAAGGTGAAGTAGTTTAATTTTCAGTAGGATCTGACCTTCATATCTTAAACTTTGATTCCTTAGACTTGTTTGTTGAGTAAATATCCATCTCTAAAAATTTTGCATCTGTGTGTTGATATACATTACTAGACCTAGAACTCTGCGACAAATCTGAAAAAAGTGTCTAACTTGTAGGCTTTCTGCAATACTGGCAAACTGATTTCTGAGCTCTGGAAAGCATCCCATGAGTGAGAAATGGTGTTGGGCTGGGATATGTAAATGTGTCCTGAAAATAAAGGAATGGCAGCAGCCATTCTCTTTTAACCAACGCTGTACTGGCACAAAAAGTTGTTCAAGGGCAGAGTCCAATTGCCACATTCACTGCAAGGAATGCCAGCTCCCACATGGAGCACCTGGCTCAGGGCTTTGCCCCCAGCCTGTCCCACAGACCCCTGCAGCTACCCCATCTCCTGCCCAAGCATCCTCCTGGGAAGAGAGCACATGGACATGTGGTCCCAGCCAGATGAGGAAGAGTCAGAGTTTTCATTCCATGCACTGAATTTGAATTTGAGTCATTCTGACTTAGATTCAAAATCCTTCTTTTGCCTTCTTATAAGGTTTGTTACATATCTTAATCTCTGGCAGTATCTATCTCTAAGCTAATCATCCCAAGTGTCTGTTGTAATCAGCAGAGTTCTAATCAGTATCACTAAGATAATTATTTGCATCCTGAAGTAGATATCTAAAAGAAGCTAAATTAGTTGCATCTTGAAAGCGGCTATTTCTTACCATTTCACCACAAAGAAAATACAAAATTACTACCTTAGTGTCCATAATATGTTTTATAAACTTAGCTGAGATTAATCGTATCAGTTTTGCTGTAAAACTGCAAAATATTTTTTTAAAATGTAATTTTTTAGAAGAGCTTTGAAACTGATTTTATTAACAACCCAAGTAATTTTTGTTAATTCCCGTTGTGGACCCTGTAAACCTCCATAGATGTCACAAAAGCACTTTACTTGGGTTTTTTTTTCATCATTTTCGAAACCCAATTTTAAAGTTATCTTAGATTTCTTATATGAGACTGAGACTAGCTCTGAACTGATTTAATAGTTCAGCTCATGCTGCAATTACACCAGTTTTACAACTCCTGGTGTGAAACTATCAGCTTTGTAGTGAGACTTTGTCAACTGGGACCTCCACAGTGGAGGGATACCCAAAATTATTCTTAGGTGTGCTCTGTTCCAGTTTACAGTGATCCATGCACCAGCCTGTTATGATCTGACAGTATCGTCAAGCAGCATCTCCCTTTTGCTTACACTGGAGAACTTTGGTGTGTTTTGCTACCTGTTCCTGCCCTTTAGGCACGCTCTGTAAACACCTTCTCAGTGGAAAATGAGCTCATCTGGGATTCTTTCTGCTCTTAGTTATACACAGGTTTTGAATTAATTTTTTGTGGCTATTAAGCCAGGTTCTCTCAACAAATGCCTGTGCTGCTCCATTGTGATGTTTTTTTGTCAAATGAAGGGCCCTGGGCCTTTTGATCTCTGAAAGCCCTGTACTGCAACTCACGGCAAAGCGTTAAGGTACACAGAGACTCACCTCAGCACAGCATATTTACATAAATCATAACATGGTTTCATGCTTGTGTAGTGTTTAAAGTTTAAATGACCACTCCTAGCTTCCTCTCATGGGCTTCTTATGAAAAAAAAGTCCATTTCCTTAAGAAAAAAAGACAATATTTTTCTACTTTAATTTTATTTACTTAGTACCTTTCCAAAAGCCCATTACAGAGTGAAAAAATTCCTTTCCTGTTTTGAAGTAGCTAAACACTGACATAACCTATATTAAATTGTTAGTCCTAATGCTTAAGACACAAGGCCCGCTGTTATTTCTTGAAGTCATGAGTTTGTTTCTTCTGGCTCAAAACCGTCAATAAAAAATATAACATCATAATTTTGTATTGATAACACTATCTCTTGTGTCTGCTTTATTTTTAAATTTCATTTGCGTAACTAAATGCTCCCTTTTGTGGGTCATGCAGGGCCTAACAGTCTGATCCTGTTTTCTCCCATTCACGCTGACTTCTCCAGTTACTTGTGAACAGTTCTATAAGAATACTTAATATGTAATTAGGTTAACCTTAAAATAATCAGTATTGAAATTCACACAAGCCAACATGTTTGTTCTGCCAAGGATTTTTTTTTTCTTAAAAAGTAAAGTAATTGTTGTACACATGAAGAAAAACCAGCTCCTTGGTCTAAAATATCTCCTCTTCTAGAGTGATTCCTAAGGTGCATATTTGGGATGTTTTAAATTAATTTTTTGGGAGGTTTTTTTTTGTTTTGTTTTGTTTAAGCTAAAAACTTGTACCAAAAATGACCTTCCTAAGAAAATAAATAATTGGACTCATTTTTTCTGGGATAAAAAGACAAAAGACTTTGGAGTCAGTTTGGAAGCCACTTTAGCATGGTGGCAACCATTATCCAGATAAAGGCCCCATAGATAAAGTATGAAAGTTTGTTCCTTGTTTCTGTTCCTGTGTATTGCAAGAGAGGAATAACGATTTGTATTGGGTCTGACTGAGGCAAAGCTCACAGCCCTTACCGTGCTGTGCTTTGCATTGGTAGCTGGACAGGGGTTGATAACAGAGCAGTGTTTTGGCTATTGCTGAGCAGTGCTGTCCCTCTGACATTCCTTCCCCCACCAAAGGGGATGGGAGTGGGCAAGGTCCTGGGAGGGGACACAAGCAGGCCAGCTGACCCAAATCAGCCAAAGGGATATTCCATACCATATGACGTCAGCTCAGATATACAATCCAAGGAAAGGAGGAGGACCCGTTACGCGTGCTGAAGCCCTGCTTCCCAGGCAGTGTCCGAACATCGCTGCTGATGGGAAGCAGAGAGTGACTTCTTTTCTCTTTAGCTCTTGCACGCACAGATCTCTGCTTGTTTCTTTCTTCTTGCTGTAATAAAACTGCCTTATCTCACCCTGCTGGTTTTTTTCACCATCCTATTCTCTACCCTGTCCCGATTGGGAAAGGGAGTGATAGGACGACTGAGTGGGCACCTGGCACCAGGGTCAACCCACAACACAACTGAAAGTGGAAATATTTGCTTTACAGTTACAGACAAGTAATATGTTGTATTGACTGCAAGTTCAGAGACAGAGGATTATTTTCAGTTGTTTTCCTGTATGCTGACTTCCTATGTTTTCCAGGTCCTCTTTTTTTAGGAGCTTCATAGTATGTGTGATATTTTTTTTACGTTTTTTGCACCAGAGTATACTAAATCTTCAGTCACCTCCTGAACTGTTCACAATCTTAGCAGCTAAGAAACTCTCAGACTATTCCTTCACTTCTGCTCTGTTTAACCTAGAAACAGAGACAACATAAAAACTCAAATAGACAAGTATATGGTGAGAGACAGATGTAGAAGGGATGACAAGAAAGTAATGTGCAGAGGGGCTTTCAAGTCTTCAGCTATACTCAAAACAAATATGAAATATCTTAGGTTCGTTGACCTGGAGAAGCTTTCGAAAGGCTCTTGTGTTTGTCATAAGAATCTCAGATTTGGATTTTTGTTCTGCTTCTGTATTGAAAAAAAATACACATACAAGAGTGTCTCCTTTTTTGTGTTGTAATCAAGCAGTAGCCTTTGGTCATCTGTTTAAATGTATGAGAATATAAGATACTGCTGCCTGTTCTGTGATTAAGGCTGACTATAACATATAGCAGCACAGGCTTTTGATAGACTCTAAAAGGGTAAATCTGATGAACTGTTTAAAGCTTTTCTTGTTTTACATGACCTTGGAAATGTCCTTCAATTTCCATAATTAAAAAACATGTGGGTAATACACTATTATTTCACACTCAGCTTCTCAATTAAACTTAGTATTCTTAACATCTGGAAGGATTAAGAAAAAGTGAAGCACGAAATTAAATGATCCTAAGAGACTCAAACTAGACAGTTAAAATCAGGAAAAAAGAAAGAACGGTACTTAAGTGTCAAATCACTTATGTTAAGCATAGATGTTTCTTAAAACTTGAGATTTGCAGCCAGATATTTAATCCTGGCCACTATGTATCACTTTCACACTCTTTCAAAAAGTAATAAATAAGAAGCCCACGAACAACTAGTAGTTGTACAATTAAGGCACTCTGATAGCAATATACAGATTTTGACAATAAGATTAAATTCAGGTCAAAGGTACTCCACCTCCGGGTTTTAAAGTAATGGGAGTTTGTTGATATAACTAATGTAAGAAATGAATTATGGAAATTTTCATAATACCTAAAAAAGGTAAAATGAGATGAGCTCCATTCTCTTAATGATCCTCTGCACAGCAGAGGTTCATAGTGCAAGCAGTTCCTGCCTGAGCATTGCAGAACTTCAGAAGATATGACATGTCCTGCAAGACTGTCCTTGGCATCCACTGCTCTGGTTAAGCGCTGGACGTCATTGCAGTTTCCTCTTCAGACCTGTCACACATCTTTCTCAGACACGGTCATTTCTGCCCTGTGGCCACAGATGGGGCTGCTCTTGGGTTACAGGAGGGGAGCTGTGTGGTGCTTGTTGCTCCGGGTGTGTATGAGTGTGTGCCCTGACAATGTTCTATCCATGCTCCAAGACAAAGGGACTCCTCTAATAAACTGAAAGCAAATTTCCAGCCCTCCCCCAACTAACCCCCCACAGTTAATTACCTTTCTCCTTTAGATCAATCATAAATTATATTTCTCAGGTGACTAAACAAAGAGGTCCTTGCACTTTGGAGTACTCTTGGAGTACTTGGACTCGGTATTCCTACTTGTAAAAAGGTGTAATGACCCTTCTTTTATCTTGACACATATTGTAAAGCTTTTCCTATTCTGTTCTCAAAGGACTGTGATACTAGAGTTCTGAGTGCCTTAGAAATGCCTATGCATAAACATCAGAGGTAAGACCTTGAGCGGGATCCAAGGGTCCTTGGATGCAATCCACAGAGAAGCCTGCACAGCCACAGGAAGGTTTATTTACTTCTCTAGCTCTGCATCTCTGTGAATTATAATTTTATTATGAATTATAAAATCAAAAAATGTAGAGGCCTGGCCTTTGTATTGAGCAGAATGGGTTTGCTACCTGCAGCAACATCTCTCTGCCATCCACCTGAACAAGTTCCAAGCAATTTGGAAAATCTCACTGTTCTTTAAAGCGTAAATGATTTCATGGCAGCTGGGATGAATCCATTTCAAATTTGAAATGAATATTCTCCAACTGTGCCAGTGGGAAAAAAAATACAAATTACAGTACACCAGTTTATTAGACATAACCATCAGTGCCAAAACTGGAACAAAATGTAACCCTGTCTGATATTAGGGTGTAGATAACTAACAGATACAAATAAATTCCTAAAATATTTTTTCCTTAATAGTATGGTAATATTTTCTGTGAGGTGTTGAGCAATCATATCAGTTTGTGAAGTCCTTGGGAACATCTAGCTGATATGCTAGTCAAGAACAGCAGGAGTTTTAAGAGTATCATTGATTTTGGTAGGCATTACAAGGAGGCAGTGATGGCAGTCGCCTCTATCTGGCATCACTTCCAAGGTTGTTCCACTGCTATTGATCACTCAGGAACCCATAGTGTTGGTTGTCACACAGAAAAGCAGAAGACACAGATTTAAAGCTGGGGTGGGGTGGGGAACCTGCCCCCTAAAGACTGTGCTCTCCCAGCCCAAGGCGCTCCTGTCTGTAATGGCTGTTACGAGGCTTGGTGGCTCAGGGTGGTCTCCGTGAGGGACAGCTGGGGCTGCCCCTGCCCGACATGGATGGATCCTGTCGGTTCCATGGGCTCACCACAGGCTCTGCTCAGCCCCTCAGGTGACGCCTCAGGGAACTTATTTAAAAAGCAGAAAAAAAAGCCAGGCAGATTGAGGAAAAGTAGGGAAAAGAGCAAGAGACAACCCTGCAGGCACCAGGGTCAGTGAAGGAGAGGGAGGAGCTGCTCCTGGCATCGGAGCAGAGATTCCCCACAGCCCATGGAAGAGCTCACAGAGGAGCAGGAGGGAATGTCCTGAAAGAAAAGTGGCCTGTGTAGAGGACTCCCTGAAGGAGTATTTTGGTTCTAAAGAATTTCAGGCTATGGAAGGATCCATGCTGGAGGAGGAAAAAACCTGTGAGGAATGTTGGAAAGGAGCTGTTATGGGCTGACCACAGCCCTCTTTCCTCATTCCCCTGCGCCACTTGGGGTGAAGGGAATGAAGGTATGAAGTTGAGCCTGGGAAGAAGGGTTGGTGTGGGAGCAAGATGTTTTAGTTTTCATCTTTGCTTATCACCATCAGATTCTATTTAAATTGGAAATAAATTAATTTTCCTTAAGCCATGTCATTTTTTTTTTTTCCCTGTGACAGTGATTGGTAAGAAATCTCCCTTTCTTTACCTTCATCCTTGAGCTTTTCCATTCATTTTCTTTCCCTGGTGGGGACGCAATGTAAGAGAGAGGCTACAAAGGATTTTGTCATGTAGCTAAGGGTCAGGAACAACAGTATCCAGAGAGAGAAATGGGGGGGGTTGGTGAAGTTTTTCATTTATTATATTTCATTTCTGACATGGTTTCAGGTATTACTCTGTGTCTTTTCACTGGATTCATGAGTCTGCTGTTCCAAAGCAGAAAGATATAGCTCTAGTCAGAACATAGAGAGAAAAAGATAGAGGTGTGGTTCTTAAAAACAAAACAAAAAACCCAAAACCAAACAGACAAAAAAAAAATTCCACAAACAAAAAACTAACCCCCCATCCCCAGAAGCTTCCCTTAGATTTCATTTCAGCATGGGTTTTGTTGCTTTGCCTTTGGTTTATCTTTTTTGTTTTGAGATTAAAATCATAACCTGGAACTGTCTGGGACAGAAAATACATCTTGGTCAAAAGTACAGTGATTGGACAAATTTTATTTTTTAATAAGGTAGACATTCTCCATTATGGATGAAGAAGTGGGAATACCTATTGCAAGTCAATGAGTTATCTTATTATGGAAGAAGAAAAAATACAGTAAATATATTTTGATGTATTAAAAATGGATTTTTAGTATTGCCCTTGAATTCTATTATACATTTTCTTTTGACTAGCATTCCGAAAATAAGATAATGGCTTTTCGTTTCTCAAAACTACCGAAATAAATTTACTTTTATGTTTTTAGCCTTCCTTTTTCACTTAAGGTGTATGGTATGAATTCTGATACGAGGTATTTCTCCTTGCTATCAAATAATTTGCCGGTTTGTCCAGTCTTTTGGCTTTGTTTTTGCAGAGATACATTAATTATTCTTCTGATAGGTATTAAGTAAGGTGTTGCATGTACACCTGCAGTATAGCAAGGATGTATGTTCATAGCCCTAAAGATCCTTTTAAAACGCTCTATGGTAAGTCCAAAACCTGTTTTTTAATAAATCTCATTTAACATATACCTGTGATTTCTAACTATCTATATAATCTTGCTCTGAACTTTCTTAACATAGGGTTGTATATATCTATACCATACATATGTATATCTGTGGGAGAGTATGTGTATACCTATCTCTATATGTCTATATGAATCAGATTTTTTCTTGGGGTTTTTCTCTTTTGGCCTATTTTAGAATAAATTACATTCCAGAAGAGCTCCATGTTATGTAGAAGTTTATGAAGAAACTTCCATGTCCTAGGTGTTCTTCTTTAGCATGAAGGCCTCAGCAACCTTGCTGTGTGTTTAATATGCAGTCAGATACTCATTATTAAGCACTGTGTGAAACATCATCACTGCAAACCGCTCACATTATTTCAGTCTGGCTAAAATTAATGAATTTTCAGTTTGGCCAAACAAAGATCAATAAAATAAGGCTGGAGATGAACAACATTCCTTGCCCAGAGGAAAAGTAAAAACTTAACTCCCTATCTCCATTTAACAGTACTGCAGAGCCACAATACTTCAATATATTTCTGGCCATATTCCTTCCTCCTGAGGACAACAACTGAAAGAATTTACTGTTCATCAAATGCAGAAAAATATTTATAGGTGGATAACTAATTTCTCATTTTTATGCTGAATTTGCACAAAACAAAACCTTGCACAGCTGCTCCTTGGAAGATAAAAAGGATTCAAACTGCTGCAGCAGACTTGTGAGTAGAAATGTTTTCAGATGTTCAGCAAATCAAATTGCATGGGGAAAGGGGCAGGCTTTTTTTTTTTTTCCTCTAGATTGTTTGCCTCTAGAAATATTTTATCCTTTACTTATTCCTAATTGATTAGCTCTTACACATGGGTAGAGTATTTTTGCTACTGTAGAATGTGTGGAATGAAAGACAAATAAATAAAGAAGTTCACCTTGTAATCTCCAGAAGGGACAGCCAGAGTGAGAACTTTGCTAAGGCAACAATTAGGAAGGCTCACAGTTATTTTGATAGTGATCCTGGTTTTATGTCCATGATTTACTTTAATTATCTAGGCACTTACAAAAATGTCCATCACCTTACACCAACAGGTCACACAGCCTTCTTTAAAGTTAACTTGGGTTTGTAATAAAACTAGTATATAATTATTTCCCATAGAAATAAATATTTCATAGTTAAACTGATATGACTTCAAAGAAATGTTTTACCAAAGGAAATACAGCAAATGTATACAAGCAGATATAACAGAACTAAGACGGAAAAACAGATTTTATTTAAAAGAGTTGCGGTGGTCTTTTTCTGCACAGAACCTATCCAATATATTGTTTGAAATACTGAATTTTCTTCAAAATTGCTACCCTAGTCTGAAATGAATGTAAGGCTAAGCTGAGTTTCTCCTCAGATTCTCCAAATCACTCATCATCCAGATTTTCTGGTGTCAGCATGATGGGGACTATTTCAGGCACTCCTGCTCCCTTCTTGATTTACCAGGAGACATGTCATGAGATTCACCTGGCCTGCAAATCGGATCTGAAGAGGCAGAGGAGGACAATGACATGACTTCTAGCAGTCAGTCATTCATTATCTAGAAATACCCTTCAAAAAATCCGTGCCTGCCTCGGGTGAAATAGATGTCAAATTTGCCTGAAGGACATAGATCAAAGAGTACTGCCAACTCATACTACACACATCAAAACAGCCCACAGCTGAATTGCCCTTTTTCCTACTGAAGCAAAATTTCTCCTTGTGTGGGTGTTGCATAAAATACACATTTTAATCAGCTGAAAATGTATTTTAATTATTTGCACTGACCTCACAGTTTCCTCCATGGAAAAATAAATATTATATAAGATAATTGGCAGTGTTGGACTAATTGTTGCTGTCTCAGTCCTGTGGAGAGATAGGAGGATATATCAGTGTTCATATTTTGTTTTTTAGCTGGTCAATAAATTTTTTGGCAAAAACTTGTACTTTTTAACTATTGTTTCACTAACAATTCTCCCTGTCAGAAAAAAAAAAAGTCCTGTGATGAGATTCTGCCTCCAGCAAAGCTGATCTTACCTACTTACTGCCAGTAACTTATTTCCTTCAGTTCTGCTGAGTGTTCCAGGTTCCTTGGACATGACAGCAAAGGGAAGTTTATTCCCTCACACTTTCAGTAACTGGATTCCAGATTTACCTGTTGAATGTTCCAGGAGATACATTCTATTAAAAAAATTCTAAGTTTGGTTTACGAAGGACTCGATACATCTGTGGCAGACTGAACATTCATACTATTTAACTGTTCTTAAAAGCAGGCTTTTCTTCAACCTCAGTAAGGTTACCAGGTAGGTGAAATCTAAAGCATGATAACTTCATCAAAAATATGCCTGCTAAAGAGTTTGCAGACAGATGTCTTGGATAACTTGAGTGCCTTGCTCCTAGAGCAGGTACTAGTTCATCCATGTACTTTCGTTACTTGCCAACAGAGGACGACTCTGTGCCACACCTGCCTTGGAATGTGGCATTTTCAGAAAAGTTCAGGTCATAATAAACAAAGTCTTGGATCAGGCATATAAACCTCAATTTCTCTTTCTCTCTGGATGTAAAAAAAAAAAAGAGAGAAAAAGCCTAAACATATCTAAGTTGCACCACAAAGAGTGCAAGAGGTGTATTGGATCATCCTTTGCCACGCTTCCCGTTTTAAACAGATTTAGAATGGGTTTCCTGGTAAGAGGCTGCCAGACTCAGCATTGCATCTACTTCCTAATGGAGGTAATTAATTGTTCAGTGATACTGAATTTATTACCTTGTAAAACAACATAAATTTTTTACTAGCTTGAGGTGCCTTTTGCCAAGTTATTTATTGTACAACACTGACATTTTTTTTCCCACCCTCCTGACATTAAAAAAATCTGGAAAGGTAGATCTCAAAAGCTTCATGCAAAGCTTTATGCTTCTTTTGTTTTGTCATTCTAAATGTTGCTCTTCCTAATATAGACAAAATATTCTTTCTTCACAGTTCAAAAGGAAAGACTTCATTCTTTTATACACAATTCCATAAACAGAGAAACATTTAAGAAATAAAATAGAGATAATTTTTTGTGGTAACAGAGATCAGAATACCCATGACTGCTTTTAATACCTGTTGAAAAAAATAACAGTGAATGTGAGAAAAGTCTGTCCTAAAGCATTTCCTTTTGAATTTTGAGAGGACTTTTTTTTTCCATTTATATTCTCATGGCCATTTTAACCAGTCATGCTTATTTATCTAGTGAACACACAGGAAAAAAATTCTGATGCTGCTCTTTGCCACTTTACAATGCCCTGTTCACTTCTGCCAAGTAGGGAATGTATGAGAAAAGTAGTCAGGTTCCTTGATTCCTCCAATAAAGTGTCTTTTTACATGAAGAATTTTAAGTAGAGAAGTTTCATTGCTTTTGAAATGCTACTCATGTATTGGAAGTAGAAAATGCTCCTTCCCTGAATTAGATAAATGGTTCAAAGGGGGAGTTTTGAGGACTTCCAGTGCTACTACTCTCAATGATTAAAACACAAAGGATTATTTCGAGCTAGGAGTACAACCATCATTGTGAAAATGCCAGTTTCACACCACATTTCCCCAAGTTAGCACGTGAAATACTTTCATTCTCTAAGACTTGGAGAATTTTGTTCTTGACTAATGAAGAAAGCTCCAATAAAGAGTTCTGACACAGATTTTGTGATGACTTCTTCTTTTGTAACCACTGACCTCAGTGTAGGTGATCTTCAGAGTTAATGTTGGGTGTTTTAAAAAATATATTTTAATACCAAGTAAGCACTTTCTATTCATGCTTGGTGTATTGTACTTTTGGAAATTACAGCATTCTGATGTTTTTGAGGCCAGGACTAAAAAGATGGACTTTTCAGTCTCCGCTACTCTCTACACCGCTGCCAAGGAAAGACAAAAGGTGTGTCAGTGGCAGCCCTGCCACTCCCTAGCCTTGTGGTTTCCTTGGAGAAGCCTGGATATGAAGGCTGAGAGAGAACTTTGTCACAGGGGGCAAGAGTCCCATCATGCCCAACTAGATGAGACTGCAGTTTGTTCGCTGCACAAGCATGTAAGGACACATGTCTGCCAAATATTTCCTATGTAGCATTGACCATGACTTACCCAAGGATTAGATGAACAAAAAGGAAAACCTTGCATTTCCCGAATTTAATTTTGTGGAGCTTAGCCATGGTTCACTGTCTGACCTTGTGTTTACAGTATTTCATTATATGAAAACACTACCCTTAGGAAAAGGTCTTAATAGAATTTAACAGCGATTAATCCAAATGGCCTAACTGAATTATTCTAGCAAACCTTAATCTAGAAAAATATTTTTTTCATAGATGTTCTTGAAACAGTTTGTAAAGCCTAGAAGAAAACTATAGATCTGAGCATTGTAGATATATGTGCTAATGTAGGAGAGCTTGCAGATTTGACACAGGATAATTAATGTCAGCTAGCAGAATAGAACAATGCACAGCTTTCAAAGAAGTAGTTGCATACTTTAAAAACTGTAGCGTATTTAAATAACCATGAATATTACAGTTCGTGATCTTGGGGCATAAAGCTGTAGAAATCTAGGTACCTACATGTAATATTACAGAAAGTAGTAATGGCAGTAGGAGAAATCTAGGAAAATTAAATGTGTTCAAATAAATATTAGAGTAAACATGAACTTCAAGTAAAAGGTAGTTTTGTAATTAAGCAATTATTTGTTTTACACCTTACTGCTTGAAAAACATTTTTGATTGGTAGGGTGCCATGAGAAGTAGAAAGGGGTTGAAGAGAGGAATCTGGTAATACCCTGCACTCCTTACATCAACATGAGATCCTATGTTATGTGTGTTTGTATCTCATGCAACATGCCATCCTTAATGAGGTATTTCGATTCAGTCAAACGTCAAAAATTGGAAAAGAAAGATATGGTAAACATTTTATAAATGTTTTCATTAATTAACACATTCCTGCAATACAAAGTATTTCTACATGCTGCAAAGTAGGTCTAAGTTGAATAAATTAACAGTGATGCCAAAATATGTGAAAAACAGAATATAATAACAACAAAAATGAATTAATTAATTAAAATAGCTTTAGTTAATTTTTAATACAGACAAGAATACTTTGACACCCAGTTTTAAATTCTAAATAGGCATGAAGAGAATCTAGGATAATTTTAATGATAGCTATCCTATATTCCAGGTAATCTTAAAATACAAAAAGCAAAGCTGCTGTCAGCTAACTGACAGTAGGCAAATGTTTTCCCAGGACAGCATATTGGTGACAATACTAGAGGCCTGAATGGCAGCAAGTGATGGATGAGTTTGTTTCTTGCCATCTCAAAGCCAAAATAAGTGGGTTTGACTTCATCTGTACAGTATCACATCTAAGCTTGAGGGTGGAGGGGGAGAAACTCGTGCAGGCAATCTGGCAGGGAATGAGAGGCATGACACTGAGATCTACACATGCTTCTCACTGCCACGGCAACATTTCTTCTGCTCCCCTTTGGAAGAGAGACTTTGATCATAAATATTCTCCTGAGGAAAGAGGCTTGGAGAGAGGTGCCCAGCTGTTGTCTCTCAGTCCTCCCTCAAGTCTGACCCTGCCTATAGCCACAGCTGCCACTGCATCCTCTTCCACAAGAACATCTTGCCAGAATATCTTCCTGAAAAGGTGGAATTTGCCATTTGAAAATGGCACTTAAAAAATATGATTTCATATTCAGATCCAGAGGTAACTGTTTCTTCTCCAGCTGATGCATGTTTAATACAAATCCTTTTTTCCTGTTTCTTTATAGAGGTGCTTCGGGTTTTTTCTTGCAGCACATTAATGGGTGATACTATATTGAAGTAGGATGCTGGAAATAGGATAATTTAGTGAAAACATGAAAACAGTAAGTGTTCCATGTGATTGCTAAAATGGCTGGAAAATTCATATTACATGGAGTTTAGCAAGGCTTTAAGTTTTATTTAATAGAGAATGTTGGATTCAAAATTTGTTAATTGGTTTTGGGTTTTGTTGTTTTTGTTTTTTATTTTAAAGATACTTGTTCTAGTTATTAGCAATGCATTATTCACAAACTGTTCAGTTACGCATGTGTATCCAGCCCAGTTTCTGAACAGCTAGGATTTGCACAAGTGGAATGCACTTTTCATTCAAATTCTGATACTAACCAAAAGGCCAACGAAAACTCGCAGTAAACTCTTCTTAAAATATCAGTTTTACTAAGATCTTATTCACTCATTTCTTTCAATGTATAAAAGATACTAAGGCCTGTATGGGATGGTGATAACAGCTCTCATCAAATATACTTTTCATTTTGTTTTAAGACAGATGGGGCAGTTTTGACCTTTTTCCAATTCTTGTTAGGATCTATTGTTCTGCTGACTTTGGCACTGCTGATTCCCAGTTTATTATCAGAAGTCAAAAGAGACAACAGAATTTTTCTAGCTTTGTTGTGTATAAAAATTTCAGTCTTATAATTTAATATTTTTTCATAAGATGCTGATTTTAAAACTGATCAGCATGTTTGGGGTTTGCCACTTTTTCCATTTGAATAACAGAGCTATGATTGGTTTGGTTGTTGTTTGTTTTTTTTTTTTTTGTAAATATGAAAAGCAAACGCTATTTTCCAACTTTAATTAAACATGTAAATTATTTGCTTACATAATAGAAGTTATTGTATTGGCAGGTTCCTTGTGTTATTCATATTGCCCAGTGGCACAGAAACCTCACATTATAATATCACTTCATTGTTTAATCATCATTCCGTTTGATGTTATTCACATTTGGATATGAAAAGGCCTATCAGTTTCAGGATCCACATGTTACACTGTGCACAGACATTAAATTATTGTAAGCTGACTCTGTCACAACCCCAACTCAGCGTTTGATACTTTGTTTCTCAAAATTATTATGCCACACTTTTTGTTATAATTCTGTATTTAAGTCAATGCTTAATTGATTGGTCTGTGAAAAAAGTAATGTAAAGTAAAATAGTGCTTATTTTTGTCCTCCTTTTGTCCAACAATAGTGATCCTAACAGCTGGCTCTTCCCATGTCCCATTTGGTACAGAACCATTTGGTGAAATTAGAAGGTGCCTTTTGTGTCACTTCACCTACCCTGCTATGCAATGCACTTTTTTTCTTTATTTTTCTTCCTCAACACAAGCCAGATGCTGGGGTTTTGTTGCTACATGGAGATGTAATTTCACTAAAAGTAAGTTAAAGTAAGTTTTGTACGTACTTTGTGTCACCCTGTATGATGACCCTCATGGAACAAGAAAGCTGGATGCATGGGTCAGCTTTGAAGGGACAGAGGGTGGTAGGAGAAAGTGTGGTCAAAAGTGTCAATTCCCACCTGGTGTAAACCAGCACAATCTGTGGAGCACTATGAAAGAAAATATGAGATATAATCAAAATCATGAGGCGGGAGAAAGTGGCTTTGAATACATGTGTTTATTAAATGTCCTGCATCCCTCAATATGGAGGCAGCAAAATGAATAATGTGAAAGGCTGAAAGAAGTTGAGCATTTTTTTCTGGTCAGTAAGACATTCAGCACCTGTAAGACTGAGGTTGTTTAATACCACATGAAAAGATTTATTCATTTCCAAGAGTCTCATTCATACTTAGAGGACTACGTATGTGTTAATACCATGACTAGAAAACTGTCACTGTTTAGCAGCTGGCTTAAAGGACCTCACCCAAATTGTATTCATATTTCAAAACTCTGTGTCCAAGTTTTTCAAAGCAGAAGCCGCCTTCTTTAGTAGAAGCCTAATCTTGTTTAACTTCATGGAACAACAATCATGGGCAAAGGGAAAGTTCTGCCTCAGTGAGAAACTTCTGTGTTTCACTATACATTGTTTCAGGACTTGAACTAATTAGCTCCTGTGAGAGTAAAGGAAATTCCTGCAAAAATTAACAAAGCTCAAATTACCTACTTTAGAAGTGATCCCCAAAAAAATACTTTCTTAAATGGATGAAAGCTCTGTGATAGCATGTGGAATGAATGGCAGAAGCATAGCTGAAAGCAGCAGGTATCAATGACCCATTCTCCAAATCCTTTGCCCTGAAGTAGTGAGATCACCAGAAATCTTTTTGCTGTATGCTGCCATATGACATGTGTGTCAGAGCCAGAGTATGTACCTGAGGACTCTCTATTCTTGTTTTACATTTGTCTGCTCACACTGGACAAACTTATTCGTCAACCTAAAATAATGCCAGAAGCTACAATAAGATTTCAACTGTAGCATATTATTTAAAAGGACTAGAGTTGTGAACATTTGTCTTGCTTTGACATTTTTTAAAGGACAAACAACTGACCTAGAAATTGATCCAGTGGAGATGGTACTGAGTGTCTTCTATCACATTTTCTTTTCACAGTTTGTGGCACAGCTGAGGAGGATTTTTCTGCATGCTACTGTATTTGACCTAACACAGATATTCCCATGTAAGACATAAGTCCTTTATGAGCCCACTTGTCATCTCTGCTAATACATGGAAAGAGCACTGCCATGATTTTAAAAGGGACGTAACTCAGAGATACATTTTAGCAATTATACATGTGGAGTTAATCAGCAGGCAAAGAAATTCTATACTTCATGGAAATTATTTAAAACAGAGAAAAACATTCCCCCTCCTCTTTATGTGGCTAAGTAGTCAGAGTTGCTCTTGAATTTGAGGTTAAGGTAAAACCAACTGTGGCCAGATATTCTTACTCAATATGCATAAATGCTGAATGGAAATAGTAAATAAATTTTATCAAGTTTAAATGTAACCTCACATTTACAATGTACCTATTAACAAAAAAAAAAAAAATTTTAGTCTTAAGTTCCTGTATTCTCTGACAGTCCAGTGTCAAATAAAAATCATGTTTTACATATTGGTCAAATACTATTCTAAACTGAATACTGACTCTGAGGACAACTGACCTGAGTTTTCCTTTTTAATTGTCTCCTAAGGACACCTTTTTTTTTTTGAGTCTGTCTTGACTAGAAAGAACAAAGATTTTTGGTCTAGTCAGTGGACCTGAAAGTTAACTTGAAATAAAAAAAAATAGTATGCAATCTTACAATGGGATTCTGCAAAAAGGATGTCTTTGGTTATACTCCTGTAGTGGCAGCTGTGTCATGTTTTATTTCCTTCAGTGGGTTTTGCATGGGAGTTTATCAAAACTGATCAGTTGTGCTGAAGGATTACAATTTTTCTTCTGTAATTATACTGCATTTCTAAAACCAGTGCAAAAAAAATAAAAAAATGAAAAGTTCGTTGTAGTCTTTAAGTCATTATCTTTAACAAATATAACTTGTGAGAGCTATGTACCTACATGTCTTCAGGGCAGTAATTATAGTTATCATAACTGTATGCTAAAATATTTTCCTATGTATAGCTTTAGTGAAAGAGCGTTTGGTATTACTTATAGCACTTCATGTTTAACTGTATAATAAAACATCACTTTTTATAACAGTATTTAATGTCAGAATCACATCTTTACTTGTTAACTCCTTTGACCAGACTTTTCATAGTAAATAAAGAACTGATTTCAGTAGTTCTTATTTTCATGAACTATAATGAAAGGTATTTCAGTTTAGACAGAAAATGTTCAGTGACATGATGAAAATGTTCATCATGTAGCCCCTTAAAAGTTCCCAAGTTAAATTGTTTCCTCACGTAATCAAAATAGTATTAGTCAGGATCAAGGACTCTCTATTCATTTTGTTATCCCAGAAATTAAAATAGTTATAGCACAAACATCATTCAGCTGCTGCTGCTGTTTAATGAAATGTGCTGGGGTTTATTTCAAACTGACTCTTGATACAATGCTAAATTATTCAGAATGGTTAATTACCTCATCCATGGTAGAAGTACCTAGTGCATTGATTGATTGATGCTCATTTGCATTTCAAACTTTTAGCTGGAATGTTTTTTGGTGTCTCTATATTTCCTGCCAATCAGTGGCAGCACAAAGCTGTAATTTGGTGTGTGTGTACAATCTGGTTATTTATTTTAAATAAACTATTTGTTGTCCTTTCCTTTATAAGACTGTTTTTTTAATCTTTTTCCTACCTTATTACTTCCTCTTAACTTCTTGGGATGCAGATTGTATGCTGATGTTTGGGGATTAATTCTGTGACTCAGATAATGTTAATAGACTGTTGTGTTGCCTGGAGTCCTGTCTGTCTTTACGTTGTTTAGAGCAGTGGAAGATCCATGAAGTAGGGTGTGATTAAGCAAACTCATTCTAGTTTTGGCAGGTCTGCCTGACTCACTCAGTGTGAGTGACCCAGGTGTTTGCAGGATTATAGGAGCCAGGAGCTCGTGCAAGGCTGCTGCACACAAGGCAAATGCACTGCAGAGGCTTTGTGGTCATGGTTAACACCCTTCTCAAAATAACTGCGCCTTCATAGCTTTTGATTCACAGCTCCCTTTCCTGGTTGGCTAAGCATGCAAGCAAAATAGATAGATATTTCAAGAGACACTCTCAGTCACTTTGTCAGTTATTTTTAGAGTTTTATGTCCCTAAAGGTATATGAATATACATCTGAAAGCTTGTTTAGTTTCTCAGGAGTGGTCCTTTATTCCCTGCAAACACAGTGGTTCCAACTATGTCAGTTCATGTGCAATGCACATAGAAAACACTTGCTGTCTTTTTAGTTTTCTTAAGGGCATGGAATCCACACTCTTATCTCAAATATTTGCCTGTGCCATTCTAGTAAAGGCTCTGTAATAAAGTGCTTTATACTGCTTTCTAACCTTTCTGTTTTAAGTGCTGGAAAGCTGATACGACTGCTTTCTTTAAGTATTGGTATTGAAAATATTAAAAATTCATACAAAAATTGTTCCTTTTGTCAGGAAAATTTCTGTTAGAAAATAATATTTTATTAGAAATTCTTTTATTTTCTAAATATTTGAAATAACAATCCTCTGCAATGGTAATTAACCAGGATTGACGATATAAATGAAAACCCAGTTTTACAAGCTTGGTCAGTCTCCTGCCTTCATCACTATCTTTTAAATACACAGCTGTTTCATTGCCAGCATTTTATTGACTAGGACCAATAAGTAAAAAGGGGAACACTGCCTTCAGAGAAGAATATTTTTCTAGCACTGTTGTATTTAACCTATCTGGAAGATCTTCAAGGACCTCAATTCAAAATTATTTTCTAACTTTTAAAGCTTTTAGGTTGCTGGTGGTGCATTGCCTCAGTTCACATGCTTGAATTTGCTTTACTTAGCTGTGAAACCATCACCTTTGAACCTGGCCTGTCTGCCAAAATACAGATATGAAAAGAATGTAAGTGAAAACTTGCTTTTTAACTAGAGACACTTCTGCACCATACTTAGCTTTCTACCCAACCTTACTTATTTGCAGTATAATAGATGAAAACACCAAAGTCGTTTTGATTTGAAAACGGGGAGGGAAAAAACCATTGATTTAAAATATTTTTCATATTGTGTGTAGGGTTTCTTTTTTCAGCCTGTTGTACTATACTGGTTAGCTAAAGAATATAAATATCTGGAACCAAGTCGACTTCCTAAAGTTTGCATTAGAAGCCATTAGAGTTAAGTTTTACATCTTCACTGCTAGAATGGAGAGTAATCACCTTGAAGTGGCACTTGGATGCAGAAAGTTGAAAGATAACTGAAGGCATTTACAGCTAATAAAAATTGATAGTTATGTAATTCTAAATAAGAAATCATACTCTCAAAATTTCTGCTTGCTGACTCTGTAACTACATGCATAAAAAACATTTGCTCTACTTCATCACGTTTTTTTCACTTACAAAGAATGCATGTGATTAACGCTGTCATTTATAAATATGACTCTGGATTGTTTTTAAGGAATAATTACCTACCTCTGCTTTTACATTTTTCTTTCAGTGTTACAGAATAATTTGTCATTAGGAATAATCAGACACTGTTCATTTTCTTCAAGTAAGCTGAATATTTGAAGTAAGTGGCGAATGATTATGTTAGGGTATATCAGAAATTCTTCCCTTCCCTCAGTTTCTGTCATTGCCTGCCAGCCCTCTGGCATATGTACAAGTGTCCTAACCAGAAAACATATAGTCTGTGTGTGGAAATGCATTTATGTGCTAATTTGCTGCAGTTAAAAACAAACAAACAAGGAAAAAAAAAAGAAAAATTCCAAGGAAAAAAGTAAAACAAAGATCCAACTGTATTGGAGTTTGTGAGTTTAACTATGTAAAAATGCAGCTCAAAAATTAGGCTTCTTTGGCATCCTTGTTTCTATCTCCGGGGGGTTTTCTGTTCTTCTCAAGAATGTTTCAGGATATATAAATATGAGTGATGCAACTTTTTTCAAACTTCTCTGATTTGTGCCTAACCCTATGTGTGTATTAGAAGTTTAAGTGCTGGGCTTTAACTTCTAAGCCTAATGATCTACTGTCATCAAGCTGGGGTTGAAGGTCCTGGCTGAAGCTTGTCTTGGTTCAATTTGCCTCCAAGGAAATTAACAGGAAACTGCTGATATTTGTTTTTGTGGAACTGGCAGAGGAATTCACAGCTGAATCCACTCTTGGGTGGGAGGCAACCAGGACAGGAGCAGCATCAAGGAGCAATTTCTCCAGTGGGTGATAATGACAACCATGTTCTTATCCTGCACTGACTCTGACTGACTCACAGCAAACTATGAAATTCAGAATCAGGACAGCTATGGACCAGACAAGGACATGCGTGATACAAACCCCAAATTCACATTATACCTTAGTGTGTAATATTCACACATTGCTTTTAATCCTGACAGTGTTTCTTGACCTGGAAGTCTGTGCCTGAGAACAGGTGAAGATGTAGTAAGAAAGTAAAGAAACAGAGTTGCATATGATAATTTCATTAATTTAACTATCATTTATGATTTTATCCTACTTCAAAATGACTAAGAAAAACTGGTATTTAGGCTAGAAATTATTTTATGACATGTTTAAACAAGTTATCATTTGGGTTTAAATTATAAAGAGAAATTTCTGATACTAATAACTGTGATCTATACTTTTAATATTGTGATAAAGGAAAAGAATTTTAGTTGAATAAAAGTCATATCAACATGATAGGCATTTCCACAGAGCAAATATTCACAGGAAGGAAGTATTTTCTGTTCATGTCAAAGACTTATTTTCAAAGCTGTTAGGGTATGTATGCACCTGGTGAGTTCCTTGTTTGCTGAATGCTGCTGTATTATCACTGCAGACAGCTCTGTGATCCAGAAACACCTGATCAATGACCAGAATGAGACCATTCCAAAGCATATCATTTCTTGTAAGTTTTCCTTGCCCTGAGAAATATGGCTGACTCTAAAACACATTCTGTTAAATCAGCTTTTAGCTTCTGACTTGCTGGCAAGCTAAAATCATGTTTGCCAACTGTAGCTTCTGATCTGAATGATCAGGTAAGCACAGATATAGGTAAGACATTAACAGAAGTTTTCTCAGCTGTCTCTCAGGCTCCCAAAATGCTGATTCTCACAGCAGTAATTAGGCAGAGCTGAGTTCCAAGGAGATGTTCATTCCCCGTGTCAGAGATCTGTGCTCACTGCTTCCAAAGTAACCCTGACTAAGCTGCACTCTGCAGTGTATGCGGAGCGTCTCTCTTAGGTGTGGGTCCTGGTCCTTACGCCATGACTTGGCACAATACCTTTCTCCGGTCTCTCTTAATAATGTGTTTCCATGGATAGAAACTCAGGGTATACACAAAAAACACCACAGCACTCTACAACTGGGCATAATTTTTTTGATGGGTGAGAGACCAGAGCTGGAGAAAAATGCTACAGAGAACAACTACTAAATTTTTTTGACAAAACCCAAAATAAGGTATCTACATTTCCTATATGGTGTACGGAGAATTAAACTTATATGTGTATTTCCAAAGATTGCAAACTTGCATATTAGAACCTAAAAAGGCACGGTTTAAACATTAAGACATGAATTTATTTCATTACCTAGTAAATCAATAAAACAAGCAGCACACAGGAGTTAAATAGAATAATTTGTTGTTGTTCAGTATACACATCAGTCTAGACCCCAGGGGAACTGGTAAAAAAAATATTTAGTCCTATTTAGAAGATGATTTCTCTTCATAAGATTATTTTAGTGCAGGCAGATTTATTTGGGAGCAAAGCCTGTGCTCCAGACTTTTAATGTATTTTCTTGATAATTTCTTGAACTGTTATAGGACGTACTGCTGAAACTTTATCTCCAGGATGCCTGAAACATCCTCACATGTCCATGATGGTTCACTCAGTTAAAATCTGCTCTGTTCTGTGGAGCAGACTCTAAAAGACGCAGCCATACTCTCCTCAAGGGCTCCTGAAAATATCTTTGTGTTTAGTTACCTATGAATGATAGAATGACAGAAGAGCAGGGGGAACTTAAGTGCTGATTAAAGCTCAAATGCTCTGGGTTCTGTGACTGGTGCTTTGGAATACATTATAAATGACTTTTGAAAAAAAAATTAATTTCAGGGTAGCAAATCAATACTTTCAGTTAAGTCAGGCATCACTTCTGTCTGAGTGACACATGTTAGGGCAATACATGAATAATCCTTCTCATGAGTAATTTCTAGGGCACATTGGGGTGACTACTTTTCAAGTCAGTATATAATTATCAGTTGAATGCTACTGGACTTCTTATTTTTGTACAGAACAGGTGGGGGAGACAAACTCTTTGTCCAAGAGCAGACCTACTAATCTATCAACAATGCTCAATGCATTGATTGTACAGAAGACAGACAATTTATCAGGATTGGTGTGTCTGTATGTACATATTACACAGGTATGTCTGTGCATATATACAGATTTAGCAACTTCTTTATAAGCTGGTTTCATAACAGACCAATATCTTTTGAGAAAAAAAAACAGTTCTAGTGCTTGACACACAAGGCACAAAGATAGGAATGGCAAGGGGGCTGGTTGGGTAGGAGTAAATGTGTGAAGAAAAGGAGAAAATTAGGGAGTTCAGAACAGCAATGATGAAAATCAGGCTTCAGACTCTTTCAGAAGTGAGGATTAAAAGCTTCAAATAAATGCAAACTATGGGGGACTCTGTGTGTGTGTGGGTAATGATAGAGATGGTGAGGAGATGCAGAAGGGGTGTTCACAGAAAGGGATTACTGGAGCCAGGACAGAACTACATTCATTTACTTCTTCATCATTTGGGTGCAATTCCCACATTTCTGTGTAGAAATAAAACTGTTAAAATGTAAACTATTATGACTAGACTAGACAACACCCGGTTTGGTTCTTTGTGGATTTTTTGGTGTGTTAATTTAATTTCAGCACATCTTAAGAGTTCTGGGTTTAAAGTTCAGTATGTTTTATATAAGAAGTGTGAGGTTAATGTCTTGATTCTTGTAGATGCATTACTTCTGTCTTCCTTAAATTGCAATATTTCAATGGACAAATAATACAAATTGCTCAAAAAAAGGACAAAACAATAAACCTAACAGTGATATAGAGACCTTCCTTGACTCTTCAGTACTGATACAGATCATTGGGAAAAATCAGCAGAGCTTGTCCAGGATACCAGTAAGCATCTCATCTCAATTATATCCTTCAGTGCTCCTTCAAAAGACAGAGCATATGCTTGGTATCTAAAATGTAGAGAATACTTTCAAATAGGAGGAATGGACCAATGCTTTCTCTATGAGAAATCCAGCTTCCCACATAATATATCACACTAAAATTATATTTTTCAAAACTTTTTAATTTACTTCTATTTTGTGGCTGATAAGTAAAGCTTTGTAATGGAAAGGCCTTGTAGAATCATGGCTCCGGCCTGTTACTTAGGCTAAGTAGAAAAGGGGTATGGGAGAGTGGCTCAGCTAGAATAAAGGCAGTGAGGCAGGCTGCATGGATGCCTCAATCCCTCACCGTGGCATATGCTAATTGGTTAAATTGGGTTTGTTGTGCCTTAAAACTATGTAAACTTACAACCGACTAATGGCATAAAATACCGTCAATAACTGTCAATAAAGCTCCTCCTCTTCACCTGCCTGGGGTCTCTATATCTCTCATTATCGCAACATTACTTATGAAATCACAAAGAAGTGAATTTGAAATGGTTTTCCTCATCTTTTTGTTAAATTGACCAAGAATTTTCTACCTAAAGGTGATATGCAATCCCTTAAAAAAGACAAATTTATTTTTTTAGGGTTAGGGTTAGGGTTAGGTTGTAGTTAGGGTTGGGTTATGGTTAGGGCTATGGTTAGGGTTAGTGTTACCTCTAGTACTAAGATTTTTAAAATTAATTTTACTAATCAGTGTTAATTAATCTTTGTAACTCAATTCCCAGGAACCTTAGCTGCCATATTTCTTTTTAGCTTATGTATATCTAACATCTCTTTATATGACTTTTCCCTATATTGGTTTATTTTCTGAAAAACGAATTACGCATGCAAATTTACACTTCAATTTCTTTCTGATTTGCTTTATGAAAAAAGTCATTAAGATCTGCTATTCTTGCACCCCATTTTTTGGGGTTTTTTAGATGTGACTGAGAGAAATGTTTATGCAGGGGAGTAACTTCAATTTCTGTAGCTTCATTCCCACACTAAATGATAGGTGTTGGTGCAAGTAGTTACTTGAGTTGTTTTCAGCATAATGATGGGTATCCTACTCCTTAAATTCTGTGCTTGTATTCACACACTTAAAGAAGAGAATATAAAAACTTTATTTGATCTACTTGAAGTTTTTAAGAAGAGATCATTCAGTTTATATTAGCTTAGTTATTACTTCTTAACAACATGGTTTTTGCTATTGTGCCACAGAATAGACCAGAGGCTTTTATATCTGCAAATGGCTCACAAGCTATCGCTGTCAGTGAGAATCACTTTCGAGAACTTTGTATACCTAGAGTGCACAGTCAGAGTTCATAAAAACAATATGTTTACTGCACTGTGCCTCCCTAGAAGAGTTTAAGGGATTTTTTTTTTCCAATAGTAATTCAATTTTTGACAAGCTAACTCTATTCATCAGTTCTTTGCCCTGGGAGTCCTCATCCTGTGTTAATGCTAAAAGAAACAGATTTCTTTTACTTTATATGCAGAAGCATGTAGCTCTGTTAGATTACATGCGAATGAATGAATCAAGGGCTCACTCTCACTCCCCCGGAATAAACTGGATATATGCCATTGAATTTGAAAAGGGTAAGACTAAGTTTTAAAAATAATAATTCACAGAATTTGTCATCACTGATGGTTTTAAAATATGCTTGTTTTGCCAAGCCAATCATTTTCCATTATTTTATCTTAAGTTAACAGTGCAGATTCAGGAAAGAAAAGAGGTAGGTTCAAATGATGAAACTGAATGGATCTCTAATTAAAACAGTCAAGTCAAAAGTCTTTTACTTTGAAATGCCCCTGAAAATTCCAAACCCTTCATATTGTTTCATTTTTTTCTGTTATCTGCAAAATGTTTTCAATGTTTTTCATTCTTACTGCACCCATACATTTTTAGATTGCAGTTGTATATGATTTTTTATTACCATGTTCAAGGTTTTTGGCATCCAAACATGGATGAAAGTTAGTAATTTTGACTTTGATATTCAACATAAGCAAGTATATGAGCATGCTTAGATACGTGTGTTCTAAGTGCTTTGATAAACCAGATATTACACTTCAACAGCTGAAAAAATACCCTCTGTAGAGTGTGTTTTGCATGCTAAAAATTAATATTCACTGAAATGCAGAGAAGAAATTACCAGTAAAAACAAACATTCTTTTGTTGGTATCTGACAAGTGTATCTTTGGGTTCTTGGTTTGCTATTTTAGCATATACCACATGGACCGAGAAATGTTAAAACTGAGAAATATTTACATAGAAAAATATTGCAATTTGTGTATTTTGGGCTGAAGACATCTTGAATGTGGAGACTCTAGAGACTGGGAAAATACCCTGGAGAAGTTTCTCTGTGCATACCTCAGGCTCTTCCAGTGGCCCTTGTGGGGTGGTGGATTCATTGGACCTTTGGCCTGCTTTGGTAAAACTGTTCTTAGTTATACTTCATTAAGAGACAGGGGCAAATATCCCTCCATTGTGTTCAAGCACCAAAGGCTGTGGATGTTGTTGTGATTCAACCCCACACACCTGCTTGCGTGAGAATTCTCAGATAGCATTTCTGTCACTTTGTGAGAGTCCAGAACCCAAGTGACATGGCAATAGAATTTGTACTTCTCCAACTAAGATGCTGGATTCTCTGTCATTTTGCTTTATTAATGGCTCCATATTTTACGTGAATCAGTTATACAGTACCTTGTCCTATCCATGCTCATCTTAGTAAATAAAACAAAAATTTGAACCAATAGTGAGATGATGTTTTAGGACTTGAAAACATCAAATACAAGCAGCTTTTCTAACATGTACGAAACACTGATCTGTTTTTATGCCTGTTATTCATGTTGAATCCTTTCAAAAGTCTTACTCGAACATCATGAAAGTGAACATATTGAACTTGACTAAACAAGTACCACCATGCCACAACATTCATCTTACACAGACTTGAGTTACAAGCAAATATCACCTTGGGTCTTATGTGTTCTACAAATCCTCCACGATTGTGACATATATGTCAGAATTTAACTCTGGCTGTGCTGCCACCTTTCTTGACACATTCAGCCCCTTCTCTGATTTGTGTAACTGCAGAATCATACTTTGGAGAGCACTTACATGAAGTACAGTACTGTGTTTTGATTATGTCCCCCTAATATTCTACAATTAAAATTGATGTCATCAGTTATTTCATTTCCAAAGCCGCCCCTATTTTAGTATAACCCAGATCTTAAAATGAAATGCCTGGATTAACAATCCATATTAGTTTATATGCATATGGATTTATTTTCTTGTAAAATACAGGTACTTCAGATGGGCTTCCTTCATCCTTTTTGTTCCTTTTTGCATATAAAAATGCAACTCTCTGAAGTCAAAGTGAACTACAGAAGCATTTGGCATTCTCTGGCATCAGAGGTATTTTAATCAGAAAAGTCTTTTTGAAGTCTCTGGTATCAAAGGAAGTTGTCTTTTATCTCATCTTACCTCCATACATAAAATTTCCAGTAGTGATCGATAGAGGAAATTTGTGAAGATCCTTCCAGTGCCCCTTAGGAAGCATCTCTTATTAGTCCATGCCGTAGGAAATGTTAGATGTGACTGCCATAAAAATGTGATGCCACACCATTTACAGGCTTTTGGGACATCTCAATATTAACTGAAAAATTAAAAAAAATTAATAAAAAGTTCTTAAATAATGTCTGTGTAATACAGATTCTCCCTCCATTCTGTAGCTTGTGAGCATATGTAACACAGGAAATACATGAAACACATGTAAGATATAAACCCAAGAATTTATTAAAAATATTTTAACTGAAACATTATTACTCTACTGAAACAATCATAATTAGTTCAGATATAACTAGAAGTGAACAAGGAAGAACATATCCATGCAGAATATATTTCAGAAACTTAAGTTTGTACCTCTTTACCTGGTGCTGTGCTCACCCTTCTCCAGCTCCTCTGAGCCATAATGTTGGGGGTTTCACGCTGGTAGACAGCAACAAGAAGGGAACACGTGAAGGGAGCACATGAGGTTCTTCACTATTATGCATAGGACGTGCATGTCAAGGAACAGTTCTTCCTCCCTTGGGGATCATTTTCTGATGTTCGTTAACTTGCTTTTGCACCGACCTCTTCCTTCATTTGTCCACAGCTCTACATAACACCCAAATTTACTATACATGTTGCCTTGTGCTTATGTTGATATGATTTCTTTGCTCCCTTTGTTGTCCCCCAGGTGTGTCCAGGTCTAGGTATGCATGGGGAGTTGTTTACAGCCAGGGGATCTCCCATGCCTGCACTCTGTGCTGTGTTCTGTGTCCGCATATCACAAGGCTGATCTCTTGTGTTTACCTGCACTACCTCAGTGCATCAGGGCTTTTAATATTCCACACTATGCAGAATAAACTGCAGCTGCTCGCTGCAGTTTTTGTGGGTTTGTACAGCTTGTGGGTAGCATGGGGAAGTTGGAGGACAGCACTAACATAGTAGAGTGCCACGAGTTACATGGTACGAATAGAAAAGAAGCTGCATGCCTGGAGTACTTAGTGTGCATTTTTGTTATACTTCTTCATAGCCCAGTGCTTGGGTGTCATCAGCCCATACACCAGGCAAAACTGCATTGAATGTTTGACAGATATTTTAATGGAGGGCAGCACAAAAAGGCTAAGGGGAGCTGCTGTAGGCATTATACACAGTGAGTCTGTAACCAAGGAGAGGGGAAAGCGCACACTCCACTCCAGAGTACTCACACTGAAGAATTTACACCACATAAAAATGATCATATACACCAAGACATTTATGTCAAGACAAGACTTAATTTTGCAGTCTCAGTGATGTACACAAAGATTGAAAGAAGACTGAGAGAAAAGGATGAGCTTAGACTCAGTGTTTTGAGTCGTAAACATTAATGCTGTGATTTACCAGTATCTGGTCTTTAAGGTCAGCTGCTTAAGTACGTGTTTTCTTGGTCTGTCTCTCTTAATTTTTTTTCACAATTTTTTTCCATCAGTGATTTAAGAACATACACTGGCTTTGAAACCCCTACTATACAGTGAAAACCGGAAATCTTTAAGAATACTTTAAAAATAACTTGAATGACTATTCATTTTAGAGATTGATGCTGTTGGGGCTGCCCGAGGCCGCACAGCGTCCTGCTGCAGACATCTCTCAGTAGCTGCAGGCTGTGGACAAGGCTGGCTCCTACGCTAGGAGCGAGCCCCAAGCAAAGGTGTGGCAAAGGCGTCAGCGGAGGTGAAGGATAAGAGAGGGGTCTTCTGTATGGGTTCCAGCCTCTTTATTGAGGGTGAAGGGTCCAGCGACAGAAGAACAACAAAATGGAGGGTCCAAGAGTTTTATATGGGGAGGTCCAAGGGGCAGGGAAACAATTACAACCAATAGGGTGAGGGCCAATGGGTTGAGAATACATTGAATGATAGGGAATGGGCCAGTGGGGAAAGGGTAGGGAGGGGTAAAGGGACAAGGGACCAATGGGGTATTCAATAAAGGGGAACTTTCTAAAACTCATACGTAGGTAATGAAGGGAAGTACATAAACATGAACTTATGCATAAAACAGGGTGGAGAACACATTAACCAATGAACTTAGAACATGCAAACTAAGAACAAGGGGAAATATGGGTACTCACCGTAACCTAGAAAGGGGAACTAGACCTGGGTGATCCAGAGGCCTGTCCACCAGTCTTCCGACTGGTCTGTGATAGTGGCCACAGCCACATGCACTGCAACAAGAGATCACAGTGATTCTTGTAAGGTTTTAACCTCTTGTGTGACTAGGGATGGCATACAATATGAGTTATTGTATTTGGATAATAAGGAATTATTTAAGGGTTAACAAAAATTGAAAGTAAAATTAATGATCGAACGTAGAATTATAGAAGATAGGAAACAATGTCTGAGCTTAAATTACTATTTTGACTAAGGCAGATTCTAAAATCCTTCAAATTTGTGATCTCAAGAAAAGAAAACAAATTAAGAACCTGTTTTACCTTCAGTTTTAATCTGATTATACTCTTAGGTATACTCTTTGCATTGTTTTGGTTTTAAATATTGATAGATAACCTATTGATTTGGAATTAAATACTGCTTCTTAAAAAACCATAGCTTTGTCTTAGTCCAGATAGCATTGCTGATAGTAACATTGCATTGTTTATAAAGCTACATTTTGATTTAGAAAAAGTGGAAGTAAGCAACACAAATTCCAACTCTTTCTTTCAGTCTTGAGCACTTCTTCTACCTGCTAAAGTCAACTCAAATGTTCCCCTTTACTTTCAGGAAGCTAAAGTGGAGTTAAGGCTGAAAAAACACTGAATATTTTTATGCAGCCTTTCTTTCATCCGTCACATAATTGTGTCAGTGACACCTAAACAGGAAACTACATGCCAAGTAAACACCCACATTTTCTCAAAAGCATGAAACAGAAGAAATTTGTGTGAGAAGGCTCATGATATGTCTCACTTTAAACTTCTGAACTGGTAGTTTGAGTATTTCTGCTGCAGACAACCTCTTTTCATAAGACTATAAGAAATGAATGTTTGGGATGTTTGTTTAAAACTTTCTTCTATATATTGCAAAATAGCTTCAATTACAGATTCAAAAGCTTTTTCTGCTGTAATGTACTTAATTTAAAGTAATTCTGCTACTGTCTTTCTAAGACTGATGGTCAGTGCTTCAGGGCAAAAATTTGTGACCTCTTAGTTACACTGAGGCAACCAAAACAGTTTGAGATAATTTGCTGAAAACATTATGACAAATGGGGCTGGTGATAGCTTCACTATCAGGTAGAGATTATCAGTATTTTGGGGCCAATTTAAAGTTAAGACAGCTGGAGATCTCCTGTATTAACTACCTGCATTTGGTTACAGACATTAATGAGAAATCTTTATCTGTCAGGTGAAGCTTGCAAACACATTTGCCCCTGCTATTTGAAAACAGCAAGAAATGACAGATAAGGGTTGTGAGGAGTTTACTGGCCTTTTGATTATGTCCTAATGGAATATTTATTTAATATTTGCTCTTTTTTTCACAAAATATATTCATTTGCATTCTGGGAATAAACTTCCATGGTATCTGCATGGTACCTGCTATCTGCAACAGCTGCACTGCAACAATGGTTTGTATCTTGAATTCAGAGAAGCCTTTGCAGCTTTCACTTGAGAACAAGGCTCTGTTTGAGCTCTGTGACAAATTTTCTCTCTCTACATCAGTCATAGAGAGTGATATGCAATATGTACTTCATGGGGTCTTTCTGGTCTTGTTAAAAAATTGTTGATTTTTGCCAAATGGCGGGGAATTAAAATCAGGTAGTCTGGAAAAGACCATATCATAGAATCTGAATTCTTGAGGTTAAAAAGACCCTCTAAGATCATTGAACCCAACCATTAACCCAGCACTGCCAAACCCACCACTAAACCATGTCCTTAAGTGCCACACATCCACGTATTTTAAATATCATCGTTGGTGGTGGTTCCACCACATCCCTGGGCAGCCTCTTCCAATCTTTGACAATCCTTTCAGTGATGAATTTTTCCTAACACCCAATCTAAACCTCATATGGTACAATTTGAGGCTGTTTCCTCTCATTCTATCACTTAATAACTTTACTTTTAATTTGAAAATGTTTAATTATTTCTTATAAATAAGAAAGTGATAGAAGTCCCATTTTAAAATGGAAATACCCTTAACCAAAATAATTTTAATCAATTTACCTACAATGAAATACTGACATATTGGAGAACACAATTTTGCTGCTTCAATGTGTTATAACTTTATATTTGCATACTCCTTTATTTTCTATGTTGTTTAAAATACCTACCTTTTAACTGTGGCTCTTCTGTTACCTTTGCACTTTAAAACCAGATTCTGCTCAAATTGAACCAGCTCAGAGACCTGAGTTCTGCAGTTTTTACTGAGCACCTGAAATACTGGAATGGAAAACTTAAGCTTGGACTGAGTATATGCTATTTAAGTTGCATAAATAGCTTAGGTTTATTAATAGCTTCAGTTTATTCCTTCTTGTGCTGTATATGATCAAAAAAGTTTCTCATTACAGTGTGACAGTGCTTTATATTGCCTGTACATAAAACCTCCATGGTTATTATACAGAAAGAAAAAGCAAATGACAGTTGGTGTCAACACTAAACAGCTTAGGGAAACCTATTTCCTCAATACGTATGTAATTTAATTGAAATGCAATATTTCATGAATATTAGAAAGTGAGGCTTTATTAAAAATGGCAAGGAAAGTGAAAGCATGACTGTTTAGAGTAACAAGCAGCACAAATTTATTCATTCAATACATCACTGAATTATTTAAAACTCAGCAAAGCACAAGGTCATGGAATAATTTTGGCAAGTACGCACTTTTGCATGATGCATTTCCATAATTCCACTACATCTATAAAGTTAATCACAGCTTTGGCATGCAAGCCTGCTTCATGTACTAAGCTGAGCCAGAAAAAGGCTCTGAATTAAAACTTAGGAACAAACCAAACAACTGACACTACAAATGATTTGTGATAGTTGAAAGCAGATGTGAGCTCCATAATGCTAGCAATTCTTGCAAATATTTCATTTACTAAATCCCATATTTACTTGCAATACACATTTACAAGTGAAAACCTGTCTCTGGCCTGGAGACACATCAAAATTAGTGTGCACACACACATTTTGGTGTCACAAGCCCTCTTGAGGACATAATTATTCTGTAACAAGTGGGATCTGACAAGAGGTGTCCTTTGGACCATGGGGAAGAGAGTGGTTGAGATATCCTTGGAAAAAATCCATGGAAATTTAGTCAATTTTCTATTGTGGGAATTAGTACTCACCTGTCCTGAGTGCAGACTGACTGCTAACAACTCCTGCAGACTACTAAACCAGAGAGGCTCAATGCATGCAATTTTCAGAATTGTCATTTCTACGCTCCCAGAAAGACAATGATATATGGGAATTGCATAAGGCTTAAGGCTTCTTCTCAGAGTGTATTTGAGATTCTAAGACAAAACTCAGGGTATTCTGAATTTTGCAATAGAGTTTTGCATTCAGGATTTTGCATCTTGTTTCTATATACCTCCATCAATTAACTATGGCATGAGTTTGAGTATGATATCAAAGACTCCCATAATCAGAATCATGCAGTACTAGCTTGAAGTCAGCCTGTTTTATATGGATTCTGATATATGGCTAATTTACAAGTAGCATTAGAATTGTCTCGATAAATGTGACTAAATTGTAGGCAGAGGACTTACTAATATAACAAACAGTAATCTACTCACAGTAATACCATTTTCCTCTTGGCATGTTTTGAAAGATCTCCATGGTAGCTTGGAGCTGCTGAATGTATTTGTTTTTTCCCCTACACTGCCTTCACACACACACGCAGAGGAAGTTATGGATCAACTAGACTTTCAAAGAAGAACATGATTTTCATTTGAAGGCTTGGTGGACCTAGTTTTAATTTTCAATAATTTGCTCAATTTATTTATTGTTCAGCTCAGGTTTTTTCCAAATTAGTCTTGAAATAGATGTAATTTATCTCAATATACTCTAAGACAAGTGCAGAAGTGACATGAAAGATACAGCATCTAAATTGTGAATATTTGCAATATACTGAGTATATTTATACATCACCTTTTACCTTAAGAATTGTTTGGTTGTATTTAAAGAAGGAAATATTTGAAGTTGCAATTTTTAAAACAGTACCCTGGTTCTATACAGGTTGTTTATTATTTGATTGACTTCCAAGGAATTCTCAGTTCTACTTTTCAAAAAGTAAGTATTTTAATCTTGGTACTTTGTTCTGCTCTTAAAGTGGTTCTCTATGTAGCAATCAGTGAGTTTCTGCTCAGGTGATGCATATAGATAACTTATACAATCACTCTGCTACCTTTAAGAGAAATTGCTTTACAAATAGTTTTGGACCTCTCTGATTAATAAGAAAAATCAACGAGATTTTTATTTTGTGTCTGTAGATCCCAAAAACCGTATTGTATATAAAATTGCAAGTGTTTTAATAGTTACGAATTGCTAATCAAATCTGGAAAGAATTCAAAGCTTTAGAAATTGCTGAAAGTTTCCTTTTGGTGTTAAATCTTGAAATATTTTTCTTGCTGGAGAAGAAAACAGGAAAAATGCTAGACAGTTAAGATGAACTTTAGAGTATTTATTGAAAATAATAAGCAGTCATTTCTTCCACAATTTTGCATGTATTTGCATGTATTTGCATGTATTGAACATTGTCACTCAAGAAAATAGATACATTAGTCAATAACTTTAAGTGTTTGTTTATTTCATTATAAATTTCATACCACTGTAAATTTGCCATTTATTCGAAACTGAAATAAAAACTGCTTGAGCAAAGTGTCAAATGGCAAGAAGTTGCCATTTTATTTGGTGAATTTGTCTGCAGACAACCTATTCAAATTCATCAGTTCCTAATTGTAGTTCTACAGAGGACAAGCTGCAAAACGACTTTAAACCCCACAGATGATTATATCTGTGTAAGCAGAGAAGGTACATACCAACGATCTAAAAGTCTTTCCTTAATATTTTAAGGATATTAAAGGATATTTAATATTTTAGAATATTTTATATTTCAAGGTGTTACCAGTTTTATCAGAAATTCCATATTCAGTGCCAGGGCCCTATTTTCAGAAGCCAGTAGGACTGGCTTCATTAGACCCTGCTGCAGACAGAATGTCCTGAGTTGGATTCCTTCTGGATGAAGAAAAACTAGGAGAATACTCTTGTGGCCACATCAGGGTATGAACAGGTGGGGGAAAAAAAACCCAGCAAAAAATATCTTTGCATTTTTAGTTTCTAATTTTAACATTTAGAACTAAGAAAAACAACGTGTACAATTGAAACTTGATATTGGCAGTCCAAAGAGTATTGTTGGAGCTCTAGCATGATTTTTAGTAGGAATTATTTATGTCTTAGAAATGTCAAAAGTGCAACTGTGTCAGATCTTTGGAAGAGTTGAGTGGATGTAATCTTCTGTGTAAATCTGTGATCAACTTATTGAAGATGACAGCTAAGCACCTTATGCATACAGTTCCATATTATGATAAAGAAGAATATTCAGTAAGATAATACCCATGTAATTGTATTATTTTTCTCCCCATCAATCTAATCAAAACATCAGCACTTTTGTAATGCTCAGCATTGTTGTTCTAAGTACCATGGTCACAATGATTAATCTGTTTATTTTATCATCTCATACTGGTTTAAGACACATGTATAATAATTATAGAAATCTATTATTAAAAAAAAGTCACTGTTGACTTGATTTTCACAGTT
>VXBT01007651.1:0-16434 GCA_013400235.1 Oriolus oriolus
AGAGGAAACTACAAGTAGTTCAAGGTATATCCTCTAAGATCAGTGACAACTAGCATCCATCTTTTACACCAGTAGCATGTAAGCATTTAGGGCAAGATGTTTAAAATTATGACACCAATGAGAAATTATGGCCTTTTTTTTTTGCTGTTAAATATTGGCCTTGTGTTTGCTACGTCAACAGAAAAAAATGGTAAACTTCCTCCCTCTCCTCTCACCTCCAAATCTGTTCTGGCCAGTGACATCTCCCCTTTCTCCATTAGAGAAAAAATTTGGAGGAGATTTAAGCTTAGCTGCTTTTCCAGAATTGACAGCTTCTTTTGGTCTTGCACATTCTAGAACTTCAGATGATAGATAGACAACAGTTCTAGATTTCTGTACTCTGAGCTTTCTCTCCTATCCAATTTGGGAAGACAACTGATTTCTCAACAAGGGAGAAGTGGAGGGAGGGAGCAGTAAGGGAGCCAAAATGGACAGAGAAACAAGGGGAATGATATCCATTTCAGTGCCAAACTGGTGCTGAAAGAAGAGGAAAAAACCTGACGATGTTTCAGGGCAGAAATGAGTACAGGCAATGAAAGGGGGAGAGGGGAAGTACAGGAGGCCAATGTGACACCTGTCACCACAAGTCACCATTTCCTAAGCTCTGGGTTTATTACAGCCAGCAAAGAGAACCCCCAGAGTCCCTATATACAGTGTTCTTTTCAAGGAGCCAGGATAGAAAACAATCAGTATCCCCACCTTTTGTCTGATATTTAGCAGCAGTGTTGAAGAATACATCATAGGCATTTAGGGTATGTCTAGGTAAAGAAAGTCAATAGATGTCAGCTTACAGATTGTAGCTCACCTTAACACCTTTTTCATACAGTCTAGACAGAGCACCACTACAATCAATTAGCAGAATATCTACATCTAGGGTTTGGATGAGTCAGTGTCATCATACATCTATCAACTTAAAGAAGTAGCTACTCTCCCTCTCATCTACAGCACATAACCATCAGATGTTTACACAAAGTCTAACTGAACATAGCAAGAAGTTTTTTTGGTTGCCATTCTGAAGTGCCAATTTGTACCCCAGATGCAACGTTTGTCACATCACTGCTGTGAAATGCAATCTGAAACTGGAAAAAAAGCCTGTACTGGGCTTGTCTAGACATCACATCAGTGCAATACTGCATATATTCTTGTTCCATTAAAAAAAAAGTTGATCAATTCTTCAATTTTTACCCACCCCGCAAATTAATAATGCTGTCAGAATACACATGAAAAATAATCACCACCTACCTGGCAAGTCTGATGAAATACTGGATATTGGTGGGTGATGGAATGGTACTGGGTAGTCTGTTAATGAAGGAGGAATAGCAGCAGCATCGACCGTCGTCACGCTGGGCACTCTGGCAGTGGATGGCTGATACATGAGAACCCTGTTTCAAACAGCATGGGAAATTACAAACAACCTGGCCGTTAGTTGCGGAAGGGAAACCATGCACTGCTGTGCACTCTCATTCACAAGTCACCATGTGACAACACAACTATAGCGTGGCTACTCACTACCAGTACTCCACTCTAATTTCCTTTTTCATAACAGTCTTCATAATAACATGACCGTATCTTGGCTCTCAACAGCAGCTGTGACATAAGAGCAAGTTGGCATTAAAACAAAGTACAGTGCTGGAGTCATTGGCAACAGTCAAAGATAGAAATGGGTGTCTGTGAGCACCCACAGAGGGATGTGCAAGTGACCAGAGCCAGGAGGAGAGCGCTCGATTCGATTTCTCCACAGAACTGCTGCTCAGTGCCCACCCGTTACACCAAGGGCGAAACTGACCATTATCCTGCCCCACAGGATGACAGATTACACATGTGGGAATGAAACACAAGCCTGTCTTTACTCATAGCTATCTAGCAGCATGCTATGACCCTTCTGCTTCCCCTCATGCTGCCCAACCTCCTGGCAGAATAGTTACAAACACCACCACAGGTGGTCAGGCACCAGCCACGTATATGAAACGGTTCGTGAACTCCAAATCAGGTGGAAACACAGAGAATTCTGCTCCCAGATGCTCTGCATCACTCCCTCCAGCCATCAGTGTTATACACTCATCTTCCTTCCCAGACTCCTACCTGTTAAGCTACTTCTGATGTCAGAAGCTTGAATTTCAGACCCTCCCTTCTCAGGCACCTCTCATACTTCAGCCTACATTGTTGCTGCCTCTAAGAAGACACCCCAGTTTTCCCAAAACTAGTATTCAGACAACACTGTTTAAAGGAGGTAAGCTACACCCCAAAAGCCTAGCTTTGATTTGGATTTTAAGAATGAAAATATGCTGTATCCATACCCAAAAAGCAAGGAAACTACATGGGTCACAGAGAGACAAGAAAAGTCAGTTCTCCTACAATTACAGTTGCAGGTAGCCATCTCAAACACAGGAGCACGGAAGGAAGTCTTGGTGCCTTCTGAAACTTCATTAAGAGATGTATCTGTAGCTACATTTTCTTGTAAAAGTAAGGAAGAGTCTCTTGCAGAAGGACTCCTCCACAATCCTCACAAAAAAGCAACAGCATTTCAGTATCACTGCTGAAAGTGGTTGAAGATGACCAACTATTTGCTCACCAAGGACCACACACACATTCCTGAGGACTAGAGACTCAGCACACCTGCTCATTACTTCTGAAACAGAAGGGGAACCTTCAAAACAGAAGGGGATTGGGTTTATTATTATTATTTTAGTACAAGACATAAGCCGCTACACAGAGAGACACAGACACACACCTCATGCAGGCAGCAACTCTAACTGATGAGCCATTGCTAAAAGCTAAGCTTGGAGCAGTGAGTGCTGGCAAGCCTGACCAGTGGCCCTCACTCCCTGCAGGTCTGAGGTGCCCCAGTGGCCAAGAGCAGGAACATTACAGAAGCCACAAGCAGCACCTGAGTCGAGGTGCACAGATCAGGACAGACAGAAGGTGGCACAGCAGGAGAGAAGCTGGTCAAGCCTGGTGCTGAAGTCAGGCCAGACTACAAAGATGGAGCAGTTGCCAGAGGACTTGGAAAGTCACTGGTTGTGCTAACCAAGGTGCAGGACTGACGGATCACCACAGCCAACAATAGTATCCAAGACACTCCAGAATTTAACAGAGAGATGAAGGAAAAGCTCATCTTGACTCAGAACAGCAAAGTGGCTCCCTTCCAAGGCTGATAGGATGGATGAAACACACAACACAGCCTCATTCCCTGGGCACTGGAGCAAATTAGAGAGAGGGTATAGCAGACAGCAAGAGAAAAGCCTTTAAGATGACACTAACTCAGCAAGAATGCATAAAGTTCCTCCACTTGGCATAAGCTACTTTCTCAGGAGAACACTGCCCATTAGCTTAGTCAGCTTCCTTTTCTATGCAGAAATGTCCCTGCAAACACAGCAACAGTCAGCGCAAGTCTTTTGTGAGGTGTAAAACTATTTAATAGTGTTTTGCCTGTACAAAGTTACTGTATCAAGACAACCTTCTACAGGAGAGGCCTAGACATTCTCCTCTGCAAGTGTAGAGCTGGATTCCAAGTCCATTTCTCTACAGATCAGTTTAGCTGAGACATTACAGAATAACAACTAACTTTAAAATTGACAAACCCTTTGGTTGGGCTTCCGTGTATTTCAGACATAAATATGCACTTCCGTTTGGCTGGAGGATCTTCTTCTTCGTCAGAAGAGCTTTCTATTGTCAAGTCGATAACATCAACCTTCTTCTTGTTTACCTCACTGGCCACTGTCACGGAGCATGGTTTGCTAACAACACTGGAACCTGAAGAAGAAAATAAAAATCGTTGTTCTCCAAAAGCTGGTGACGTCAGCAGTTTCTATTTGCAAGAGAACCAGGAACTCAGATCCTGTGTAATAGATCACCTTCCAGGCCATTACAAAGAATGTTATGCCCCAGTACCTGCTTTATGACTCTTCTGTGTCACATTGAGACTATTAAAGAACAAACTTTTGTTTTCACTTAGCATTTTAAGGATACAAAACAAAAGCAACCTTTAATTTTCTTAACTGCTATTATAAAGAGCAAAGACAAAACCCAAAAATGCATACTTTTAGAGACACAACCCTTTCTTTTCTAGTTTAAATTACAAGAAGGTTAGAAGTAGTGAGCCCTCCACAAAACAAACACCAACATCCACACACATTATCCAAGCTACAACTAAGCCTCCAAGACCTTGCGCCGGTTTGCAACCAGCACCCAGATGTACATACTTTCTATTTTGGTGCACTGTGGACTTGACACTTTCACAGCTTCCTTCTTTGGCCTCATGGGGCACCAGGAGCCATCTTCCTGGAATTTGATCTCATCCACATCAGAACATTCATTAAGGATTTCCATAAAGAGGCTGAAAAAATAAAGTTTCACTTTTGATTCTAAGTGACATTTTTATTCTAGGTGAAAAGAAGACACAGAGAAAAAGCTAATTATGATCACCTTCTACCCACTGTGTCTACTCTCTCCCTAGTTCCTCTTACCTGAAAGTTTGTAATTTACAGCCATTGCAGATATCAGAAAATAAGATTATCCCAACCCATCCATAGTTCACTCCAACACTATTGCAATACATAGATTTCCATACTGAAGCAGAAATCATCATCCCTTGAACCAAGTTAGACCATTGTTATGAGTTAAAAGTTACATTTTGAAGTTAACACCTTTCAGGGATAGAGTCATGTAGAAAGGAAGATCTACCCTTAGAAGTCACATTTATATTTCTCCACAGGAAATATACTGAGACTCAAGAGTTTGATGGTGCAGTTGGGAGAAAAACCTTACGTAGTTCGTTACATGGGAAGAGAAACTAACAGAGTTCAATGGTTCCCCCAGTCCGAAGTATTTTGACAAAAAGTAGCATGAAATGGCTAAACCTCAAGTTACATAAGCAGCTACTGAGTACATAATGAAAAATTTTAAGTAACTGTGTAACCTACAAAGCCAGTCTCTTACCCGTCTAGTATTAGGCTCTCATAAGCTGCCTTTTTGTCACAGACAGGGCAGATCCAGGTAGGCTTCTTTTCATTCATTTGAAGATAAAGAGCAGCATCAAAACATTGCAGGTGTGTGCAAGTAACAGCCCGGCATGGGATTGTCAGTCTCATTTTTCCCAGCTGCAGGAGATGCATTTAAAGGGTGTCACAACAGAAGACAGAGAAACAGGCCTGAGTGGTTAACAATCAGTCCAGAGGCACCTGGTGAAACAACTCTTCCTGCTTACTACAGAGGTGCCCAGGGCTAAGGGTGCTGCAAGTAAATCCACCCCATCTAAGCACCCACAGTGCTCTTAAAGGAAAAATGAAGCCCTGCTCCAAGGCTTCACCACGCTGAGAACAGTCAGGAACACTTCTAATGGACTTGAAACAATGTTATTTACAGGATTTCATTTTTATTGAACAACCTACGGAAGCACCCACTTCCACAATCTTCTTTTAACCCAATATTTCAGGTGTTTTCCTGAGCTCCCGGTACTTGTTACACTCAGAATGACCAATTTCTACCTGCGAAGAGAATCCCCAAGGCAGAATTACCTTGTTATAAGGTGATCAACTTTTTTTAGTTCGCTACTGTAGCTGCAGTATAAGCAAAGCCACCAAGACAAGGAGGTAAGAGGTGTTAATTATCACTCCATCCTTTAATTATTCTGTCAGGCTGCCCAATTACCCTCAGCACCTCAAAAGAGGAGATTAATCCTTGTCCAGGCCTCACTGTGCACAAGCAGCAACTTGACTCAGTGCATCACAGCTGATGCATTCACAGTCCTAAAGCACAGCTGGGTGGCTACAATCAGGTGCTTGTAGATGCACCCATCTCCCCACTATTTTATCTTGGCTTGTTAATATAAAATATAAAACCAGTTAGGTTTCTAAAGCAAGGCCTTTGAAAAGCAGCCCAATTCTGCACTACAGACAAAAATATGAATCTGTATCTGGGAATTTCCAGCCATACTTACAGGACACATCAGAGAGACCCGCAGACTGGTTGTGGCAATCTCACTATCAGGATCTGCAGTTAGTTTTTCTTTAACTATTAAAATAAATAAAGAAGTTACACACAGAGATCATTATTTCAAATGCTAACCTTGATTCAGCAGTACATGCACTTTTCTTCCAGCTATCTAAAAAAATTAAGCATCTAGGAAACTAGTTCATAAACAACAACAGTTTCACTACTTATAAGCAACTGGCAAACTGCATCACAACATTATCTGATGTTGTTTGACTGCAGATACAGTAACAGCCACACAGAGCAAACTCAACCCAACATGTGAAAAGATAAACAAAACAATTAGGACTGAGTGAGGTGCAAGTGAAGAGAACTCAGGACATCTAGCTGCACCTCACAGCCCAGCACAGTAAGGGGTGCTTGTGGCATTCCCATAAGCACATTTCAGATGAGATCTCTGGGTATGCTCCCTAAAAACCCTCACTGAAAGAGAGTATGATGCCTCACCAGCAGCCAAGGGAACCTGTGAAACCCTGGGCGTGGACTTTTTTCCTCAAAGTACAGTGAATCTCTTCTGTATTACCAATTCTAGTTTTAAACAGCCACCAACCACCCTCCAAAAGTACAGACAGGTAAGTTAATTACTTACTTAGTGCTCTGGAATGATCAGGGTTTCTAATACCTTTCATTTTCAACCTCTGCAAAAGCATGGCTGAGGTGAGCTGGCGAACCAGATACACAGACATGGAGTAATTCTGCAAAAAGAAGGATTAAAAATTAAACGTTGATTTCATATACTACTCCCACTATGACAATAGCTCACTATTTACACCAGTTGTAGCATACGGTAAAAACAAAAAAGTGACTTTTTGCTTAATCATTATTAAGAGCATTGACTGACAACTTCAATTCAGTGGAGGTCCAACATTCTGCCAGAATTCTCTGGCCAATCAGGTCTAATTATCCTACTCCACTTACAACTGAACTAAAAAAATAATTCCACAACTAAGAGACAATCTGGGTTCTTCTCCTGGAAAGATCATTTGTGTGTGACACATTTCATACATGTAGTCTTTTATCAACTTCTCACACTTTGTCTCCTTAATCTTCCCCTTTTTTCCAGTGTCAGTAGAGAGCTCAAAGGATCACATGACAAAAGATAAATGGTCTTTATGGTACAAACAACACCTTCAGAAGGTACAGAGCTGCCCCAGTTTCTCTGTACCTTTTCTTTAGCCTGTTCTGTACTTCTAAGACCAGCCTTGTTACACCATGTCCGTTCCGCTGAGCCTGGCCCCGTTCCCCAGCATTTTCTACTCCTCCCTAACTCACACCACTTGTCAGCTTCTTTTGTTCAGTGCTCACTCCCTCTTCTAGGTCACTAATGAAAAGTCTGCAAGCCCCAGTGCTGCAGGATAATAATGGTTTCATCCATGTAACAAGAACAACCCGTGACCTCTTATTTCCACTCTCTGCCAGCCACCTTCCTATGGCTCCTACACTGCCTGGATACTGCACAGGAACTTCAAACAACTCCTACAAGCCCTGCTCCTCCTTTACCACCTGTAGAAAAATCAGCTCTTACCTAGAGCAGTAGATAAAGTGTTCTAATCACATGTGAAACCACTACGAAATGCAGACTTTCGGTTTTTCCTTAAAGAATGGCGACCTGTTGCCTACGGAGAGGATTCTATAGGCTCAAGTCTGCCCAGCTCTGAGGGGTTTATGCCCCTTGGCTCAGCAGCCCTCCTGTATCAGCCCAGTCCATACCAACAAGCCCTTACGTGACACCCCGTGCTGCTCCCCAGGGTCTCACTTTGAGGACGAAAAGCAGCAAATTCTGGCACCAGCATTAAACCACAGAACTTGCTTTACCTCTCAAGGCAAGGGGAGGATGTCCCAGCATTCCGAGTCATCTGCTTCCATCAGAGTATGTTTTGGCAATACAGGGAGGAAAGCTAGCAGGCATCAGCACGAGAGGCCAAGACCATCCACAGGACTGTAGCCATTTTAAGATTGTGTGCTTTGACTGGGAAGCAGTGGCTCACATCTTTCCCTCCATCCTTGTTCTAGAAAAATCACCCTTTGATGTCAGCACTGCCCTTCATTTATTTTTTGAACATTAGCTTTCAACCCAATTTCTTTTTACAATTTTAATATAAAAGCTTATACTGGAGTCTCTTTGAAACATGTGGTATCTTTAGTCCAGAGCATTTGATTTTGAAGAAAAACTCAAAGAGAAAACTACTCTGATAACTGAACCCAGAATTTACACACCCACTTACAGATAAAGCAATAAATAGCTCTTGACATGCCAACAGCTGAAAGGTGCTACAACAGTTATTTAAATCTAGGATGAAGTCAGAAATTCCTTGCACTCTCCTCTTCTTCCCTTAATAAATTTACAGCAAGATTTACTATTCACATCACAAAAAGAGTTTGTTATTTTTGACATGCATTTCAGGAAAACCCTAAAAGCAGACTTTCTAATGTGAATCCTGTAAGAAAATCTTTCCATCTGTATGTGAATCTCACACATGTGTTACTGAAAACTACCACAGTTATAGAGCAAACTTTGTTTCCCAGCACTGACAATAAGTTCAGCCACCTAATACAAAACACTTGCCAGCCACATCAGGCAGTAGGGGAGCAGGAAAGCTCGAACAGGTTATATACACAACTTCCCACATCCTACAGAACATGCAGGTTACCTTTCCAATTTCAGAAGCCCAAGAAATGGAAATCTGGTTTGGCACTGCAGATGACAGCCGAACTAGAGATGTGATATTCAAGGGACGCCCAGGTCGCTTCTGTTCAATTCCATTTTTTGGTGGTGGAGCATATCCCTGAGGAAAAAAGGACAACTGATATGTTACCCACTCTCCCCACTGTACTCTGAAACTGCTGACACAGACTTGTTAAACAGATCTATGAGAAGCACGTAAACTTAGAGGCTCTCTGCTCTGGAGAGCAAAGCCAGCATTTATTCAGAGAAATATCAGATTTTCACAGTATAACACTGTAAGTCAAACACAGTTATAAGGCATCTGTTGTTTTAAAGGGGTTTTACAGAAGTGCTGAAAAGGTGAAAGAGAACAGTTTGGGTCCAGGTAAGTTCACTGGAAGAGTAAAAGGTCATGTGGATGTTTCGTCCTTTCTTGCCCCATGCCCTACTGGAACAGAGTGAAACATCACAAGGTCATAGCCTTAGTGACAAACAGAGTAAGTAATGAAGACTTAACTCAAGTGTTTCACACACTGAAAACACTTCACTGATTAAGAAACAATTACATCTTGTTCCAAGAGCACCACATCTCCTCAGTGACTGCTTTGCCTCGTATCAACTACAGCTGGCCCCATGAGCAGTAGGCATCATCTGTCCTCTGCCAAGGCCCCTGAAGAAGGACTGTACACGGAGTACCAGCCGTATTTAGGAGATCACAGAATCAGAGTGGTTTGAGTTGGAAATGACCTTAAAGATCATCCAGTTCCAATGCCCTTGTCACACAATAAGCCCGCAGATTACTCCTCTTGCCCTGCATCTGTCATGATGAAAACAAGCCAGTCTGCCACAGCTACCCTGAGAATCCCTACTCTCAGCTCACAGCCAGCCTGCAGTCACTCGTCTCAAACTCATCCTGCACCTGAAGGATGCCAACAAGATGCAGCTCTGCATCTTGCACAGACCTTATTGATGCATTTCATTTAGTTCCAGACAGTGTTGTTTTATACGAAAAACTCACCCAGAAAGGATATGCTGGGAAAAAAAAGTATGTATTTCTTTAACCAGAGAAACACACACATTCACAACCTAGTGCTTGGGAAAGGAATTACTCTGAAAGATGCTAAGTCTGGAAATAAAAACAGTAATTTTAAAAGAATTAATATAAACAGCCTCTTCCACTCACTAGCCCAGTACACCACAAGTGCTTTATCCCAGAACAGAGAGGCAGCAGACATATGGGAACTGCTGACAATTTCACATTTAAAAGACAGAATGATTTCATAACAGAGTGAATGCAAGATCTCTTACATCTCCAAGTTTTTTTCTTTTAGAGACAGACTCTGCAGTGCACATGCCTCGTTTCAGGGAAGCTTTTAGTGTTCTCTTCCACAGAGTTTGTTCCTGAGAACAGATTCACTCTCGTACTCCTGCAACAATTTAGAACCTTCCCTTCCTACCCTTCTAGGAGCACTCTGCTTGCCTCCCAAGCAGCATGGCCTAGGAATGTTTAGTCAGGCTGCCAAGACTTTCCTTCGAGTGGCAAGAAACCACCAACATTATTTGGGCCTTGAAGTCTTCTTCCAAGACCCACATTATTCAAGGCAGGTATCACTTGCTATAGCAAGGGAATTCATTGAGAGAAAGCATAACTGCCCTTTCATCTGGCTTTTCCCAGTGACACAGATACAGGAATACAAGGAAACATGGTGTCAACACGAGCACGACCTGGATCAGTACTGGCAACCAGGCAGCATTTCTCTGAAGCTTCTGGTGAGGACTGCAGGCAAGGAGATGACCAAGAATAATTTACAGACATCTGCAGAGGCATGGACTGCCCTACCAGGCAAAGACAGAAGTTCACTTATGAACTGTGCAAGTGGGCAATAGAAGCTGGCATCACTGGTTAAATACCTAACACTACTGTGATGGACAATAGTGCTCTTTGAGGCAGTGAAGTTATCTTACGCTTCCTGCAACAGAAAGGAAGTGCCAGATGATGCAGAGAGAGAATCAACCAAAAAAGTCCGCAGAAGGCCTCAGACTGAGACGCTATTTGTCATTCAGCTCATAGTGAATGAGGAGGGGAAGGGAAGTTGCCAAGACAATAGTGATTTATTCACTTTCTTGCCTAAAGTTCGGCTGAAGAGATTAAAGAGTCATTTTACCATGTGCAGGAAGAACCTAGAGGATTTGGGTCTAAAGCAAAGTAATAATCCAAGATTAGTAGTAGTTTCTGCTACAACTGTGACATGTTACACACAAAACAGAGAGAACAGCAGGGCATAAACTGTATTAACAAGACTGAGAATCAGCTGATGCTGATGTCCACAAGATAACATCAGACCAAATTCTTTTTGGTTGGTTGCTGAAAGACAATCTGCAGAAGAGAAAACCCACAAAGTTATCCCACAGAATTTAACTGGCATTCACAGAAAATTCTGACAAGAAAACACAAGAAAGAAACCCTCTTATAACCTGAAGACTGAAGTAGGAGGAAGAGAACCTAAGGAGTCTCATTTGACCTGAGTAGAGGCAAAAATAAAAAGCAGTCACAGTCGCACATGGGAGGAGGGAGGGTACAGGACAATACATGTGACACACCGAGGTGGTTACAAACACTCTGAAAAAGAGGTTTCACACCTTCTCTCTCCACACAGCATCTTTCCAAACCCACTACTGAAAAAGCCCTCTGTACTACAATGTCTTCCATCCTTTATGGCCTCAAGAACTATTTCTGAATGGGTTGTGTAAGAGTTTCTCTCTGTTCTATTGAAATTAAAAAGAGAAACCCATTTTTGAGATATTTTGAGAGTGAGAGAGCTTTTCCCTTCCTGTCTGTACCCAAGCCTCAAGACGACCCTGTGACTATGTACTGATTTTTGCAACATCAGACACCCCTGAAGTGTGACTGCCAACAGCGTTCTGTTCCAGTATCAGCATGTGCTAAGAACCCTGAAACGTGTCTGTTCTTCATCCCCACAACAAATTGTGCTCTAACCAGACAGATGCAGAGCAGTGTACAAGTGGCACACAAGAGGCTGATGCTGTTCCCTCAGAAGAAGAAGGAACTCAAGCCTATCACAAATACAGGCAGCCCACACAGTAAGGGCTACCACCCCGAAATAAACGCAGTCTGAGGACCTGTGAGGAGGATTCTCCATGCAGACACTGGGGTGTTTTTGACATATTTAGTTACGTTAACAGCAAAAGATGAGGTTTGCTACAGGGGGCTTAATCACATTTAGTCCGTGCAGTGGCTGTAATATGATTAGCAGCAGCGATGGTTATCTCACACAGCAAATGAACAAACTCCATGCCTAACATTAGAGAAATCTGAGTGACAACAAACAGCTTGACTGTTTTTGCAAGCTAGCATTACAGAAAAACACATACACACTTCACAAGTCACCAAGAAGCCACAAATACATACATACATACTTACCGGCAATGGGAACAGCTTCCCATTTACTTTAATGCACAAACTATTAGGATAATTATCCTCTTGAGGGCAGCTTGTCTCGGCTAGGCATAACCTGTATCCATACAAAGAGAAAGCATCATTTTCAAGTGTCCCCACAAACATCATTAACCAATTAAGTTTCCAGAGAATACTATACAAAACGTACCTCAGCTGAACTTGGACTGTGTAATCTCTCCTGCCCCCAGGCAAGAAGTCCCTGTGACAAAGAGAGAGAAAAAGAGAAGCACCCACTTAGCAGGACTCATATTGGCAGCCATACACAAAAACAACTCACACACCTGCCCCAGCACCACTATACTTTGCTCTCATTTTTCTTTTATTGAGCTATGAACACCTGACAAGTGACATTTCTGTTTAACTACTGTCAAGTTACACACGACTTCAGAATCAGCATCCTCCATCAAAAGTTCATAGCAACAATAAAGTAGGATGCTGCCAGGGATGAAAAGCACCTATGAATTCTCATAGTTTACAACATCAACCCTGGGAAAAAATAGAAAAGCAGGAAAAACGCAGGGAAGCTTCCCACCTCTCTAAACTGTGACAATTATTTGGAACTGAGCAATTGTTAACTCTTTAATGGGGTAAGATTTACATAAATGGACACAAATTCTGTGTGCAGTTGGTCCTGAAGAAAACAGAACACATACAAACTCAAGAGTAACTTCAGTGAGGATTATCACTCTGCATGTGCAGAGTAAGTGATGCATATAATGAACCGAAACCTCCTGAAATTCTGTAGAAGTTTACCTACACTATATCACACACTTACTTCTTACCTGGAAATACAGATTTCTCTGACCTGCTGAGGTGTTAAAGCAAAGATAAAAAACTTCTCCTGGAACCTCTGAATACTGCTCTGTACTAGAAAAAGAAAGACACAAAAGAGGTTGAACCACGGTGATTAAAGCCGTTGATTAAAACAGGATCTGCAGTTGAGCTTTTCCTCGAACGAAGCATAAGTCACTGAATATACTCGAATGTTGGTTGAACTGCATGTGGCTGTTAACAAAAAAAAGCAATGGAACAAATCTTTCATTAAACTACATTCAGATGGTTTAATATCACATTACACTTTAGTAAAGCAGCTTGGCAAACTGTGTTATGAACTTTTCTCCCAAAGGAGGAAGGTTCAAACAAACACACAACGAAATATTACAGTGGATACCTGACAAAAGGAGATGCTGGCAACTACTGTAAGGTACTACAGGAAGAGCCATGTGCACCAGAAGTTATTAACGGACAGCTGGAAAATTCAGAAACTGCTACAGGTAACTAAACCTCTGGGGAGGAAGGGAGGGAGCACAACCCTTCACACCAGAGAAGCCAGACAGACTTCATGTCCAGAATTATCCTTCAGTGGCATCTGACAGAGAAAAAAAAAAAAATAATAACGTTCACATCAGAATCCAACTTGTCTGTCACTGATGGGAATTGGCAATATTTTAGTATTTAAGGCCCACAGTAGGCACATGCCACACTTTCCTACTTTCTTTAAACTTAAGAAGTTAAAAATCTTGACCTGAAATAAAGGTAAACTAGACATGTCCAATCTAAAATAAGCAGCAGAGAGTACAAATGCAAAAATAGCACAACTAAACCAGGCAAATTTTGAAGAGCTGGACTGCTTTGTGCACTATGACATTCAGGGGAGATTGCTTCTATGCCCACAAAAAAACACATGAAAAGGATGCAAACATGAAATGGAACCCAGATGGAACAAACACACACCAAGTTCCTCAAACAATTCCAAATAGCTACAGTGTGCACCTATGCGCACACACACACCCCAGAGCGCATTTGGTATTCTAGAATAATACTTGAGCACATGTAAAAAGACAGCGGAAGTATTTTGTTATTTAATTCAGTGTGGGTTAAAACCAAACCCCACACTTACATCTGTGCTCTCATATTAGTGCAAAGGAATATCACACTCATCCCTTCTAAAGCATGAAGCAGTGAGGTGAACTGTATTCCTAGCTCTCTGACTTACCTGTTATTTAAATACTTAACTCTCAAATGCACAAAAAATGTGAGTGTCACTATGCACGAAGAGAAAGCGACAACAGGCACTGTAATTAATGTTTGTTGGTAAAGTTTTCTGTTACCCTGAGTTTCACAGTTGTTCGATGTTTTTAATTCTGTAGATAGAGTTCTCACGCACTTTCTGTATACATACCCATGTTATGTCTAACCGTGCAGAAATGTTTGCATTCTTTCTCCCAAGGCAGAGAAGTTTGATGGATTTTTCCTTCGACCTATGTGGTTGAGGGGTGGTAATTTCACCCTCCAATCCACGGTGTTTTCTAAGAATGTATAAATAAGCGAGTGCAGCTCCTTTCTGGGCCCTTGGCATCCTGATCCTGACACTGGTCTGCACGTGTTCCTTTCGTGTCCAAGTGCGACAGTTTTCTGCTTTGGGTACTGGAGGATGGCAGATGTCACTGAGGCACAAGTCACAGCCTAAAAGACTTTATGATCAGTTAAGAAACTAAAATGTTTAAGAGGATGAAAATACTATTTTATAAACATATTACTGAATAGTTAGGGAACATTTTTTGCCATGTAAAGTAAGCCAGACTGAATTTCAAGACAGAAGATGTAGCTCCAAATAATTAAAAATGTTCAAGACTGAGGCACTTGAGGAAGATAAACCCGGTTTCGGGTTATTTGAGACACAAATGTCCACTCCATTATATAACATACAGTACTGCAACAACTTGCAGGCTGAGAAACTTCACTACTCTGAGCAAAACATTGAATATCACAGCACAAAGTATCTATTTCAGTGCCAGATCTCAGAGCTTGTAGAATTGTAGGAGTGAGATAAGAGTAAAGTAACAAACCAATGAACTTGTTCTCTTTACCCTGTTACAACTTGAAAATTACTGACCCTGAAATCCTTTTTCTATTACTCCTGACAAAATTGTTCCTCATTTATACTAGGCAGAAACTTCAGGTCAAAATCTTTCAGCCAAAAAGTGAAGGTTGAGACTAGGTATTAGGAAACATTTTGTTACCAAGCGGGTGGTCAAACACCAGAACAGGGTTCTTGGAAAAGCAGTCAATACCATAAGCTGTCACTGTTTAAGAGGGATTTGGACAATGCCCTTAACTATTACTCTCTAACTTTTGGTCAGGCAGTTGGATGATCACTATAGGTACCTTCAAACTGAATTACCCTGCTCTATTATTCAATATTCAAAAGACAAAGGTCTTTAATCATATTACTTTTATAGTAGAGGACACTATTTTCTGAAATGTGGCTTTGCACTTCTGGGGAAAACGGTAAAGAAAGGGAAAAGGTAAAGATGTAAAAAGAAAGGAGTTTCCACTTGTCCCAGCTGCAAAAAGCCACTTAAGCGTGGGCTCAGTACTGCCAGAAGCAAAGCTTATTTAGTGACTTAAACAAGCTGCAGAAGTATTAAACACTTACCTAGACTCGTGGGTTTAATGAGCACGTCGAGCACATCGTAAAAAGGTAAGCTTTTCAGCTGAACGTCAGGATGAACAGGCGGAATTGGAGGGGATGGCTGCTGCATCTCGAAGTGGGGCTTAGTGTCTTGGAGGAGCACGGAACTGACAGGCGAGGACGGAGACTGAGGCGTGACTGAAGTCGAAGGGAGTGGGTGAATGCCCGCAACAGCCAGGTCAGGCTCGACTGGAGAGGAACTGCTGTCCAAGTTGAAAACCGCAGGTTTTATAGCCGATAAATCCGACAGTCCTTCAATTGTCCTTGGGTACCGACGCCTATAGAGTTCTCGGATTTTGATCTGAACTGCTGGGCTGCAGCCACTCTTCAGTAAATGCAGTGCCCTCATCAGGAGGTCATGTTTGCGCCCACTTTTATTACGTCCAGCAAATCCCAGCAGCACTTGCAGTTCAGAAACACGAAAACTTGATACCATATTCTACAAAGGAAAGAGAGAAAAGCACAGGTGAGCCAATAGCAGCCAAGGAGGCCTTTCCAAGGAGCATGGTGCAGCATCTTTCATCATCTAATCTGACAGCTTGTTACTTGGTTTTGGTTACTACCCACACCTTTACAGAACACAAGAGTACAGTTAGTTTGAAATGAAGAAACAAAGCGTCCAGGATGCAGGTCGAGTTTGCTCTTGTTAATGAAAGATTTGTTTCCATACTCAAACAATAGTAACAACAAAATCCTAAATTCACAGCACAAGCACAAACTGTACTACAAAGAATGTGTCACACTTTGTGGAACAAAATACCAAACCAAACCAAACCAAAAAAAAAA
>VXBT01007652.1:0-22900 GCA_013400235.1 Oriolus oriolus
TGCAGGGATGGATGTGCTGGGATCGATGTGCGGGGATGGGATGTGCGGGGATGGATGTGCAGGGATGGGATGTGCAGGGATGGGATGTGCAGGGATGGATGTGCTGGGATGGATGTGCGGGGATGGATGTGCGGGGATGGATGTGCGGGGATGGATGTGCGGGGATGGAGCTGCGGGGATGGAGCAGCAGCTGGCAGGAGAGACAGGCTGACACAGGTGAGGTCAGCACAAGGTGGGAGCCTCCCAAAGGTGCTGACGAGCAGTTTTGAGGCACAGATCTCCCTCCTGTGCTGTCACAAAGCAAACAAAACACAGACAAGAGTGGACAGGTACCAAACTCCCTGCATGACACAGGAGTTCTAGAATTGGCTACACTCAACCCACAGATTTACAGGCAGGCCTCAAACTGAGGTACATTTATCTATAATAAGCTCGGTGTTATTTCTGAGCTGGTTAAATTAAACTCCACATGAGGATTGGTTTAGGATTCTTTCAGCAAAAACTCTCACTCCCTCCCCAGAGTCAGGTCAGGAGGATATGAAATAATCCTTCCCAAATGGCTGAGGATGTGTTTTAGAGGGGATATCAATAGGCAGCAAGCAAGAACAAACCCTTCACTTTTCCCCAGCAGTATCAGGACTCTTGGCTGCCCCAGAGATCCAGTGATAACAGTCTCCTACACAGAGATAAGAGTGTCAGCCTACCCTGAAAGACACCGTGGGACCAGCCAGGCTTCTGTTTGTTTATACATCACTAGATAAAAGATAAGTGATGACTCAGCCCCAGCAGCTCTGGGGACAATTACCTGATTAGGTAATTACCAAGATGCATATTTCAATACCAACCCATGCCACAGGAGAATTTCTGGTTTTAAGACTCTCTGAGAGGCCAAGCCCTGCCTGATCTGAGCCATCAGGCTTTGCCACTTCATCTTTCTGGGCTGCTGAATATAAAAAAGCCATTCTCAGGACAGTGGGAAACACCTGCACTTTAAATCTACAGAGGGAGGAGTGTCCCTGCCTGTAAAAGCACCTCTTGTCACAGCTCTTGTCACACACAGGGGACCAGAACACGAGGGAGCAGCCAGGGGAAGGGCATTTTGCTCAGCATTTTCCCTCCAGCAGCTTCCACATCTTCCCTTAGCCAAAACACACTCTGGCTGTGCAGCTGCCCTGCCTGGATGGGACCTCCCTGTCACAGGGGGAACACAAACACGAGGCAAATGAACATTTTCACACTGTACAGAGTCACAGACGTGCTTTTCTTTTGTAATTTTCTTTAGAACTTCAGTTCAATGCCCCTTCCTGTCTCCCAACCACACGCTTTGGCCATCAGACAAGAGTTCCTGTTATGGCTCGTTGCATAAAGCACACGTGACGCAGAGGTTCCTGAACCTCTCTGCACTTGTACAGAGACATTGATTTTTGTTCTGGTTAAAGGTGGCACTAACAGCCAGGTTGTCCGAGCTCCCTGGGATGTGACAGTGGCCAGAACCATGTCCTGGCCAGCAGCTCCTGGGTGCTCCCTCACTAAATCCCGTTTCAGGTCCTGGCCAAGCACAGCTGCCAGGAGCTGCTGACAGACCTTCAGCCTTCAGCAGAAGCTGAATTCTTTCTTTCAAAGCAGCAGCCGAGGTTCACACCATGAGAGTGTCCAAAACGCTCCTGGGGCAAGAGGACATCACCCCAGAGTGGGCCTTCACGTCCACTCCCAGCAGTGCTGACTCCATGGAGAGCAAACAGAGCAGGCCACGACTTAGGATCATTTCCTTCCTACCTCCGCCTTTATAACCCTTGTTAATCACACTTAATTAACCAGTTAAGCATCCCTTTGTCCTGATGTAGGCAGAGAGCGCTCCTGCTCACCTTGGGCAGCGTATCTGCAGGAGCCATCTTCCACCAGGACGTTGTAGAAGGGCTGGTGGGGGCCGTGGGGGAGGCTGTGCACGTTCATGTTGCGGATCCACTCGTGTCCCATCATGCAGGCAGGATCCCAGCCATAAATCACACAGTTATAGCCATACCTGATTCAAGAAATGGCACACAAAGGCTGTGAGGAGTCCAGAGCCAGCTCTTTTTCCTCAGCATTAACAAAGCACAAACAGGACAGGAACCTCCTGAGAGCTGGCATAAGGAGGAGAGGAACAAGAGGGAAAAAACAAACCAGTTCAGAAAGACTTTGTGTTTTGAGGTGGAGGGAAATGACTCTGAACAACTGGATAAACAGACAGGAATAAACAGCTGAAGGCACAGGAAAACCAAATGTGAGCAAGAAAAGAGAATAGGAAAAGAGCCTGGAAGTCAGCAGCCAGAAGAGGAAGCAAGAAGTGAGGAGGGGTTGAGCACGCTGCTGGGCTGTGCAGCTACTCCTGTGCTCATCACACAGACGTGGCAACCCCGACACTGAGAACAAAGCCACCACTCCTCACAGAAAATTCCCGGGATTCATTGTGAGGTGTTACAACCCTCACTGCTGACGCCCCCAAAAGATGCTCTGGATGTGTGGCCTGGCTCTCTGGCAGAGCAGTGCAGGCAGGAGCAGGGAATGAGAGCACAGGGAAACATCCATAAACTGTCCTGGGAATATCAGAATTGATTCTGCAGCCGACTCTGTTGCACAGCCCCTCATTAAGTGACTGCTGCTGTTTCCTGGAGAGCTCTGTGCTGGGGGGATGTCACCTGTGTGACACAGGGTGACTCAGACAAGCCCAGCTCTCTGCAGTGCAAACATTTGCTCTCTCCAGGCGCTCACGGAGCTGCTCCCAGTTTCCTGCACGGGACAGACGCACGTGCCTGGCATTTCCCACTCCTCCCTGGCACCAAACCACGTCTCACTGCTGTCAGCACAAACCCTTCTGCTCTGCTGGTACACTGCTGACCGTGGGGAAGGCTCCAAGCTCACCTCTTGTGTTTCATGATGAGCCCAATGGAGAAGCAAACCTCCTTGTGCTTCTCGTCCGAGCGGTGCTTGACCTCGGGGCCCAGCTCCTCCTTGCGCCGCTCGATGTGCTCCAGGGTGTGCTGCACCAGGTACCCCACAGCCCCGTGCTGCGACGGGTCCAGGGCCTGGATGTGCTGCAGGATGTCCAGGACCTTCCAAACCACAGCAAAAAGAGGTTCAGAGACACTCAGAGATCCACCCAGATACACTGCTAGGTGTAAGCACCCAGGCCTGAGATCCCCCCACGCGGGGCTGCTCCCTGATCCCCACACGCTCCCAAGGAGCTCGTCCTCACAGCCCATCTCTACTTCTTTTCTCTCTGTAAAGCTCCCAGCTTCCAAGGAAACGCACTGGAGAGCACAGCAGCTCCTTAAAACAAAGCCCCACGAGCTCATCACAGCCCATGTGGTGACCACAGACCATCTCTCAAGGTTTCTGGCCAGGAGAACGCAGTTCCCAGCATCCCAAAATGCTGCTGGGAAGTGATTCCAGGTGACTTCTGCTGCTCTCTAGCAGTAATATTTGAACTTAAAAGAGCTTCTCAGCGTGTCTGCGAGGAGCAAAAATAGGGCAGCACAGGAGGAAATGGAAAAAACCCTCCATGATGCTTTCCCATGGAACGGTGAACAGGACAGAAGAGCTGCTCGTCTCAGGATGACTGAAGAACGCAGAGCAGCAAGCCCTGCAGATCCAGAATTCCAGCCTCCCAACACCCGCTGGCACAACATCAGAGCATCTGCTGACGAGTGTGTTAGAGGCAGGCAATGCAAATTTTAATGTTTTGTTAAAAGCAAGGAAAAAAAACCCCAACCTGTTGTGTAAACATGCTGGGAAAAGACACGTATCTGTCTCAGCCACAAATACCTCAAGTCCCAAAATCTGCCACACTTTGGCACCTGGCAGAAGGATTTCTCCCTGATGACATGCTGGAAGGTTTGGTCATTAATTTCAGAGCTGCAGCAGAGGAGGAATAAAAATCTCAGGCTGTTCAGCATGAACAGCAGCCAAAAAATGAGGAAAATCAATTTAAATAAAGGACAGGCAAGTAATTTATGAGAAGAAACACAGCTCAGGCTTCTTGGCCACTTTAATTCCATTAAGAATTAAGAAGGATGTGAAAAACCTGAAAAATCCTAAAGGAAGGGGAAAGAAAGTAACTCCAGCTGCCAGAGATTCCTGGGAATTTCATCTACTGTCATTTACAAATATTTAGGGCAACATTATGTGTAGCTCTGCAGGACTTTTTAGATTTCCTAGCCCTGTCCACAGATCTGGCAGAGCCTGTCAAAGCTGGTGCACTCTGTCCTGTCAGACACAGCATCTTCTCTGCTCAGCTGCAGTCCTGCCTGACAGCCCGGAACGACTGGATGCAATCCCGAAAAATCCAAATTTGCTCATTTCCACTGCATCTGGTGCAGAGAACTCAGTAACACCCAGCCCTGGAGTTGGGTTCTGTGCTCTGTGGGGCAGCAAATCCACCTCTGCTGCTGTCCAAGCACATCTCTGAGTGCCAGGAAGGGGCAGGAAGATCTTCCAGTGCTCCCTGTTTATGTCCAGTTGCCATTTCAGCTCGGTGAGTCACTCTCACACACAGTTTTTTGGCGCTGGTTTTTCTGTGGTGACCCTAAAATTTGCTGCCATAAGAAAGGAAGGCGAAGTTTAGCCCAGCTTGTTCTTCAAAGGGAAGGAGGCAGCTCCTCCTGCAGTCCTGTTCTAGTTGATTTGGTGAGGAAGAGCTTTGCTTTCTGCTCAGCTGTCCAGCCAATATTCCTGTCCCCTTCCCAAATCTCACAGGTGGAAGTGGCACAGGGAATTCTGAGCAGGAACATCTCCTTGCTGCAGTGACACAGTAAAAAAATTGGACTTTTTTGAGTTACAGGCTCTTCCCTGTGCCTTCCCCTGATTCAGTGAAAGCCCTGGATGATCCAGACAACCTGAAAATCTCAGCACCTTCTTTCCCACACTCCCAAGATAACAGGACTGGAGTTGCCACCCTGAAGGAAAAGGAATTCCAAGGTCAGGAATATCAAGCTGCTTTTTCACAGGAACCACAGATTGTGTGGCCAAGGTTGGGAGAACAGCTCTGGTTTTATTTATAAAAGATAACTTCCTGCAGCTTTCTGATAAGGGAATCGCTCCTTTTCCAGGAGCCCAGCAAGAGTTTCACCACAATTTAGGCACAGAGCAAACAGGATGCTCTTATAACTCACAGTCCACGGGCTTGGTGGCAAGACAAGCTGTAAATCATAAATTATGGCTCAAGGCTGCTCCCAAGTCTCCCCTAGGACAAGCAGGCAAGAATCATCCACTCTTCCTGCTTCAAATTGATTCCCTGCCATGTGAGAACTCCTCCAGCTGCATTTATTACAGAAACAACTCGTGGCAGACTGTAATGCAGGCTGACACAGCCCAAAATCAATTTCCCTGTGTTAACAGAGCTCAGCCCACCCCAAAACACTCCCCCGAGTGCCCAGGTACCTTTTCTGGCCAGATTCCCAGGTGGAAGTACAGCCTGGCCTGGAGCATGAGGTGCTGCACGTTGTCTGGGTACATGGCCAGGTACAGGTCCAGGGAGTCTCTCAGCAGCTGGTAGGACTGGTCAGTGCTCTCTCTGCCAGCAGAAAGGAAACTCAGCTGTGAGGCTCTGCAGCACCCGTCCCCAGAGCTCCCACGGACAGGGGCAGTCCCCAGAATGATGCTGCAGGTACAGCATGCTCAGCACAGCGATCCCAGCACGGATTGTCACTCACCACATCCAGCCTGCGACAAGGAAAAGCACTCCACAGCTGAGCCCTGAACTCTGCCCTCCCACCCCAGCGCTCTTCCCCTTGGTCAGGTAACCCCACACAGAAAATTCACTCTCCAAAACGCTTCCTTTTGGTCCCCTGACCCCTACAGCAATCCTTTCACTCCTGTGAGTCTGTCTGTGGCTGCTTGGGAATTATGAGGAGCATTTGAAAACAGCACTTAATGTTCTACACACCAAGAGCAGCTCTGAAAATGCCCGTTTGAACATGGGGGTTGTGCTGACCAGAAGGTAACAAAAGGTTCTGCTTTTAAGGGATGGTGGGTGGTGCCTGCCAGCTTTTCACAGAGAAAATGAAATATCTTGGCTATTTTCTTGAGAAGAACTAGTTTTACCAAGTATTTTTGTTTGCACTCAGATGCAGATGATGAAAAGCACGCAGCCTTGTGCATTCCTTGTGACCCAGGGAATTTTCAGGATCTCCTGGGGTGAGTGACACCTTTTGGAAGCAGCAATATTGGATATGCAGACAATGCACCCCGGGTCCCTTTCTCCAGGGCACAGACCCTCAGCTCACCGTTTCCCAAGGTTCAGGAGGTTCCCCACCATGCGCTGCAAGACCTCCTTGGAAGTCACCACCCCATAGAACTCCTCCGTCACGTGGTGCCCGATCAGGTACTCGCACTCCTTCACTGTCAGCTGCTTCCCCTTCCCAAAGGCATCGATGTAGGTGTAGTCAAAAATATCTGTGCTTCTGAAGAGGCAACAAAGAGACCAAGCTGTGATCAGGGGTCTCGTGGCAGAGCAGGATTTGCTGTTTCTGTTCTTCCCTGTGTCCTTCACTCCTCAGCTCCCTCCTAAACAGAGATTACCTGGTACCTTCTCTCTTTCCCATAATTCTCACATCACGTCATGGCTACTGTCACTTCAGGAAATCTGTTAGCATTCAGCAGCAGCAGAGCTGAGTTCCAGGAAAACTTCCCTAAAGATCTGATCCTCCCCTCTGTTTAATTTCAGATGGAAAATAATTAAACATTCTCATACAGCTCTAGAGCAGGAAATCTGTTACCACACAGCAGCAGCAGAGCTGAGCTCCAGGAAAACTTTCCTAGAGATCTGATTTCTCCCTCTGTACATGCACATGGAAAATAATTACACACTCTCACACAGGTCTGGAGCTGTGAATGTTTTCTGGTTGTTGTCACCGTGGGCACCATTTCAGAGCTCAGCAGGTCACTCACCCTTCTTTCCCTTGACACCACCGCAGCAGGAAATGGCTGGGAAAGTTGACAGGCTCCAGTTTGACACCCAGCTGCCTGGCAATGGTTAAATAAAGCACAGACAAACTGATGGGAATTCCTGTCCTGCGGATCAAAACCTGTGGGAGAAAAACGTGACAAAAGCACAGGTGGGATTTCAGAAGAACACGGATTTCAAGGGCTGATTTCACAAAAGGAAATACAACTCGACAGAATACGCACTCATATTTATTTAAGAGTTGCTCTTCATGGAGAATTATTTGTCTGGCTATAAATAAAGCCTTGCAGCCTCCCAGTTTTTGCCTCACATGCACACACACCTGGTGAATGTAGGAATTCAGGGAGTTGTAGTAATCCAGCTCATTTCCTTTGTACTTGAGCTGCTCGTACAGGACACAGTTCATGGCATCGAGCACCTGCCTCTGAAGTTCCACTTCTGGAATGAGAACCTCTCCTGGAAACATATGGGGTGAAATAAAGACTGAGAAGACAAGAGCACTCCACCTTCACGCAAGGAAATCTCCACATGGACAGGCTCAGTCCCTCCTTGAAAACCAGAAATGATAAAATTTATAAAACCAAAGAGCAAGATGCCGCCTGAGCTTTGGAGAGGATAAACATGCACCTTGCTATTCATGATTTCCTGAGACTGGCAGGAAAGAGGTTGCTTCCCAGTCCCACAGCTCTGCTACAGATACCAGGACTATCAAGATTTCAGGGACAAATGGGGAAAAAATAAAGAATTCCCCTCCCAATTACTTTTGTTTAGCATCAGATGGACTGAACCGTGGGCTACTGAACAGCTGTTTCTTGAATGATGGCTTCAGTAAATGTCAGAACTTTGTTTGCCGGGGGATAAAAATAACAGCTCTTGAAGCTGCCACAACTCCACAGCTGTTTCAGCTGAGCAGAGGTGCAGGAGAGCCCTGCAGGAAAGCACATTTCTGTACAGTACCTGCCTTGGAAGCCAAGCTGGGGTGCCTGGGGTTCTTGGTCCGCAGCACTTTGCGCACTTTGTCTGTGATATCGTCCACCTGGGCCTGGACGCTCTTCAGGCAGATGTCTGACAGGGGGTTACAGTACTGATCAATCAGAACAGCACCTGGAAAAAACAAACTACATAAGAAACAGGACTTGAGTTTTTCCTTCGCTTGGTTTTGCCCGCTCTACATTCCAGGCACGCAGCGAGCGGCCGCAGCACAACAGCAGAGCTCTGAAACCTGCAGTCATCTGCTGGATTCGTCACACAAACTGCAGAGAATGACCTGACGTGATCAATTACCAGCTGAACTCAGTATTCCCCTGTCTACCACGCTGAAAAGGGTCTGTACCTTGAGCAGGAATGCTGCTGGGCCAGGCGTGACCAGCTCTGCGCCCACACCGCAGCCCCTGGCACCTTCCCAACCTGCAGAGTTTTTTATTCAGAGCCTGAAACAACCCCAGCTTCACTCAAACTGTCTCAGCTCTGATTTCTCCCTGTCACATCCTCTATATCATCCTTGTTCATCATTTCCTTGTCTGCTACATTCATCTTTCTCCTCCACACCTGCTCTCCATCTTCCTAACACAAACCAGAACAGAACAAACGTTCACGTTCCTCCTACCCAAGCCTCAGCAGGAAAAAACTTCCTTCCTCTTCCTTTTCTCCTTCTCACCACTGCTCTTTCCAAAGCCTCCTGTTGTTCAGTCTCTGGAATCAGCTGTAAGGATTTTGCACGGATCACACCTCTTCCAGCTCCCTACGTGGCTCTGTCAGCATGTCCATGACAGGCCTGTAAATCAAGGAATTCAGCAGGGCCCCGAGCCATGGCTCCTTTCTGTCCTCTCAGACTACTCCCTGTGCTGACCACGTGGAAATTCCCAAAAAACTGCCTGCTGGTGCTCCAAAGGCACCTCCATGGCAGACAAACTGAACTTATTTGTGACACACATGACTAAGTCTTATCATTAATGAGGTTTTTTTCTAGAAAAGGCCACTTTTTGCTGTCCCTTCTTGCCCTAACAGCCCCTTCTTCAAAGTCTGTTGCTCTGGTGTTACAGACTCTGTCCTGGGACATCTTGGAGTGTGTAGCAAGAGGAAGGGACTCTTCTACAGCCACCGGCAGCTTCTGAGCCATTCAGAAGCCTGAGAAGGACAATAATCCACCAGACTGAGGACATGAAGAGCAGAAGAAGCAGAAGAAAGAGCCTTTTCTTTCTTCTCAGCAGGTGCAAGCGCCCTCCCACCACGTGCCTGGACTGGGATCTGTTTCCCATCAAAGCCCAGCCCTCAGCTCCTGCGACACTCACAGTGCTCAGGCTACAGCAATGCCCTGTGCCCGTACCTGAGGAGCTCCTGGGACAGCGGGAAGCAGGGAGCTGACGGGGAATCGGCTCAGCTGAACGCAGCCCAGGGGCCACAGCAGCAGTGTCAGTAATCAGGACATCGAGCTACAGCTCATTTTCTCAGCACCCTGCTCGAGATCCCAGTGTTTTACCATTTCCTGCCTCCAGCTCAGCTGTCCAGGGGTGACCCCTCAGGCACACGGCAAGGACAGCACCCCGTGTCACCCCGACACTTTGCTGCCGCGGGACGGGGAGGATCCCAGGCACATCCAAAACCCAGCCTGAACTCTGAGCCATTAGCCAAGGGCTCGCTGGAATCGAAGCAAGGCAGGCCCCTTGCAAGTCAAACCATGCTGGAGAGCTGTCATCAGGTGCTCCTGGGCTTTCCACCAAGGACTTACCCTCCAGAAACGACTGCCGCTCCGTGGGGCGCTGCAGATACTCCTTCAGGTTTTTCAATATATTCTGCTGCCGTAGGAAATAGAGAATTTTCTTTGCATAGTACTTCCAGGTGAGACCTTTCCTGCAAAGGCAGACACAAGAAGAAGCATCACCCTAAATAGGTATTTGAAGGGTGAACAGCTGGTTTTTCCAGCGAATACAAGTTTACGGTTTAGATTATTGGTTTTCTCAACAAGCACTGTCACTGAAAGGCAACCCAGCAGGGGAATGTTGAGAGGAATTTATCATAAAAAGCCACACAACCTGCAAAACCTTGCTCCTACCATCTCCAATTTTCATCCTATCACCAATACATAATTTTGAGAAGATGCACTATCAGGGGAAACAACGCAGATCCTAATTAAAGGAGCTCAGGAATATCTGATTAAAATCCTGTACTTTATTCATAAAACATCACCCTCTGTCTGACTGCATCTCTCCAGAGTCAACCCCAACGCATCCTCTCAGCATTAAAAAGAGATTGATGAGGGACATGAATGTGAGTCCAACAGCATTCAGAAGAAAAACACAATTCCCCAGAGGAAAACCAACTCTGTAGCTCTGAAAAAGCAAGAAGAGATCAACAGCTGGTGTGGAGACGACACAATTCCAAAACTTTTTACAGGAAAGCCCCAGCACTTTCTAAAGCTTCTCCATCCTCCTGGACAGCAGGGCAATCAAAGCTCATAATACTTTATCTTCTCCCAATAAACTGGGATCCTCAACAGGGACAACTGCTTTATTGGGATGTCTTCCAGGGAAATGATTTAGCCTAATGCTCCTGAATGGCAATGACTACAGCTTAATCAGGGTGTAATTAGCATCAATTCTGCTTTATGGGGAGGCATTTGGCCACTGCAAAGCCTCAAAAGCTTTTGAACCAGTTGTCAAATGAGAGATGCTCAGGCCCAGCTCAAATAGGGAAGGCAATAAAATGGATGGGAAAAGGCAAAAATGAGATGCTTGCCAGTCCAGTTGGGTTTTTTCAAGCTCTATTAACAGTCCCTCTAATCAAGGCCATTAGACCTCATTAAGAGCAATCTATCACGGCTCTGTAGCACACCAAACCCAGCCTGGTTAGGTGGGACCAGCAGAAAAACCTTCAAATAAAGCAGTGGTTTACTCATCTTGCCCAGTGTTGATGAAGGTGATGAGACAGTAAAACCAGGAGTTTTACTGAGCACCCGTCTGAGTCATTCACAGAACTGCAAATTTTGCAGTGGCTAAATTCAACTCAGTTGCTTCTTCGGGGACAAAAAATTGTACCAACCTACTCCAGCTCTGAAAAGGAAAGAAAAAGCTGGAATTTCATGGTGGCAACCCTGAAGGATTCCTGCTTCCCTCTGGTGCTCCGGCCTCACCCTGCAAATCAGTTCAGCAAACTGATCCAGGCTTAAATCAAAAAAGGAGCAAGAGGGAACGGCTGAGGCAGAGATGAGGGTACATGGGACACGTCCCAAGAGATGCCATGAGCTGGCAAGGAAATAAACAACAAAAAGCAACCCAAAGCCAGAGGATCTTCTTGTAGGACAAGGTTTCCATGGTTTTTTTCTGGAAATACTTGATTTGTCCTGAAATTGGGCCTTGGCAAGCCTGGGGGTGTTGTTTAATGAGTGACCAAGGGCAGAAGCTGAGGTCAGGCATTAACCACAATATTTTTTTCTCCTTGAGCTGGTGAAGGAGAGAAATCCCTGCCAGTTCTCAGCCCTCTCTTACCTTCCTTCCATGTTAAGGATGCACATCAGCTCATCCTCAAAGAAATGGCTCGGGCACCCCAGGGTCTCAATGTCACTGAATCCGTCACAGGGCACCTGCCAAGCCAGACAAGGAGTTATGCACAGCACAGCAGATTCTCCCAGAACTTCACAAAAAGTCTCAAAACCAATTTTTTTAAAAATTCATGCCAGATCTTAAAAACGTCCTGCCCACCACATACTCACAGTCTGTACTCATGGGTTTATAATTCCACTGAGAAGCCCAGGAACATCCCACAGCAACTTCAGCCAAATTCTACAGCATTTAGGGCTCTGATGCTGAGTTAAGGACCAGCACAATCACATTTATGCACGGTGAGCACAAGCCGAAAGCGATTTTAAGGTGGAATCAACTTCTGCTTGTGGCTGACTGAACCTCTCCACACACCCCCTGTGCAGGAGACTAATCCTGGGTGAAGGAACGAAGAGGCAGGAGCCTTTACTTTTTGCAACAACCACTTCTGCATCTATATTCAGAGCAGCTATTTTCTTCCAGAATTCAGAATTACTTTTTAAACTTTGGCTGAACTATAAAAAAAAAATCGGCTTTCAAGCTTTTCACTACAGGATAAGGGCTGATATAGGGGTTGAAAGCTTCCTCCTCTCAGTTCTGAGCACGGAATCAAGCTGCAGTTTCTGGCCCCACAGGAGATGGGTCTCATTATGAGGCCTTTGGGTACTACTTAATGGTCTCTCCATAGTCTTTGCACACATGATTAAAACAGGAGGAATCCAGGAGCTTCATTTCCCAGTGAAATGCTCTGACAATTCTCCACGGACAAACGTCTGGCTGCTGCAAAACAGAACAGCCAGCGGACACCGAACACCCACCCGGCCCCACTGCCTTCCTTTTTCACACCACTTTTGCACAGGAGCCGTAAAAGAGGGGTTGTTTAGTGGCTCTGGTGTGAAATTTTGAATTCAGCCAAAGTTACAGGCAGTATTTATGCTTTATTCACAGAATTCCAGGCTGACCCAGCTGAACAGCCTGCCAAAATCCACAGCCACCTACTAAGCAAACGGCCAAGTAACTCCTGCTTTGTGTGCAAGTCAGTGTGAGACACCACATTTTCACCTTTTTCCCACTGAACACAAGAGCATCTCGGGGTCAGGGCTGGCTGGAGAACTTCAGAAACACACTTTGCAACTGAGTGGCCCTGTTGTGCCGTGCTCCTGAACTCAAAGGGCTTGTGACAGCTCTCAGAACTCGTCCTTGCACAAGGTCTGCCGAGAAACTCAGCAGCTGTGCTTTGTGTCAACAAACTGCGGCCTTCAGAGCTCCCAGAGCCAGGGCTGAGCTCACAGCAAAAAGCAAAGAGCTCCTAGGGCTGAATGCTGCACTCCACACACCTCTGCATTTGGAACTGCCTCCCCTTTTGGGCTGGGTTTCAGCATCTTCACACAAAGTCAGGAAACACAAAAGCTCTGAATGAGCAGTTGATGTGGAGGGAGGGGCGAGAGAAACTGATGAAAAGTACTGATCACAATCACGGAAGGTGAATCTTTGAATTGTTATGGAATATCCTGAGCTACCACAAGACCATCCAGTCCAACTCCTGGCCCTGCACAGACATCCCAAAATCCCACCACATCCCTGGGAGCGCTGCCCAAACGCTCCTGGAGCTCTGGCAGCCTCGGGGCCGTGCCCATTCCCTGGGGAGCCTGGGCAGTGCCCAGCACTCTCTGGGGGAAGAAAAACCTTTTCCTAATATAAATAATAATAAAGACTAAACAAACACATTTTTAAAAAGGCAAAACCCCCTGAGAAATAAACAATTTTTGAATGGTTTAGGAACTTTTAAAGAACAACATCCCTTGCTGATGTGAAGGCTCGGCCAGTGTTGAGGAAACAACCTCAAGCTGTGCCAGGGGAGGTTTAGGTTGGATATTAGGAAAATTTGATTAATTGAAAGGGTTGTCAAGGACTGGAACAAGCTGCTTAGGGGAGTGGTACAATCCCTGTCCTCGGAAGGGCTCAGAAAATGTGAAGATGAGGTGGTTAAGGACACGGTTCAGTGGCTGGACTCAATCTTGGAGGTCTTTCCCAACCTTAATGATTCAATTAACGATTCCATTAATGATTCTTATTAAACAGGCGGCCAGGTTGGTGCACACACACGGATCTAGAGGGTGACTTACATGTTCTGAGAAGAACCTTTTGGAGAAGGAAGCTACGATCCTCTGGGCTTCCAGCCCCGCGTTGTGCCGCGCCTTGTACTCCTCCAGCCAGCTGACGCTGTCGCTGTGGCTGTAGTACTTGAGCAGGGAGGGCCACCTGCACAAACAGACACAAAGTAACAGCAGCATTCATATTTCACATCCCTGAGAACCCCCAGAATGCAAAACTGGAAGCACAGGACTCGAGGAGCTGAGACGGCTTTAACGCAATTGTATAAAATTACCTCAGACATCAAAGCACAACTCCCAGATTTCAGCTGGGCATTAATGATTATTTAAAATCAAGCTCTCCCGAAACCTTCAGAGGCTCCCACTCCAGGATTTCAATATCTAAACATCCTAAAAGCCTCGGTTTTATACTTAAAAGAGTTTACCACAAAGAAGCATCACGTGGAAGCCAACCTGGCACTGAACAGGAGGGGAATTCTTTGCCCTGTGCTCTTCCTGCCACCTCGGGGAGCTCATTAAAAGGCTGCACAAAACACAGCTCCCTCCACTGCCCTTGCTGGTGGCAACATCTACTGGAGGAAAGCAGAAACCTGGAGTCAAATTGTGACAGCTAAACGCTTCTGCAGTTTGGTTTTGAGACAAGAAATAATTGTTTGAAGCAAAAAAAACCCGCCCAAAGCTCGCAGCTTTCTTGTAAAAAAAACCCTCCTTTACTGAGACTCAAAGCCCACCCATGTCACAGCTTACTCAGAATTTCAAGGTTCAGCCAAAAATCCAACTGCAGGGCGTGTTTTGTGGGCTGTTAGCAGCACCTTTTTGAACAAAGTGGGTGTGTGGTGCCACAACACAGCTTTGTGCCATAAAATATGTGCCAGCACTGCAATTCCCACTGCTGTGAAGACACCAAGATCACTTGTGTGAGCAACATGAACGAGAATCAGCACAGATGGAAATATTTTGGAAGGAAAGCTGAGAGAAAGGGGCTTCTTTTCATTTGCTGGGGCATTCACTCCACATTTTGAAAGGCTGTTCACTATTACTGGTTCATACTAAACATTTTCATTCAACTCCATGGGTTCTCTCAGATTCTTTTCAGATTATATAAATAGATATTGATATACATATTTAATTTTATAAATAGCTAGAAGGCCAAATGTTTAAATCACTAAATTGCCTTAGGTTCTTTTCAGGTTAAATGTACATATTTAAGTTGCTAAATAGATAAAAGGCCAAATATTGAAATCATTCCTCTTGTGCAAAAATGATTACCAGTGCCCAAACCACACCTGGAAGATGTTTCACTGCTGGTTAATAATAAAACTCCCCTGCAATTCTCCTTCACAAAATAAAGTCAAATAACCTCACATTACGTAACAGCCTCTCTCCTGATGAATCCCTGGCCTTTCAGCTACTGCTGGGATGCAGCCACCTCACAATAACCACCACAGCCCTTTATTTTGGGATGAGAAAGGAGAACTTCAGGGGTTGAAAGGACGGTGAGAATTTTAGGAAGACGATGTGCCATTGCTCACGATGGAATCCAGCCAGGGTGGCAAGGTCAGGGTGAGACCTCCTGCCAAAAATTCCATTACCAAGGAGAGAGGAGGAGAGCAGCGTGTGCTAATCCCCCACCACACCCCATTCCAGCTGCTGGATCCCAACCAGCGTGAAACTCTGCGGGAATTCCAGCCACTGAGCTGGTGACAGGCAATCCCAGAGCCACGGCTTGGTGCAGCGGGCAAGCTGCAACTGTCCAGCAGCTTCTCTTCCCCCGTGAAAAGGGAATAATCCCCTCATTTGGGCCGTGCTGGATTTCGGGAGCCAACTGGCAGTTAGAGAAAGCAATTCCGCTGCTTTTCCTGTGCCAAAACAGACAAAATCAGGTAAGAGATGAGCAGGTGCCGTGCTGGGCAGCCTCGGGGATGAGCGGAGGTGCCTCCAGGACTGCTGAAACCAGCACAGCATCGCCGATATCACACCCACCCCTCACCCCCAGCCGGAATATAAACAGTTTCACTGAGCACAGCACCCCGGGGGAAACAAAACTCAACAGTAGCAAAAGGATTCGCAAGGATTCGGTATCTGTGAACAAATCTCCACATACAAACACCTCTCTGCTGTCCAGCACCAGTCCTGTGACCGCGCAGATCTCGGCTGCTGTTTTGGAAGCTCCTGGAGGGCTCGGGGAGGCCAATCCACAAGCCCAGTGCCAGACCCCGGGCTGCACCTGGGAATGCAGGGGATCCCCGCGCCCGGCTGTGGAAGCGGCTGCAACACGGATCTCCGGCCAAGGGGGATCCCCGGCAAGCAGCAGGCTCAGCCTGATCCCTCCCATGGGATTCAGGAGGAGTCCTTGCAGAAGTGAAGGACACCCGCCCGGAGAAGCTGTGGCTGCCCCATCCCTGCAAGCGTTCCAGGTCAGGCTGGATAAACCTGGAGCAACCTGGGACAGTGGAAGGTGTCCCTGCCCATGGCACGGAGTGAAACGATGGCTTTAAAGCTCCCTTCCCACCCAAACCGCTCTGTGCTTCCATGATTCCACCCAGGGCGCCGCAGGCTCATCCAGCCCCCGAGGAGCTCACCACGGAGCCGGGAAGGCACGCAGGGATCAGGAGGCGGCGGCGGCACTTCCACCACCCCAGGCACACCCGACCCTGCCAGGCCGGGCCGCTCCGCCCACCCCCGGTGCCCCCGAACCCCGGGCGCGCCCACTCCCTCCGCTCCGAGCCGTGGAGGCGGTGGAGCCCCTCCGTGCGGCGGTGCCCACCTGAGGCGGAAGCGCTCCCGCCACACCTTGCCGCGGGGCTGGCACGCCTCGCGCAGCCGGCGGCAGGTGCAGGACACGCGGCCGATGTCGGCGGCGCCCAGCACGTCGCAGCAGAGGATGAGCTCCAGCAGCTCGCCCGGCAGGTCCGTCAGGCCCGTCCCGCCGCCGCCGCCGCTGCCGGGCCCCGCCGGGCCCGCGGCCTCCGCCGCCATCTTGGCTGTTTACCTGCGCTCCGGGGCCGCCCGGCGCTTCCGGGGAGGGGCGGCCCGGGGAGCGTCCGCCAAGTGCGGCCGCCGCGCCGAGCGCAGAGCGGGGCCAAGGGAGCGTCTGACAAGTGACGGGGGAGCTGCGGGGATGCAGCGATGGGATCGATATCGGGAACGGGGCACGGCGGGGTCTGCCGGGGGGTGTCAGTGTCGGAAAGGGGTGCCCAAAGGGGCCTCATCGGTGTGTATCAGTATTGGAAACGGGGGCCAAAAAGGGGCCTCATCAATGTGCATCAGTATCGGAAAGGGGGGGTCAAAAAGGGATCTCATCAATGTGTATCAATATCAGAAAGGGGTGCCCAAAGGGGCCTCGTCAGTGCGTATCAATATCGAAAGGGGATGCAAAAAAGGGATCTCATCAATGTGTATCAATAGTGAAAAGGGGGTGCCCAAAGGGGACCGTATCTAATCAATACCTAATGTGTATCAGTACCTAAGAGGCAGTGCCCAAAGGGGACTTATCAAAATGTATCAATATTGGAAAGCGGGTGCTGAAAAGGGGCCTCATCAATGCGTATCAATATCGAAAGGGGTGTCTGAAGGGGGCCCTATCAGATGTGTATCGGTACCTAAAAGGGGGTGCACAGAGGGGGCCTCATCAATAGGTATAAATATCTAAAAGGAGGTGCCAGGAGCCTCTCATCAATAGGTATAAAATCTGAAGGGGTGCCCAAAGGGAACCTGCCAATGTGTATCAATATCCAGAGGGGGCTCCCTGTGCCAGGGCCTCCCACCCTCCCAGGGAACAATTCCTTCCCACTCTCCCACCTATCGCTGCCTTCTGGCAGTGGGAAGCCATTCCCTGCCCACGTAAAAAAAATCGCTCTCCCTCTTTTTTGATAAGCCCCCTTTGAGTACCAGAAGGATCCCCCTTACACGGGAAAATCGTTTTCCCATGGGAAAAGCCACGTCCCTATTTCTGCCTCATCCCCCTGGCCGCTTTCTGCCATGCCCAGGTCTCTCAGCCCCTGCCTGGAGTGCTTTTGCCGCGCTCCCGAGGCTCCAGCTCCCCAAAACTCTGGGTGGCACGCAGCCAGCCCTCCTGGCTGGGCTGTGACATGTCCCCCGAGGACACGGGGTGAGCCACGGGAGCCACGGAACGCTGTGACTCAGGCGGCCTCGCAAGGCAGCGGCTCTGTCTGGCAGGCGAACGGGGACTGCTGCCTGTCACCGCTGTTTGTGGTGCCCTGGCATCGCAGGTGGCAGAGCAGAGCGCCAGTGGAGACCTCGAGCGGCCTCCCGGTGTTAAAAACCCGGAGAAAGGAGGGGAACCGCCAGCTTTGAGTTCGCTTTTTTTTTTTTTTTATTTTTGACCGTAATGCAAACAGGCATAAGTATTCCATAAAATCAGAAGATCGGGACTATACAGAGAGAGGTGCATGCTTCAGAACAACGTGGGTATCTTGCAAACAGAGCCAGAGTCAGTCTGAGAGAGGGGGCTGGAGCACAGGGGACGAACGGCAGAGGTTTTAGCAGCATCGAGAGCTCGGAGGTAGGGGAAGAACCACGTTTCTGGCTGCTTTAAGCACTGGTAGGGTCACACACAACAGGGGCTCACCCCGCCCCGCGGCTCCTCAGCACGAACCTGCCTGGGGACCACACGAGCAGCGACAGGAGCGGCTCCCCCTGCCCCGCACACGCCTGTCCGAAGGGATGCACAGCGAGAGTGCCGGGCTCCAGCCACGGCATCGTTTCCTCGAGCAAACGAAGGCACAGTGACGTGAGGGGAGCAGGGAGCAGCCAGCCCACCCAGCCCAGCGGGATTCACCCCCGGCTGAAGGTTTCACACAGGAAAATTTGGGAGTCCGCTGCCCCGAAGCTGCCACCCTTCCCAGCCCCAGCCCCTGTCCTCATCGTGGCACCGCTGCTCTTCAGGAAAAGGCCACTGGAAAATGAAAGGCTCCACCCCAACCTTTGAGTCTGAGACTAAAGGCGCCTGAGGGAGCCGAGGGGATAAATCCCTGCTCCTATCACAAAAATTAATTGGCACTGAATATCAGATTCCCCGGGCAGCTGGCGGGAGTCGTGTCTTTAGCTCCGTGCAATCAAAAAAGCGGCGAGGCCCGGCTGGAAGCCGTCCCGCCCTGCTCATCCTCTGCCCGGGGAATTGTGTGTGCACTCTGGAAAAGCTGCAGACTACTCACAAAGCACACGGAGCCCGGGGTTTTTAAAGGCGTTTCGAGGCAGCAGAGCTTGGGAATTCAGCCTTGGGGGTTGCGGGGATTTGCCTGTGCTGTGGGATTTTAGCAAAGCGGGGATTTTGCACTGAGTCTCACTCGCAGGGAGATGGATTCTCCAAGCCCACCTCCCGTGCCTGGACATCCTGCGGGCTGCTGGGAGGTGGGTTTGGTTACGACAGGATCCCACGACAGGATCCCACGCCACGATCACACGGAGAGGAGAGCAAAAAAGCAGGCTCAGAAGCAAGGAGCATTAACGTCTCAGTTAATTAAGGCTGTTTCGTTGCCCTTGATAAAGCTTAAAAATCTCCGCTAGCAGTTGTTGTAGGAGCAGAACGTTTGGTTTAATCCGGATTTGCTGCGCTGGCTGTTGGCTCTCTGTTTGCTTCGCCCACCCCAAAAACCAACACGTGGAAACAAAGCAGCGAAAAGCAGCCCCGAATCAGTTCCTCTCTTCGATCAAATTTTCCAGTATTGAGCCTTTCAATTTTCCAGGTATTAAGGATGCCCCCGGCAGGAAAATACTTTGCCCGGTGTTTTTCACTGACAGATTTCTGCACCAGCCCTGCAGAGAGCTGGGCAGGAGCTGCCCTGCATCCCAGCGCTGCATTCCTGCTCTCCCACAGCTCCAGAACAGCTTCAGCCCGTGGATACCAGAGAAATCCCTGGTGTCTTGCCCAATTCCTCACCACAGGAATGAGGAATAGCTGCAAAACTTTATCCCATGGGCTCCTGATAAACTAGGAACTCTCAGGGCCAGGCTCACAGGTTGGATTTGCTCACTTTGAGGCGCTTCCTCCCCTCCTCCCTCCCCAAAATCTGGCCCGGTGGGGCACGGGTGGGTGAGGCAGGAGAGCAGCAGCCCTGTGAGCTGCTGGCTCACAACCTGCTGGGGTTTTATTCCTGTGATTCCAGGGTTCAGGCTCCCACCACAGCCAAACACCTGTAGGGGTGGAGGCCAGGAGCTTCCAGTCTCCTTCATTTTCCCAGCAGGAAAAAAAGGTGGCAACGCTTGGATGTTCCACGAGTTTCCCTGTGCCAAGCCAAGCCGATTTTTGACCTCTCCTAAATTCTGTTTCACTTCTGGAAGCGGGTGCTTTAAAGCAGCGACTTTCTCCCACTCCCCTGACTCCCTGCTGACTCCCAGGGCTATATGGGAGAAGCTGGAGTGGGGATCTCCCTGGGAAAGGGGAGATTTCCCGGGGGCTGCTGGAGCCACGCAGCGCAGGCACGCGCGAGCGCGGACTGACACACGTGAAAATGTTCTGAAATTGTTGCTGTGCAAGCTGCCGAAATCCCCAGCGCCACTGAAGCCAGCAGGTGCGGAAGGCATTTTGGATCTGGGAGGACTTGGATTCCGGGCTGACTTTGTCCAAGTTCAGGGTTACGGGTTTTCGAGAGCGCCGGCCGGGTTTTGCTCTCCCTCTTTTGTTACAGCAGAAGGAATTGTTACAACAAACACGGAGCTACAGCGAAGTTGAATGGTCCTGAAAATGTGTCTCCATCTGTTCCGTGGAGGGACTGGGCTCCCCTCTGGAGCCATCAACGCGATTGCAGAGTTACCAGAGCAATTCTGAAGCTGAGAACGGGTCCCCGGTGAAAGCAGGAACAGAATTTAGTGCTGAGCATAAAATTATCCTTCCAAAAAATGGTGGGAACCCTCAGAGGACAACAGAATGGCTTCAGTGGTCGGAAGTCAGGAGGCAGCAGCTTTGGCTCGGGCTTGGTGCAAGTCCATGAGGCTTCAAGCACAACCTCGCCCTCTCCCCCCACAGTTTAACCAGAACGGGGTCCCCAGGATGTGGGAGAGTTCCCAGCCCCGCAGGGCTCGGTTTGCACCCCTACTGTGACCTCTCCCCGCCTCCACGCCCCTGTAAATCCCCACCTCGGGGAGATGGGGCTGAGCAGGGCTGGGTCTGCTCCCGGTTACCCCAGGGGGAATTTCCCCGCCCATGTCCAGTGGAGTCCGAGGGCAGGAGCGGGGCCGCGCTCCCTCCCCAGCACAAGGCACTGTGAGTCCGTGTCCATCCCCAGCAGCCGCACTTCCAGCGGGGCAGGCAGGGCTGGGAAGGGGGAAGGAGGGATCTCTGGAGGGAGCCTGGGATACAGCCGGGATGGGGTGACAGGAAAGGAACCACAGGAGCAGCCACAGGCTGGACACGGGGTCATTGTCCGGTCCCTTCCCACCTCCTGTCCTGCAGGGCCGCGGTTCCCTGGCCCAGGACACCCTGCAGGATCGCTGGCTGGGCCCAGACACCTCAGATCCCACTGCTCCGGGTGTGACCAGAGTCCCTGCTCTCCCTGGGGACACACAGGCACGGAGGGGACGGGCAGCGCGGGCAGCCCGGAGTCAGAGCCCGTTTCTCTGGCCAGCTGGGATGCGACTGGCTCAGTTCCTCTTGTGCCACGAGCTCAGGCCACGATGGGGAGGTGACAGCTCTGTGAGGCCACTCCTCGTGGCAGGTGTCTCTGTTTCCCCCTTGTCTCTCTGTTTTCCCTTTGTCTCTCTGTTTTCCCATTGTCTCTCTGATTTCCCCTTGTCTCTCATAAGCAGAAGAACACCAAACTCCCCGGCAGTCCTTCCTGGGAGATGAAACCTCAGAAATCACCAACAGGCACTGGATGTCCTGGCACTGAATGGTTTTTCCCTGCTGGTGGACACAGCATGTTGGGAAAACACGGAACCTTTTCCCACGGGTTTCCAAATCCCTATAAGGACTCTCTGCGGACGCTTGAAAGACCTAGGAATTAAAATCTTTGCAAAAAAACGGCTTTGTGGCGTCTTGAACATCAAACCTCCCGTTCACAGAAGAGAGCGAAAAGGGGCAGAGCTGCTCAGAAAGGGAGGTGGTGGTGGGGGAGATCCTCAGGAGAGCGACGCTGGCCAGGCTGGGTGTCCAGCACAGGAGGGGGCGGGCAGCAGGCTCCCAGAGGGGACAGATTTGTGACCCAAGTGCCCCAGAGGCACAATCCCTCCGTGTGTGACCCCTGGAGCAGCTCGGGTTGGGGCAGAGCCCTCCTCGCTCTGCGTTGGCAGCAGAGATGCTGTGGCTGCATCCCCACATCAGAAAGGCCGCGGCGAGGCCAGCAGAGGCCGGGCTGGAAGAGCCGCGTTCAGGGAATAAAAAAGCCCATCCACAAGGTTCTTTCCCCCGTTGCCAGGGGAGGAAATGAAGCTCGAGGGGAGTGCGAAGCCCCTGCAGGTGGAGGGGATGAAGGGGAGCGGTTCAGACGTCGGAGACTGACTCAACAGCAGACAGTGAATCAAAATTCCCAGCGGTGCAGCCTGTGAGGAGCCAGCGATCCCGCTCAGGCTGCGGGAGCAGAGGCAGCTCGATGCCCTGGGGGGCTTTAACTTCACGGACCTTCATGGCAGGGACGGGGTTTCACCTCCAGGTCCAGGCGAGGAGCCTCAGAGCAGCATTTCCCACCGCGGGGACGCGCAGGGCTCAGCCCCGCGGTGTTGCGGAGCTGTGCCTGCCCGGCCCGGAGCCCTGTGCGGACCCCCGGAGGCAGGGCTGTGCTTCCCTGCTCAACTCCCCTCAGGCCGCGGGGACGCGGAGGTGGCGAGCTTTGGGCTGCAGGAAAAGCGGGATGATCGAGCTTTGGGCTGCGGGTGGGAGATGCAGAGCAGAGCGGGCGGGAGGCAGGGCAGGAGGGAGGAAGTTGGCCAGCACCGCGGCGTGAGCTGGGAGGAGGACAGAGGGATGCTTCTGTGGGCACCACCCCCTCCTCCTCCTCCTCCTCCCCCTCCTCAGGCTGCATCGCCCCTTCTTCCGAAGGAGGACCAGAGCACAAAGCCGGAGCCAGAATTTCCCAAACGAACAGGATGAATCTGATTTTTTCCTGATTTTAGCTCTGTTTCTGCAGCCACAGGGTGGGGGTCAGGGCCAAGCTTGCTGCACGTTCCCAGCTCCCACGGGTCCAGGGAGTTCTCTCCCAAACTCACGCATCCCAAGTCGAGCGACCCAGCTCCCCCACCGCATCGGGGCATAACCCGCAGGGGTGCGCTGCCCTTCTCCCCGTGCTGCTTTCACCTCCAGCTCACCAAGCTCCCGGGCAGTGCCACCCAGCTGGCCCCGCGTCCCAGCCCTG
>VXBT01007652.1:27703-40441 GCA_013400235.1 Oriolus oriolus
GGATGGGGACACACCCTGGGCATGCTGACCACTGGGAAGGGCCAATCCCGCACATTTACGTGCCCCGGGGATGAGTGACCACGGCCAAGCCATCAGCACGTCCACCCCTGCTGGCTCCCCGTGGGCACCTGGCGCTGCCCGGCATTCCCAGGCCCGTGCCCACCTTTGGTTTGTCCGGCTCCCGGGAATAGGCCGTGTACAGCTCTCTGAAGACACCTTGGGTTTTGGCAAAGAGCGTCTCCTCCTTGTAGATGTGGTCGATCCTGGACTGCCGGCAGCCGAACACCAGGACCATGGGGCAAGGCTTGAGCCCTGGGGAGGGGTGGGGACAGCGGTCAGCTGGAGAGCACCCCAGCACCCCATTCCCGCAAGCCACCTCCCTCCGGATGTGCCAGCAGCTCTGCTGGGACACCCCTGGCAGGGTGGGACCCCCATCCCTCCACCCCCCCCAGCCCAGGGTCCCCAAAATCTCCATGAGGGGAGGGGCAGGACGGCCCCACCTTTGTGCTGGATGTCGAAGAGCCGCTGCTGCCAGAAGCTCCGGAAAGGGGCGATGCCGGTGCCGGGGCCGATGAGGATGCAGGGCACCTGGGGGTCCTGGGGCAGGTGGAACCCGGGCGCCCTGCACACATCAGAGATCCGGTTAAACACGAGCGGGGTTTTCCCCGCGCGCAGCCAGCTGAGACACCTCCCGGGGAGCGAGGGGGAGAAAAGGAGGTGACATCCCAGGATGTGACATTTTCGTACAAGCCCAGCCCTGTTTTCTCTCGCTGGAACAACAGCTGAGGGCAGGGAGCTCATCCTGCGTGGGGCCTCAGCCCCTGCTCCTCAGCCCTGGCCCCGTGCGGGCCACTCACCCTCGTACAAAGCAGGGCACCACTTCATCCGTCTGGATCCGATTGAGCCACGAGGAGCAGACTCCGTGGTGGATCGGTCCCTCTCCATCTGGGAAGGGAGGGAAGGAGGTCTGTCCATGGCACATCCCCCAAGGACTCTCTTTTCCTTCCTAAAACCCTCCCTGCTACACCCTGCACGAACACCTCCCCGGAACATTTCACATCTCAGCATCCATTCTCCAGGAACTTGGCAGAGTCTGGGGCTGGGATCCCTCTGTGGAGCCACCCAGGACCCAGGCCTGGCACAGCAGGACCTCCACAATCCTTAGGGAGCCCCCAGCTCTCCTTTGGACCTTCTCGGCAGCAGCCATATAGTGATCCTCCCTGACCCAAACCCTCCACGGCAGCTCCACTGTCCTCCCTGTGTCCTGCAGAGCACCAGGGCTGTGTCCATCTCCACCACAGCCATGCTTGGACACACCAGGGCTGTGTCCATCTCCACCACAGCCATGCTTGGACACATCAGGGCTGTGTCCATCTCCACCACGGCCATGCTTGGACACACCAGGGCTGTGTCCATCTCCACCATGGCCATGCTTGGACACACCAGGGCTGTGTCCATCTCCACCATGGCCATGCTTGGACACACCAGGGCTGTGTCCATCTCCACCATGGCCATGCCTGGACACACCAGGGCTGTGTCCATCTCCACCATGGCCATGCCTGGACACACCAGGGNCCACCCTGTGTCCTGCAGAGCACCAGGGCTGTGTCCATCTCCACCATGACCGTGCTTGGACACACCAGGGCTGTGTCCATCTCCACCATAGCCATGCTTGGACACACCAGGGCTGTGTCCATCTCCACCACGGCCATGCTTGGACACACCAGGGCTGTGTCCATCTCCACCATGGCCATGCCTGGACACACCAGGGCTGTGTCCATCTCCACCATGGCCATGCTTGGACACACCAGGGCTGTGTCCATCTCCACCATGACCGTGCCTGGACACACCAGGGCTGTGTCCATCTCCACCATGGCCATGCCTGGACACACCAGTGCTTGCACTGCTGCAGAGGTTTGGCTGCCGGGAATGTGGATTTTGGGGTGGACAAACAGAATCCCACATGGAGCTTGGACTCTGTCCCTGCCCCAGAAGTGACACCTCTGTCACTGCCGCTCCCTGCGACATGGGACAGCAGCGCCATGCTTTGAGCGAGTCTGGTTAAAGGCTTTCAAATAACATCTCCCTGCCGGAGATTTTGTGGGGCTGCCCCTGTGCCGCTGCCTTCCCCAGAGCCCCGACCCCGTGTGGTACCTCGGGTGCGGTAGGACACCACAGCCACGGTGAGGTGGACCTCTCCTGGGTACATCTCGGGGGACGAGCTGATGGAGTAGTAGCGAGGCTGCAGGAGGGGGAGCTGGGTGAGCAGCAGCGTGGAGGGCATCTGCACCGAGGGGAACTCCTCCAGCACCTCCACAATCGTGGGGTTCTTGGACCACTTCCACTCCTCGTACTCCTGCAAGCCCTGGGAAAGAGAGAGGGAGGAGAGAGCTGCAGGATCCACCCTTCCCAGGGGCCTTGAGTGGTATCCCAGCAGGTCCGTGGCAAAGCTGGGTGGCAGCGAAGGCACCCTGAGCCCTGCTCAGGGGTAGAGACTCAGCCTAACACAGCGTGGGATGAAAATGTCCTGGCTGAGGCTATGATTGTCCCCAGGGCCTTGCAGAACCTGGGGCTGGGGCTCTTTACCTTGCTGAGGACCTGCAGACGTTTCTTCTCCTTGTCACTGGTGGCCAGCAGAGCGAACTGCTGCAGCAGCAGCGGCGTGGGAGGGGTGGTGATGTCCAGGTAGTACTTGAAGGCCTGGAAGATGGTGCAGGGCGGGACACGGTTCTCGTCCGTCCAGTTACTGATGACACCTGCCAGGAGGGAATCCAGCACAAGCCTGGCATCAGCCGAGCAGCAGGGCCAAGGTGGACAAATCCTGGTTTTCATCCCTGTGGTGGCTAAAAAGCTAAAGAATTTCTCTGCTTCTAGCTTTTTAGCCACCACACATCATTCCCCGAGACACTGGAGGAGGGTTTTCCACCTCCAGTTACACCGTGCATGGCAGCAGGGAATCAGACTTGTCCCGGAAATACGGTGCTGGGATGGCCCCTCAAGACCCCTTAATTCTTCCTCCCGGTCCTACACATTGCCCTTTCTGAAGGAATACAAACACCTCTAATTTCCCCATGGAATATCTCCCCCAGGGCCCTGCCCACCCTTCAGAGCCCTGCTCCACATCCCGAGCGCGGACAAGCAGTGCCTCGGGGCAGAGCAGCGACGAAGGAGGCACTCCCAGTCCGGGCAAACGCGGCAGGGAGATGGAAAATGATTTCTCCTGGGGATTTCTCCCTGAGGAGCCACAAGAACTTCAGGAGCTGGGGAAGGAGGAGAGGGGCCAGCTGCACTCCCGGGTTACCTAGAGCCGTGTTCCTCTCCTCCAGCAGCTCCACCTTCACCAGCTGGTTGGCCGGAGGGGCATCCTCAAGCCTGTCTATGAGGGCGTTGACCAAGTCCTCGTGGTTGCCCGGGAACACGCCCAGGTGGTCCCCGGGCAGGTACTGCAGCTCCTGGTGCCCGTTGGTGTGCAGGCGCAGGAAAATTGTCAGGCGGCTGCAGGGGAAGGAGGAAAAGTAGGAAAAAGTGGTTTTTGGGGGAATCCTTCAGGGAATTGCCGAGCCCTGGCCTCAGCAGCTGCCGGCGCGCTGGGCAGTGGTGGTGGCACGTCTGAGCTGTGGTGGCCGTGTCACCGAGGTCACAGCAGGGAGAAGGGACACTGCAGCACCCCCTGACTCACCCCCCGGGGACTTTTTAAGAGGGGAAAAATCAGTTTAACCCCTTGCTTAGTGATTTTATCCATCCTTTGCTGCCGCTCCAGCCCGCTCCCCATCCCACAGGCCGAGGGAGGCACCAGCAGGGATTTCACCGTGCACAGAGGCCGGGAACACCCTCCAGTGGCTTCCAGCACAAAAAGTGGACTCCATGGAGTGCCCAGGGCTCACGGGCCATTTGTAGGATTGTTTTGGGTGCGCCCTGTGTGGGTTCAGCTCTGGGAGAGCGGCATCTCCTACCTGGACTTGGGGCTCTGCAGGTTCTGGCGTGTGAGGAGCCGGGCTGGGTAGACGCGTTTTTTGTGGATGCTGTACAGTCCTGAGGAGGAAAAGAGCCGGGGAAGGGGCTCAGCAGAGCATGGCCAACGCCTCTGGCTTTCGCAGGATCCTTGTGGGTTCAGCCCTTCAGACCAGAGCTGACCACAGGGGTTTGGCCTCCCTCCTGCGAGCCCGAGGGATCCGGAACGCTGGGGCTGAACCAAGCGCACGACCCTTTGTTTAGTGACCAAGGAGGCCCCCGAAACCACCCCCACGAGACTCGGGGCTGTGCCCTCACGCTGCCCACAGGCTCCTCTCGCTGCCGGTGCCACCTGGCTGGCAGCAGAGCGCCGGGGTTTGGGAAGAGCTGAGCCGGTGCGGCAGATCCTGCGCCACAGGAGCCGTGCTGAGGGGCCAGGTGTCCGTGGGCCGGACCTGCCTTTGCTCCGCAGCGCTCGGTGGAGCAGCGCTGGACGAAATAAGCTTGGAAAGATCCCAAGTTTGCAGCTCCTCGCTTCAAAAAACAGGGTCAGGAGGAGGGAGAGCAGATCCTCTCCAAACATCTCTGTTACAGACACAGACAGGGACCGGCCAGAGGGGCCTGGGACCGTCACGGGCCGCTCCTTGGGCATGGGGCGGGGGGAAAGGCGGGGCTGAAACGCTGGGAATTTCACAGAGACAGAAAAAGGGGGTTTGGCCCCTTTGCCCCCGTGTCTTGTCCATGTGCCCCACAGCCAGAGCCCCCCAGGCGAGCCCGCCCGTACCTTGCGTGAGCTCGGGGGCCTTGGCCACGTAGGTCAGGCGGAACTTGCTCCTCTTCCAGCTGCGGTCGTTGCTGATGAGGGAGTTGTTGGCTTTCTCGATGTTGACGTCGTCCCCCACGCAGAACACGTCACACGCTGCCTGCAGCACGCACCAGGCCCTCAGGCACCTCCCTGAGCCCTGCTGACCCCCCCCTTGTCCCAACCCACATGGAGAAGGAGCCCCATGGGCACGTCTCGTGGTGCTCTCCTTCCCTGATATCTGGGATAACGCGGGAATTCAACACGCTGGAGACCTTCAGGTGGTCAGCACAAACCAGAGCTCCACCAAAATGTGGAGAACCTCTTTGTTGTGGGCTGGGGTGGTGCCGGAGTGTCCCGGTGCAGGGAAGGGGAGGCTGGGTTCGGATCCAGCCCCAACTCTGTCCTTCTGCCCCCTGCTCCTCCCCGCAGCCGTGGGGCAGCCCCAGGTTACCTTGAAGACCTTCTTGGCCCAGGTCCTGAAGGACTCCTCCTGGCCACAGAGCTCATCCCCCTCTCCCATGCGGAGGATCCTCTCCCCGCCCAGCTCCTCCAGGAGCGTGTCCACGGCGCGGGCGAAGGCGCAGAAATGGGGGTAAGCGCGGGAGCCCAGCCCGAACACGGAGAACCTGCCGAGAGCGGGCACGGCTGTGGCTGCCCGGCCGCGAGGGTGTCCCCTCCTGTGCCACCGCCACCCGCAGCAGCCCGGAGTGGCCTGCACACGGCCAGAACTCTCAGAGCGAGGTGGGAGTGACAGGCTCCGTGCAGCTCCAGCCCTGCCCTGTCCCCTGTACCTGACGTTTGCCAGCGGCCCCGTGCTCTCAAAGTTGTCCCTGGAGTCAGGGCCGTCGCTGGAGGATTTCCGTGCGTCCGAGTAGGAGGAGACGCTGTTGAACCGCACCTTGTAGCTCCTGTGGGCAGCGACAGCACCCTGGTGTCACCCGGCTGCGTGCTCGGAGGGGACCCAGGGGTGGGGGACACCGACCCGGAGCTCAGGGCTTGCAATTCCGTAAGCAGGGGGATGTGATCCCTGCCAGGGTGAAGCCGTAGCGACCCCTCTGCATCCTCCAGCGGGAGCGGGAATGCTCCATGAGGCCCCTGTCACCTCCCACCCTGCTGACCCAGGTGTTGCCACCACATTGTCCCCAGTGACGCAGAGCTGCCAGGACCTTTGGCTCTACCTGTCCTTCCCTGGCAGCGTACAAGGTCGGGTGTGTGTCTGAAGAGATATTCTGAGGGTTTTTTCATTCACAGGAAGTGAGAAATAAAGGAAAAAAAAAAACCAGAGTGCGAGAAGAAGGGGTGAGGAGGGGGAAGGGGAGTGGAGAAAAAAAAAATAAATCTGACAACAGCAGAAGTATTTCTGAATTGAACCATCTTCCAAAATTGCTCCACACAAGAGTTTCTAAATTTACAGCCAGAGCAGTGAGCAGTGGTGTGTGCATGAGTCACGGCACAGCCCCTGCAGCCGGCACGGCCCCGGAGCCGAGTGACAGCCGGGGTCACAGAGCCCCCAGCGCCAGCCCTGCCCCTCAGCCTCCCCCTCTCTTCCCACACCTCCTTTCCTGCTTCTCTCCACCTGCTTCAGCCCACTCGGCTGTCCCTGGGCCGTGCCCTCACCCCGGGTTATCCTGGGATCTGTGGCCTCCCTGCCCAGCCCCCGGGATCCACACGGAGAGGCTCAAAGCTTGTCTCCCGGTGGTGGGGGATTTTCCACAGCACAACCCCCTGGATCAGCTGGACACGAAGCCCCAGTTTCCCGGGGCAGCAGCTTTTTCTGGAATGAGAAGGTCCCTGTGGTGCGGGATGGCTGCTGAAGGATGGGCTCTGTTTGAGCAGCAGGCCCCGGAACAGGAATGGCTCAGGAATGCTTCGGAAAACCCTTGGAAAACCCTCGCTCTAAGACACAAGGAGCCAAATATCAACCCCAGCGCAGCCTCAGGGCTCGGGACAGAGAGCTGTGGCCGCCAGGATCCTGTGACACTGGGATTTAGAGAGGCCAGCCCGCCTGGAGGGGCCTCAGCGTTCCCTGGTGGAGCTGGGAGAACAGGAACTGCTCTCTGCAGCTCTCTCTTACCAGGCTGACACTGTCCCTCTTCCCCTGACAGCCCCCTCCAGGTCTCCTTTTCTCACTGCCAAACGTTTTTTGTGCGCTTGATGTTGGCAAGGTCCTGGATATTGGTTGGGGCAGTCCCAAATACAGGGTGCCCAGAGAAGCTGTGGCTGCCCCTGGATCCCTGGCAGTGCCCAAGGCCAGGCTGGACGGGGCTTGGAGCAGCCTGGGACAGTGGAAGGTGTCCCTGCCCGGCTCTAGGAAACTCCTGCCAGCCCTTAAATCCCACTTAGGGGTGTCTGAGACAGCAAGCACTGAGCTCAGGGCCTTTTAACTCCTCAAATCTCCTGACTGGCCATGGGCAACACCCAAGGAGAAGATCCTTGGGGTGAGAACCACGTGCGGAATGCCCCTTCTCCACCCAGTCCCCTGCAGGGCAGCCTGGTTTGTCACTGTCCCCGTTGGGGCCGTCAGGACCCCGATGGGTTTCCAGATGGGACCCATGAGGCTGCTCAGCAAGGACAGCACTGTGGGGCTGCAGCGGGGCTGGGTCCCTGCCGTGTTTGTCCCCGCTGCGCGGCCCCGGTGACACCGCGCCAGGCCAGGGCGCTGGAATCACCCCCGACCCCCGGCCAGGGCCGCTCCGGCCTCACTTAAGGAGCAGCCCTGTGCCAGGAGGCAGCTCAGGAGACATTCCAGGGCACAGCTGCATCCCAGTTCAGGGAAATGTTTTATCCCTCACGCCTGAAAGGAGACCCCGAAGGGTTGTTGGTGCTGCCCTCCCTCCCCAGCCCCCCGGGATCTGCGTGGAGATGCCCGAAGCTCGTCTCCCCATGAAGGGGGATTTTCTGCAGTCCCCAGGTTCCGTCTCCAAGGTGCCGGTTGCGAACATCACAGGATTATCTGCGGCTCTTATTTTCCCTGGAAATCTTTTCACACCATGCATGGAGCTAAATCTGGTTCTGGAGCCCTCCCCCACCTACATCTGCAAGGCTGGGAACTCCCTCCTACCTCCAGCTCGTACTATTTCCGCGTCTCCTGGACAGGCCCTGGCTCTCACAATCGATGATTTTGGGGGAAATTCCTGCTTTTGTTTATTTTGCCATAGATACCTGCCTCTTCAAGCTGAAGAGAGGAGCTTTAAAGTTTCACACCAGGGAATTACAGGGACCCACGGGCACCCTTGGCTCTGTGCTTTTGTCCTTCCTGGGACCTCCACCCTCTCCGTTCCCTGGCTCTCCAGGCAGGTCCCATTCCTGGATATTTGCCAATGGGAGACCTGCTCGAGGATTTCCCACTCCCCTGCGAGAGGATGAAGGCAGGGAACCCGTCCTGGGGTTTGGAGTGGGAGGGGAAGGGGTTGGAGTGCTCTTACTTCCTCTCCTCCAGGTTGGAGTTGGGATTCTTCATCTCCATTAACGCACAGCCAAATTTCTACGGAAAAAGGATAAAAAAGGCCGTCGGTTTTGCCAGGTTGTGCAGGAAACAAAGCTCTGAGCACAGCCCGGGCCGTGGCTCTGCTCCCTGCTCGCTGTTCCCCGGCCAGGGGACTGTCACCTGGTGTGTGACACTGGGCCAGCGGCTGTCCCACGGCAGGCAGTCAGGAGATGTCCCTGCCCCAGGGCAGGCTGGAGGCAGGTGCAGCACCTGGGCCTGTTTTGGGTCACTCCAGCTCAGTCTGAGCCAGAGGAGGCCGCTCCTGCTGCTGTCCCACTGCTGTCCCCTCGCTGTCGCCCTACCTCTCCGTTCTCAGGGGGGTCCCCGTTGCCGAAGGTGCTGGTGACCACCAGGACCATGGTCTCATGCTCCAGGTGCACGATGTCGTACTCGTCCATGGACATCACCTGCGGGCACAGAGAGGTTACAGAGAGCCGGGAGCCTCCCGCGCCAGCTGCGGTGCCCCTGGGGATGGGAACAGCACATCCCTGCTGAGATCCCTGCACGGGGAGGGTGGGGACAGGAGCCCAGAGGGACACAGGCAGCCCTGGAGCTGCCGCCCGAGGGGCCACGGGCAGACAGACGCTGCAGTGGCCGCAGGAAATCCGCTGGAAAAATCCCCGTGCGGGCTCCAACCCACACCCACAAGGCCGCATCCTGAAGGCCCTCGGCAGCCATTTTCCATGTATTTCCTTGGAGCACCTGTGGTTCCACGGGAGCTGCTGCAATACCTTGGCATCGAAGGCGTGCTTGAAGATCTCGCACAGAGTTTTTGCGTAGACCTGGGACTTCCCCGTCTCCGTGGCGTACAGGATGGTGGCCTTGACCCTCTTGGCCATGGCTTGGCCCATCAGCTTGGCTGAGAACTTCACAGCCCTGGGAAGCAGGAATAAATCCGAGTCAGAGCTTGGTCCTTGTCTGTGCCTCCACCCCAGACGTTTTTAACTCTTACTAGAAGAACAGCCTGCCTTAAAAAGTTGAACCATCACTTTTTGGAAATTTGGAAAGCTTTGGAAGAGCTTGACTTGTCAGAGAGGAAGCGGAGATGGAGGAGCTTGCACACAGAGCTCAAATAAATGGCTTTAAGGAGGAAAATGCTCAACCAGGCACGGGAGTGGTATTTCTGCAGGGGCAGAGAAGCAGGACAAGAACTTGGGGCAGGTAATGCCGAAGGAAAAGCTGGAACCAAGCCAAGCTGGAGCTCCAGGAGGAACAGCAGCTCCTCCACCCCTTAAACCCAGCCAGGCTCTGCAGGAGCCGCCCTGGCCGGCCCTGCCCCACACATCCCCTGGAGCGCGGGGACGCCGAGGTCACGCCGAGCTGCTCAGCACCGGTGGTTTGCGCTGCGGTGGCACCGCGCTGTCCCCTGGCAGGAGCAGCCCTCCCGGGGCCGGGCGGTGGCACCTGCACCCTCCCCAAGCCTGCAGCCGTGACTGGGTGCTTCTCCTCCAGTTTTCCCCCCCGGCTCAGCTCTGGCAGCAGGGCAGAGGGGCCCTGAGGGGTCAGCAGCCCCTCTCCAATCCTGGCCACGGTGATGCAGCCCCAGGAATGCTGATTCCGTGGCTGTGGCATCAGCGGGGGCACCGTGATGGGGGACAGGGGTTGTGGGTTTGTCATTTCAGGGACATTCATCAACACTGTTTTTCTGACATGCAGAACATCTCAATTTTTTCTAAATGGGCCACCAGAAAGGCAGAAATCCATCGGGTCCAGATTTAGACCAATGCTGCAACAGGGAAAAGGCAATTTTTGGGAGCACAAAGCACCTCTGTGGCCTTGGAGTGCTCGATTCACTCTGACAGCCCCTGCCCCAGGTTTTCCAGTTCAGCAGAGCTCCTGCACCCCTCCAGATGAGCTGTGGAGAATGGAGGCTGCAGCTGGAATGGTCACACTGGGCAGGAGGAGTCCAGCTTCCCCCTGCCCCACCTGCCCGGGGGTTTGGGGAATCATTTGGGGAGGGAAAAAAGAGGGAAGAAGAGGTAGAAACTCCCCCCAGGCCGGTTTATCCTGCCTGCCCTAGCAGCTCTCCGTGGCAAAGTCAGCCTCAGGAACATTTCTGTTTGCTGCTGGGTGGCCACTCCTCAGCGCAGCTCTGCCCCTTTGCCTGCCCACGGTGGCAGTGTCCCCTGTCCCCAGGACGTGCGCTGGCCCCGGGGCAGGAGGGGTGGGGACTGCAGGTCTGGAGGCTCAGATTCGGCCAGAATTTTGAGTCTGAGCAGGCACCAAATCACACTCAGGGCTCAGGGCTCTGGGCTCGGGCTGCCTCTTCTGCAGCTGATAAGCTCAGATCCAGACAGGATTAATGGTGAATTACAGAAATAATTCCTTCCCCTGCATCAGGAACAATGGGGATTTCGGTTTTTTTAAATTACCTGCCACGCTCACATTTTAATAAAACCATCCCTCAACGGGGCACGCAGCAACAAAAGCATTTTTCCCCTCCAAACTCCATGAATCCTCCCGCTCTTGCCCCAGCCCCAGTGTCGGCTGCAGGAGCGCGTTCCTCAGCCGCTGATCCTGTTTATGGATGCGCCACGGAAAACAGCTCGCGGGAGGTGACAGCTGAAGAGTGGGAACAAATCGATGGAAGGGATTCGGGGAAGCTGAAGCGTGGGGAGACGCTGTGAAGAGCCAGGGCCACCTGGCAGCCTGGCCACCGTCACCAGGGCACACCCAGCCCTCTCCCGCCTCGGCCCAGGGCTCTGCTGCCGCGGGACCAGCAGCTCCTCTCTGCCAATGGCCCACGGGGGAGGGATTTGGGCCAGGATCGGCCAAAGGGTCCAAATTGCGCTTCATTCCTGCGTCCCTGCTGCTGAGGAGCCTTGGCAGGGAAGAGAGACCGGTGTGGCCCCTTGCCAGGGGTCAACTGACCATGAAGTGCGAATCTGAGCTCAGCCCTGATCCATCTGCTACCTGCAGGGAGATTCCTCATTCCCATCTCCCCCCTTCCCTCCAAAGCAGGTGTTTGGGAGGGTTGGGAGTGCACTGGAAGCCGGTGCTCCTCAAGGAGAGGAGAGAGGTCACTGGGAAAAGCAGGAATATGGTCAGGAGTTCCACCTCATTGGTGCCAGCACAGCCCTGAATGGGGAGGGGGGATCTTCCTGCGCCAAGGGAAGGACAAGCAGGCAAAACACCCTCAAGGAGCGGGAATGCCTTCCCTGAGCATTCAGGCCTCCCGAGAACGAACAGCTTGGGAGAACAGACAGGATGAAAGGTCTGGTATTCACCTGGTCACAGCCCTTTTGGTGGCCCAAGAGGGTGTCATTTTGTGTCCCCAAATGTCCCTCATGGCTGAGCCCCAAAGTCCAGGCTCGGAGCCCATCTCCCGTGGGGTGATGCCCACGCCCGTAGGGTGCCCAAAAACCAGCCCCAAACCATTCCAGGCCTTTCCAGAGCCCGCTGGTAACTTACTTTGCCAGCTTCTTAAAGCCAATGGCCCTCTTCTTGGTGGGTGTCCCATTGACCCCTTTCCAGACGTGGGTGTTCCAGGGGTCCGGCTAGGAGAGAGAAAAGCAGGGATCAGGCGGTGGGGAGCACTCAGAGCTCAGAGAAACGCGGCATCCACAGCGCTGAGAGTTGAATTCCTCCAGTCAAGAAGGGGAGGAATTGCTGCCCCTCCATAGCTCTTCCTCTCCTCTCTGTGTCCCTGATCCTCGCAGCCTCGTGGGGCTTTTTTTTTGGGCAGTGGAACATGCCCAGGAAAATTGCAATCTAATAAAGCCTCCTGGCTTGTAACAGCATCTGGCCAATTGCTCTGTCGCCTCTCGAGAGGAGCGTTAATAGGCCACGGGCAAAGAGAAGGCAGCGCCAGAAGGGGAGAGGTGATGGAAACAGATCCTTCCCGCCGCCCTGGCCACAGGTTTTTTTTCCCCTAAGAGGCCGTTTGGGAAGGGGAGGCAGCTGGAGCCGGGAGCGAGCGCGCAGGAGCTCGTTGCGTGCCCTTGCAGGCTGCAATCAGGGCCAGGAAGCGTCGGGGGGCCTGGTGGGTTGGTTGCAGGAACGAACAGACTGCTCCTGCTCCGTGATTATTCCTTAAGGGCTCTTGACTAAAGGTCACATTGTGTGGAAAGTGCCGGAGCAGGGAGGGCTGGATAACCAGGGAGGGTTTGCTCGGGGGCTCCTCTTCCCGCGGCCCGGAGCGTTAAACACTCCAGCAGCGGCGTCTGATCCCTGCCGGGCCCGCTGGGCAGGAGCCCCCATCCCACTGCTGCATCCCCAGGGCGCAGGGGCCAGCCCCTCACAGCCACAGGATGGAGAGGGAGGGATGCAGGGATACAGGCTGGAATGGGGAGGGATACAGGGATACAGGCTGGAGAGGGCAGGGATACAGGGATATAGGGATACAGGCTGGAGAGGGAGGGATGCAGGGATACAGGCTGGAATGGGGAGGGATACAGGGATACAGGCTGGAGAGGGCAGGGATACAGGGATATAGGGATACAGGCTGGAGAGGGAGGGATACAGGGATACAGGCTGGAATGGGCAGGGATACAGG
>VXBT01007652.1:58848-73411 GCA_013400235.1 Oriolus oriolus
GCACAAGATGCCTCTCTGGGTCAGAGTGACCGAGTCAGGGGGATGAGGAAGAAGCCTCGGCTGAGGGAGAAGGGGAAGGGGAAGGGGAAGGGGCTAATTCCAGGAAACCTTTTCCTTCCCGAGGTTTCAAAGTTTTGTGTCCAAGCGCAGAAGGACGAAGACAGAGCAGAAGTGCCAACAGAACGTTTTGAGCAACACAAAGAGATTTTGGTGGTGCCCAGGAAGGTGGGAGGGAGAGAACTTTCCCCTCGGGAACTGCAGAATGATGGGGTTTGTTCCAAGGCAAGATGGAGCCTGAACCCTCAAAACCTTTCCTGAACTGAATTCCTGCTCCCAGCACTCTTCTCCCTCTCGGGGCTGCTGTTTGGACTGAAACTGCCATGTCTCCATCATGCTGCTCATGTCATGGGAGAGACCTGGGAAGGAAAATAAATCCTGGCAACTCGGTGGGGAGGGGGGGAGGAAGGAGGGAAGATGGGACCTGACAATCTCCCCAGAGCTCCGAGGGAAAAACAGACCTGGGTTGGCTGGCAGGGAGTGAATCAAACTCTATTTTTTGCTTCCTAGCCCACGGTGAGCCTGGTGGCAGAAATGCCAGCTCTCATCATACCTCGGGCCCCGTGGCCGCGCTCCCTTCGCCGACTGCGGACGGCCCGAGCCGAGGAGCGGCCGCAGCCATGCCACGGACATGTGCCGAGGGCACGCGGTGGGAGGAAAAGCCAGCGTGGAGAATTCCCTTGGGGAATGCAGACCGTGGGTGCAGGGCATGGAGAGGAACTGACTGTGTCCCCAGAGCAAACTTAGGATCAATCAATCAATCAATCAATCAATCACAGGATGGATTGGAAGGGACCTTAAAGAGCATCTTGTTCCACCCCTGCCGTGGGCAGGGACACCTCCCACTGTCCCAGGCTGCTCCCAGCCCCGTCCAGCCTGGCCTTGGGCACTGCCAGGGATCCAGGGGCAGCCACAGCTGCTCTGGGCACCCTGTGCCAGGGCCTCCCCACCCTCCCAGGGAACAATTCCTTCCCAATATCCCATCCATCCCTGCCCTCTGGCAGGGGGAAGCCATTCCCTGTGTCCTGTCCCTCCATGCTCCTTTAAGAAGTCCCTCCCCACCTTTCTTGTGGGCTCCCTTCTGCTTTTCCTTGGAAGCAGCACTGGGGAGAGGAGCCGGGAGCCCGAAGCATCAGGTGTAGCTGGGATTGGTTTTGCCAAAGCCCATCTTGAGCGAGAAGCTTTTGGCTCCCCGTGAACACCCCCAGCCTTGTGCCATTCCCTGGGAATGCTGTCCCAGCTCCGTGAGCCGGATCGGGCTGGGAAGGGCAGCACCAGGCCAAGAGCAGACGAGCCGGGATTCATCCCAAACCCATCATCTCCAGCTGGATCCACCACCAAATGGCCCAGGCTGGAGGTGTCCAGCTCGACCTTGAGCGAGGTTTTGCACCCTCCTGGGTGTGGGTAGAGCTCAGTTCCTGCCTGGAGAAGTCCCAGCCTGAGCCCGGGAGCTGCATCCATCTGGTAGCGCTTGCTGGGGTTTGCTTGGCATTTCCTTGGCACCGAGCAGCGCTCTCCCCAGCTATCCGCTCCCCATCATTCCCTGACCTTCCTGCGCTTCTCCTGCCATCCGAGACAACTCGGAGCGCAGGAGACCTTCAGGGTGCCCTGGCTCTGCGTGCGCCCGAGCCGAGCAGATGAATCACCGGCAGCCCAGCCCCGCAGAAATGCCCTCTGCCCCGCGCCGCAGCCCCCGACAGCTTCTCCCCGCGCTAAATCTCCTTTCTCACACCTCTGCTCCAGCCTGGGTCCTCTCCCTCATGCTGAGTCCTCCCACAAGAGCCAGGCTGCAGGAGGATCTGACTGAAAAGTGGATTTTCAACCCCAAGGTAGAGAGATTACAAAGATTTTTTTTTTACCATTATTAGGATATTGAAAAAAAAATTTAAAAGATTGAGATTTTGGTGAAATCCTCGCTTTGCTGCTTCAAGGTCCCTCAGTTTAAGAGAAATCAAAGCATTTCTGTTTAATCCCTGAATAGAAGAGACTCCTCCAAGCAAAACCACGTTTTTCATCCCTCCCCACAGCCGGAGCAGAGTTTCCTTGGAGCAGGGTTGGTAGGGTGAGGCTGCACCCTGTTCAACCCCAATGTCTGGGACTGTGTCCTCCGGGGGCTTTGCTGGGCTGCGACCCCCCGGTCCCTGGGCTAAACCAGAGCGGATTTTTAAGCCCCCCTGCACATTTCATATCCAATCGTGGCCCTTTCAGTGTCTCAGCTCTTAAACAGGGCTCTCCCAGGATGGGTTGGTGCTGCATTAAAGGATGTGCAGTCCGGACAGGGTTTTGGAGAGCGTGCTGGGCTCGGGGGGTTAAACCCCCTCCCACTGCACAGCAGATTTCCAAATTTTCCAAATCCCAACAATTCCCAAGTGAACAAGACCTGGAGAGCACCTCTGGAGGGCTCAGACACCGGCACCGAGCCCAGCAGATATTTTTTCCCCTCTGACTCAGTGCAAGCACCCTAACGAGCTTTGAGGTACCGTGTCCTCCGCGGGAAACAGGAATAATCTGGGAGAGCAGGAACGGCGTGAAAACAGCTGAAAATGAACCAAGGGAGGTGGGAAACGCAGGGAGTGGGTGTGGGATTGGGATGGGAGCGAGCGGGAGCTCAGCCTTGGCCAGGAGCCCACGGAGGAGACCCCGCTGTGGCTCTCCCCTCTTGTTTCTGATCAAGAAAAACGAACATAAATTTTTTCTCCCTTTTCCTGAGAAGCTTCTGCAGCAGGAGAACTTGAAATTACAGAGAACTTGAAACTGCAGAGAACTTGAAATCACAGATCTTTCCCCGGCTGAGCCACAGATCCCCAACTCCAGCAAAACCCTCGGGGCTTTTCCAGCCGGTCGATAAGCGAGGGCAGCCGCAACCTGCTGCAGCACTTGACACCGCTAAAACGTGCTCGGGGACTTGGGGAGAAGCAACAGGGAAAGGCAACCTCTCGGTGCTGATGAACGGCCGGGAGGAGAGGGAGGGGGTACAGAACAAACCAGCCACAAACAACAGCTTTGTAAAGCAGGAAGGGCCCCGGGAAGCTGCTCCGGCTCCGGAGCCCTGCGCTGCAGCTCAGGGAAAGGCTGGGGAAAATCGGGAGCTGGGCCAGTTCCCCCTCCTCAAGAGGACGTGGGACAAGTGTTGTCCTCATCCCCACCCGTGCTCGCAAGTGCTGGAAAAGTGATCTGGCTCTAGGAGGAAGATCCATCCTGGATCAGGGACTGATTTCAACAGGGACTGGCCGTTCTGAGCTCTCCATGAAAAGCATTTCCCCCCTTTCCCACCAGGCTGCTCCCACTGCCCTTGCCCTGTCTTGGCTTCAGATGGAGCTGGACTGGGGCTGCCCTGCCCTTGCCCAAAAGGTTTGGGAACTCATTTCTCCTGGGAAGCACCATGCCCTGCCAGTCCGAGCTCCCTGCCTCCTCTCCCGCAGCTCATCCGAGCGGATTCCAACAGGAGAGCTCCAAAGCAGGGCCACAAGGACAGGAATGCCATGGACCCTGTTTGGCAGGTGGGGAAACTGAGGGATTTTGCTTCAGCTTGAAACAAACGGGATTGAGAATACGGAGCAGAAATTCATCCCAGCCCGGCCCGTGATCTGCCACCTCACACAGCTCAGCTTTCCGCGAGACGTTATTCCCGCTCTCCCCAATCTCCCACGCTTACATCTTTCTTCCACAATCTTCTCCCAGTTTTTCATTCATCTTTCCCCTCATCAACCGCTTCCCCCCTTTTTCACATCCCCACCTCTCCATCTCCACTCCGCTGCGCCGGGCAGCACCCAGCTGTGGAGAGGGGCTCGCCGACGCCTCGGGCAGCCAAAACCAGCATGTTTCACCAAAGGTAAAAAATGTATTTAGGGACCTACCAGTCCACCTGGACTTCTATATCCCGTGTCTCTACCTTGGAGGGCGCATCTCCATCGCCGTCCTTACTGCTGCTCTTCAGCAGGTCCAGGACCGGCTCGATCTCTTTGAGCAGCTCATTGTCTCCCACACCGCCGTTGAGACAGGAGTGACCACAAGCCCTGTCCTTGCCCTTCCCGGCGTCCGGCCCTTTGCTGCCGGCAACGACGCCGTTAACGTGGACCATCGGCTCCACCTCCTTCCCCGTCTCCCTGCTCCACAGGGAGCCCATGGCTGCTGGCAGTGGCTGCTCTTTGCTGGGAGCGCTCGGGTTGGACAAGTCAACCGCCTTCGGAGCTGGGCACAGGGGTCTGGTGACACGGACGGTTTTGGGCGTCCCGTCGCCCGCGAAAGTGGTCTCCAGGTGAGTGGTGAAGCCCTCGGGGCCGCGCAGGATGAGGACCACGTAGGTCTCGGAGGCGATGCTTCTCAGGATCTCCAGCGCCGTCTCATAGCTCATGTCCACCAGGGGCCTGCCATTGACGGCTAAAATGATGTCCCCAGCCTGGATGAGGCCACTCTGCTCTGCAGCCCCTCCCCGGATCAGGTCGGAGATGATGACGGGCGGTTTGCTGACGCGCTCCTTCACCAGGAAGCCGAGGCCGCCCACCTTGCGCTTGAAGAGCCTCACCGAGATGACGTTGGGCTGGATCTGCTGCACGCTGAACACATTCTCTTCCATGGCAGCCCCCTCCTCCAGCCTGCACCCCAGGAACTCAACACCCGCCGGGCACACGGAGATTCGCTGTCGGAGGCGCTTCCCAGCGCCGGGGTGCGAAGGGGCAGCTCTGGCGTTTTAAGGAGCCGGACTCACTGGAAAACTCCCCTGGGCTTCGGCTGCAGGGGGGCTTTCTGCAGCATGCTCGGTGGCGCTGCTCTGGGAACAGGAGAAAACAGGGAACGTCACCCCCGGGAAGCCAGGCTAGGGGCAGGGCAGGCAGCGCTGGGCATCGCGTGGAGTGGGAAACATTCCAGCTTCCAGTCGGCCGCTGGTGCTGCGCCGGGCAGAGAGGGGGAGGCAGCCCGCTGGCTTCACCGGCATCCCCGCCGACGGTGCGCGGGCTTCCTTATCTGGAAAGGAGGGGAGAAAAACAACAAAGGAGGGAGAAAAGTGAGGCAGGGCAGGCTCAAGTGCCTGCTCAGCACGGGGCTCGGCACGCCACAGGCACCCCGGCCCCACAGATGTCACCCCCGGGGCGGCGTTTGGGAGCCAAGCTGCAGCCTCGCAGCGCTCCGGGCTTTGTTTCCTCCACCTCCCCCTGCGAAAATCGGCACCATCTGTTCGGCGGGGGCCGCGGAGGAGCGCGGGGAGCGGCGGAGCCCCGGCGAGGGCCGCTGGGCACGGGCAGCGCTGGGCACGGGCAGCGCTGGGCAGCCTGGCTCGGACACTCCCTGCTCTGCCCACCCTGCGCGGCTCACGGACGGGCAGAGCCCCGCGGAGCTCGGCGGCGATTCCTGCCAGCTGAGGATCCCGTCTCCCTGTGTTTTCCAGAGCATCCAACAGCCCTGCCCGGGAGGAAACCTGCTCCGTACGTGCTGTCACTCCGAGGAGGCTTCGGGAGCGGCAGCAGCAGCCACGAGCAGAACGAGGGAGCAGAAAAGGCCTCTCGCCTCCCTCCGAGTTAGGAAAACACTTCCAAACGCAACTGCTTTTAAAGCTGGCTGCAGGGATCACCGCCCAGCTCCTCCTCTCCCCATATTTCCAGCCTGGCACGGGGAGAAGGAGGCACCGCTCACACTCCCCCGAGCCCAGCCCCGCCACCCGGCTCCGCGCTGTTCCCGCACCAGCTGCTTCAGCGGGGGGAAACCACGGCGAGGAGAGCAAGCAGGGAACTCAGCCTGCCCTCAGGAGGGCCCCGTGCAGCTGGGAACGGCTCGGGGAGTCACACCCCATCGCCTCCCGATGGGACCCTTGTTCCTGCACGGCCACGCTTGGCTTCTGGTCACTTCTGCTCCCGAACCCTCCCCACGCTCCCCTCGCATCTCTCGGATGCTCTGGAGAACGTTTCTCTCTCCAGGACCGCGCCTTGACACTTTGCATCGAGCCAGCGCCTTCTTTTCCTTTTTAAATCTGAGTTTTGGGCAGAGAACAGAGGGAGCTCGGTCTGCTGGAGGCACCGACACGGAAAGGAAAACTTTTCCCTCTCCCCGTGCTCAGGGCAGCATCTGCGGCCTTCAGTCCCGCTCTGCCGCTCCCAGATGGGACAAACAGGGATCTGAGGAGCAGCCAGCGCCACTCGGGCACCTCGATCCTCATGTGAGGAATGCTGCTGACCCCAGGCTGGGCTTTTTGCTGGCGAATTAGGAGTAAAACAATTCGAGATCCATAACCCAAACCGATGGGTTTAACCCCTGTGGGCTTTCTGCCGCGACTCAGCCCCGCAGAGCAGCAGCAGAAGCTTGCAAAGGGTTAAATGCCACCGAGGCACAGCCTCATGGGCTAATTAACGCCCTAATTGCCAGGCTGGGCGTTACGACACCGGATCAGGAGCCCGGGATGGGCCGCGCCCCGCCCAGGGCTCGGGCAGCGGGGCGGGATAGGGAAGGTCCCGGTTCGGGGAGGAAAAAGCAGGAATTTGCTTCTACCAGAAAAGTTCTGTCCCTTTCCTTCCTTCCCACCCCTCCATCCCTTCCCTATCCCGACTCCGCCTGCACAGAGGGACCCCAGCCGAGTCTTCCCCTCTTTCCCGAGCTCTTTGGGAACCGCAGGAGCAGCTCCCTTCTCCCTGCCAGGGTCCGGTTTTCCTGGCCCCGCTCCCCCGGCCCCCGCCCCCAGTGCCCGTCACTGAGTCCCACGGAACTCATCCCAGCGCCTCGCCTGACGCCGTGGGCACCAAGGCAGCTTTGGGAGCAGCCGGAGTGCCACGGGAGCATGGAATGCCAGCTTCCCACGAGGGCCCAGCCCTGCGGATTGCTCGAGAATTCCTCCCCCTGGGCGAGGTCTGCGCTCGCACCGTGCCCGTCTCGGGGGGCACAGCCCTGGCGGGCACAGCCTGGCACGGGTCCCCGTCACCGCCGGGCGTCCCCAGCCGCGCACACGGGCAGATGCTGCACAGCTGGAGAGGACCACGGATGTCCTTCAGCCCCGCTCGACCTTGCAGCTTGTTGCTGAGCTGGCTGGAAAGAGCTGAGGAGCCCCAGTGTTCAGTGCCTCGCTCTTCTCCCGCCGGGATAATTCCCGGCTATTTCCAGGGAAAAGCTTGTTATTTGCTGCGTGTGCTCATCCCCAGCCTGCAGCCCCAGGGAATGCAGGCATTTCTAGGTGCTCATTGTTCCCCATCCCCAAACCCACTCACACCTCAGCATTCCTTACAAAAGGGGTGAGAAGAAAAACGTGGATTTTAAGTGATAGCTCAGCACCCATCCAGGGATTTCTCCTTTTTCCCAACTGCTCCTCAGAGCCAGGAAGGCCAGAAAAGGGCCAGAAAAGGGCCAAAAAGGAGAGGGACAGGCAAGGAGAGGGAGGACAGCCGGGCTCTAAGCCCCTCAGCTTCCTACTCCTTTAGGGAATAATTGGATAAGGATTTTCGCAGAATCGTGGCATCACTTATGTCGGAAAATTATCTTAAGGTCATTGAGTCCGATCATTTTCCAGCTGGAAAGTCTTGCACAAACTCAGACTGGAGAGAGGAGGAGAGGGAGCAGTTCAGGGAGGCAGGAGACACCCGGGAGCGCTCGGAAGGCTCCCCCAGTGAGGGCTGGGGCTCCCCCATCCCAGCACCCTGAGTGTCCCAGGTGTGATTCCAGCGGGGACACATTTGGATGGAACCCAAACAGCTCAGCCCTGTGGGGGGGCTGAGCTCTGTGAGCTCACAGATTCCCAGGTCTTGCTTCCAGCACCACACGGGCTCTGATTTATGGACCGCAGAGCCAGGTCAGACATTTAAAGCTGCTGGAGGTGTCAGGCCTAACTCCTTAAAGCAGTGAGAGGAGCGCATTGAATGGGGTTTCACTGCGGTGGGAACACTCATTTCACCCCACAGGGCAGCCAGGAGATGGCAAATCCACTGGCAAAGCTGGGCTCCGCTCCCTGCCGGGACACCCTGCTAGAATAAACCTGCAGGGACGGTGCCATCCCACCCCTGCCTCAGTTTCCCTGCCCTTTCCGAAGCACAGACCCCACTCACACTACAGGAGAGCAACAAACCCTGCAGAGGGGCAGCACCCCAGGCAAGCCTTAACCCCGACACCAATTCCTGGGAACACCCCTCCTGTGGAGGCTTTTGGGGAAGAGCAGCAGAGCAGGCTCCCCTCTGGCAGACAAACCCCACGAGGAGCCCCGTGAGCTGCCAGATAACACTCCAAGAACAAACTCCGGCACGGACGCTAATGGGATGATTCGATTTCCAAGGCGAAGCGGAGGGGAAATCAATCTTGGGGGCTTTGACACAATCTCCTCACTCTGCCGGGCAGGAGCCGCCGGCTGGGCTGTGCCCAATGCCAGCCCCTCGCCGTGGCCGCCCGGGCCGCCCTCGGCCTCGCAAATCCATTTGGAGTCCTGTTTTCCCGGCGATAATGGCTCCTGGATCCGCGTGCCAGCTTTAAATGGGCACCATTGTCCTCTTTAATTAGTTTTCGTGGGATTTATAGCGCTCGAGGAAGAACCCCGGCGCTGATGGATTCGTGCCCGTTTAATCTTTACGACCCACGGAGCGTCGGTGGACAGGATGAGGAGCGCTGGGATGCAGCATATGCACAGCTCCTGGAAACCTGTGAGGCCGAGAGCGGAGTGTTACAGTGATTCCCTGGCAGGCAGCTTGCCGGTGCCAGCAGCTCCACACTCTGTTCCCGCCCGGTGTCCCCTTGCCTGTGGCATTTTAACCCTGGGAATACTCAGTGTTCCTCCAGCTCCCTGTAATTATCCACCTCCCGCCAGCCTTCCCAAAATCCACCCGGGAAGGGCGAGAATTTTCCCCTCCGAAGCCAAACGATGGCTCCTCTTCGCCCTTTCCATTCCCATCTGGCTGGGAATCATCATTCCAGCTGGGCTGTGACTTTGTCTTTGCCCCCAACAAACCTGATTTCCACCCGGGAGTGATCGGAATGAGGCACTCTGGCACCTGTGCAGCCCCCCAGTGCCAGCACCCGCTGACCTGAGCCGGACGCCAGAAGGCTCCGGAAGGACTCTGCCAAGGCCTCCACCCAGGAGACCCCCTCGTGTCTGCACCAAAACCATTCCTGTTCCTGCAGGAAGAGCAGTTAACCAAACAAATCCTTGCCTCTGATGGAAATAAACCCGCGGCCGGTCCCCGAGAGGCTTCGCCGGCCTCCGATCAGGGGTTGTTCCCTGGAAAACAAACCGCTGCTGTTCGCTCATGGCCACACTGCCGGGACAGAGCCACCCCAAAACCCCGGGACCCGCACCTTTACCCAGCTCCTGGGGTGGTTTGGGGTCCATCCCCTCTCTGGGGAATGGAATGGCCAAGGAACAGCCTGGTCCAGCTGGCACAACAGCCACTGGAATTTGCAGGCAGCTGAAGCGATCATTGTAGACCCCTTCCAACACAAATATCCTATTTTATCCAATCCTACCCATCCCATTTGGACCAGCATCCTCAACATCCTGAATCATGGAGCGTTGGAGGAGGCAGAGCCACCCCAAAACTTCCCTGGGGCAACTTACTGGAGCCCCTCACCCCTCTCCCCTTCGCCCCACCCGACACAACCCGAGCAGACCGCACGAAATGCATTTTAATGTTGCCAAGACGACTGTGTTGACAAAATCCCTTTTTTTTCCTGGCTGCCAGAACCGGGGTTTTTGTTGCAATTTGGAGTTCGGGGCTGAGCAGATTTCAGCGCCACGCCCGCCATTCCTCTTTCGCTGCTTCCCACAATATTTCCCCGGCCGCCTGCGGTGTGCGGCTCCAACGGAATTTAGATAAAAGCGTCAATTCTGCCGCTCGCCCCGTCTCAAACTGATGTTCTTATTAGGGCTTGGCCCGTCTGTAAAACCTCGATTCCGCCACCATCAATTTTCCGAGAGGCTGGGAATTACACCGGTGACTCCGGCGTGACAAATTGGAGCGGGTGTTAACACACCGCCACTTTGTCCTGGAAGACAAAATAGGTAGGGAGGAAATAAATGAGAAAATGCCACTTGATGGATGGTCTGGCAATCCAATTGCAGCACGAGAGGGGAATTGGGGCTCCATTTAGGGGAAAAAAAACCAAAGAAAAAGAAAATTTCAAGATCACAGCAGGCTGGCTGGAGCTGTGATAGCTCTGGAGCTGCCAGCCGGCATCCATGAAGTCAGGGACACAGCTCCCAGCTCCGAGTCCATCCAGGAATAAACTGGATCTTTTCAGCCGCTCGCGTCCCCTCCTTTGCTGCCAACACCCCAAAACCCTTCTTGCACGGCATTAAATTTTCCAGTGTTGCTGCTGGTTTCCTAAGGAGTGACTCACAGCCCCGGTTAAAGCCCTCGAGAGAAGATCGGGCTCCTCACGGCACAAGCCCCCAACCCCCAGCCAGGTCCCGGTGGAATTCTGCCCCTGGGACAGCTCCGGGATTCCCCGAGTGTGGTCACCACCCCTCTCCAGCACGGGAAGGTGCAGGATTCCCCATTCCCCTACGGACAGATCCGGCACACGGAACCCAGGCCGAGCTCTGGCCCTCTTTGCCTCGGCATCCTCGGGGATGCGCCAGGGGAAAATCAAGGATGATTTGTTCCCCCGAGTTCCTGTCCGTGCTCCGCGTTAGCACTTGTTGCCATAGCACTGACCACGGCGGCAAAGTTCTGCAGGGGCCTCCTGGGACCCGTTCCTTGTCCTACAAGGGCTCCGACTCTAATTCCGGCAGGATTCGGGCGGGGAGATGATGTGGAATTTTCTGACTGCTGGATTTCGCTGAAGGTGCTGCCGGCGGGAGAGAGGCCGCTCCTCGGAGGCAGCAGCAGCCGCATCATCCTCGCCCCGCCAGCATCCCTGAACACGGGGCCATGGGTGTGGCAAAAACCCCAGGACCATGCATGGGAGAGGAATGGAAACGGGCCCCACACACCCCTGGGGGTTTCCCCCTTCCCCATGGGAACTTTGCCTGAAGCAGCCCCAGCCCCTGCCCTCAAACAGCTTTTCTCTGAGCCCAAGAGGGAATTTTGGCCACCCTGCTCCTCACCGCTGCCATTTGAAGCCGGCTGTCACCGCAGGGCCGGCTCGGAGATGTCCCAGTTGTAGCAGCGCTGCTCCACTTTGCTGCCCTTTGGGGACAAAGGATAATCCCTGCTTGGGAAACGCTGAGCTCCCCTGCCTTTGAAAGCCGGGAAGAGCCGCACGTTTCCAGCACGTCTGAAAACATAAGCCTGAAACTCTGGAAAATGGGATTAAGACAAGCCACCCCTAGAAGGGCATTACTAGATCTCGTTAAGCGTTTTGGGATTGTCACGGAGAGGAGAAGCCACGGAACGCGTTTCCTTGGCACCATTGCCCCCGTTTTGGCAGGGACACGCGCGGAACCCGTGGGTTTCCACGCTCCACTCCCAGAGCCACCGTCCTGGTGATATCTGGGCTTCCCACAGCCACAGCCCGAGCCAGACCCCGTGGAGGGTGACAACCCAGGGTCCCTTATCACACACAGCCCATCAGGGCTCATTTGGAACGAGCATGATTTATCCAGCCTGAGCCAGACAGCAGCTCCCAGGCCTCTTCAGGACACAATACATTTATTTTTGGAGGGATCAGATTGCATCTATAGATTTGATTGAATGCACAGATATGATCGGAGCAGTGGGAGTAGAACAAAGGCATCTGAGCTCCGCTCGGAGCCGCCTCTCCGAGCCGGCCCCTCGTTATCGGGGTTGGGTTTCTTTAGGGGAAAAATTGATGGGATCAACAAGTATCAAACAATATCCTTGTTACTTGGGAAAGGTAAATGCTAATCTGTGCGAGCTGAGCTCATGTGACTTATCAGTTGCTAAAAATAGTTGTTTTCAGGCACTGATTTAGGGAATCTGGCAGATTTCCTAAGCCTTTGTACAGGCACACCACTGAAATGGAAAAGACAAAATACACGAGCAAAGCAGGGGGAGGGAGAAAGATCTGACAGGGCCAAAACGGCCCTGAGGGCGAGGGAGGACCAAGCCCTCCCCGTGAATTCCAAGTGAGGATTCCAAGGAGGATTCAGCCCAAACCCCTCTGCCTAAGATGGCCTCTCGCTCGCTGCCGTCGCGCTGGCAGAGGGAGCAAACAGAACCCAGAGGGCACCAGGAACTGTCCCTCTCTCGGGCTCCGGAGAGGGGGGTGATGCCTCTCCCAGAGCCGGAACCTGAGTAGGGAAATGCCCCCTCGAACCCCCCGGGTGCGGGGGAAGAGGCTCCGCACCGGGAGTTTGTTTGCAAACACTCGCGCGTTTTAGAGCTGCAGAGTCTGTGCCCGAGTTTGTGGCGTCTTTGAAGGAAATATTCTGGGAAACACAAGCTGGGAAGAAAGAGAGGGAGGAGGAAATCGCTGATGCAAACCTAAATCCTTTAAATAAGGCTTCCCCACCGGAGACCTTGAACAGAAAATGATCACCAACAAAAGGCGCAGGTAGAAATTCCCGGGTGAGTGATTCCCGCCCCCCACCCCGCTCCCAAAGCCTCCCCGCAGGTTCTGTGTGATCATCCCTGTAGATTCCCGCCTGCCAGAGCCGCTGGCACTGGGGAATGGGGGTGAGGAAGAGGAGCCGGTGGCTAAAGCAGCCGAGCCCCCGGCCGCTGCAGCTGCCCCTGCGATCTGCCCCGTCTCCCGTGCCAGACAGCCCCTGCTCCCCCGGGAAGGAGGGAAGGAGACGCTTCCCCTCCATCTCGGTGAGAGGCGGATCCGCTCCTCGGGGGCTCGGCAGATCGCTGTCGAGTCGCCTGCCAGAATTTCCTCCCGACAGTCACAACTTGGGAGCGTTGGGGGGAAAATGTCCGCACCGGGGCCGTGGGCGCCCGGGGACCCGGCGCTGGACGGGGCAGCGCGCACGCAGCCCGGCGCCAGATGTTCCAGATGTGCCTGCACAAAGGGCTCTTCCCCCTCTGCTTTGCCCGTCAGAACCAAAAGCGTTCGGCTGCAAACCCAGCCGAGGCAGCGGCGGGGCGAGCGGGGTTCGTCTCCTCCGGTCCCTGCGGCAGCAGCTCCCGCCCGCATTCCCGGCTCGTCCAGAGGGACCTTGGCGTGCGGGCGGGCAGAGGGAAGGGGGCAGACCCAGGCTGAGTCCCCGCTCGCCCCAAAGGACAGGAGCCACCCATCAAGGGGACCCCCCGAGGGCTGGAGCCGCACTGGGGAGTCTCTTCCCCACCCTGGGCTGAATGCGGGTCTTGTTTAACCCCCAGCACCCCGGGGACGGTGAGGACAGCCTGGGGACAGCTGGGACATGCCGGCCCCGAGGGACAGGGCGAACAGCGAGGGCAGAACTTGGCATGCGCCACTCCCCAGCCCAGCACGGGGCTTGGTGGCACCTCCCGCAATCCCAAGCCCTCCCCGTCGGGGTCCGGAGGCCCGAGGGTCCCGGAGCTCCGGGCAGGCGGCGGCGGCCGCAGCGTTCAGCACCCGGGACAGCTCTGGCGAGGCGGGAGGATCAGGTCATCCCCCCGGGACAACGCCGCTCCCCCCGGGACAGTGACCCCCGGCCCCGAGACCGCCTTCTCCCGGGAAACGGCATCCCCAGGGAAAACTGCCCTCCAGCCCGGCAGGCTGAAATTCTGGGCAAACTGCCCTCTTGCCCTCCCCATAAAACGCCCCGAAAACTGCCGGTCCCGGCCCCGTTCGCTGCCCTCCCTGGGCAAAGCGCCCGCTGTCCCGGGCTCGCTGCCCGCCTGCCACCCCCGCACTCCGTGCCCCTGTCCCTGCCTGCCCTGCCCCGGCCCGAGCACACCGTGTGCGCTCCCCCGGGGCAGCCCCTCGCCCCATCCCGACTTGCTGCTCCGAGTAGCGGGGAAGGGAGACCCCGGTTCCCGCAGCGGCTCAGCCCGCCCAGCCCGGGGGCCACGGGGCGAGCCGGGCTCGGAGGCGCTGCAGGAACTTTGCGGGGTGCAGAGGGACGGGGGGGACACCCACAGCGCGTCCCGCGGGTGGGGGGCGCATGGCAGCCGCGTCCCGGCGCGGCCACCCGGACCACCAAAGCGGCTTTCTCCGGGCAGTCCCGCGCGTGTGCCCCGCTCCGCAGAGCCCGGCTGCCCGCACCGGCAGCGCTGGGGTCGCCTCCCGGTCCCCCGGCCGAGGGCACGGCGCAGCGGCGCGGCCACGGTGCCCGGAGCGCTTCCGATGGGGCGCACGGTCCCGCAGCCCCTGCAAAGTTTCCCGGAGAAGCGGCGCCCGGCGCGGGGCTGGGGGGCACCTACCGTGCGGCGGAGAGGAGCCGTGCCCGGCCCCGGCCCCGCTGCCGGCCCCGCATCGCTCCCGGCGGCTCGGCGCGGGCGGAGCCCGGCGCGGCGCTGGGCTCGGCTGGGCTGGCGGGGGGGGAGCCAGTCCTCGCTGCGCCCCTTTATCCCAGCATCACCGAAACGAATCCGCTTTGACGTCCAACCAGGGTTTTTATGGGTGGGGAGCGAGCCGGTGCAGCCCTCATTAGGAGCCACTCTGCTCTCCAAATCATACATCTTTTATATAACCTCATTTCCAGCGGGGCTTTTCTTCCCCCTCCCTCCCTCTC
>VXBT01007652.1:98149-118113 GCA_013400235.1 Oriolus oriolus
GGGAAACCGCCTGAACTTCCCAGGATTTTCTCCTCCGTCTCCCGGGTGGCCCCAGCAGCCAGCGCTGCCGCTTTTCCAGAGGGGCCGTTCGGCAGATTGATGGTGGCAGCCCAGGGAAGCAGCGTGGGAGAGGCAAACGAGCGGAGCAGCAGATGCCAGGAGCCGCCAGTGCTCCATCACCGGGCCCAGCCATCCCCACGGGGCCTGGCTGGGCAGCAGCAGCCCCCTGGCACCCACCCACCGAGCTGGGTGGAAATTTATCTGCTGCCAGCCCGTAATGTGCCCGATTCCCCGGTTTTTCTGCTGCTGCGTCTCCCATCCGACGACCCCCGAAGGGCTGGGCTGGCAGCTGGCACGGTGGCACACAGGGAGACAGGGATTTGGCAGTGCTGCGCCAGGCAGAGACGCTCCCAAGGCTCTGGTGGCCTCACCCAGACCCCACCACGGAGAAAAAACTCCCGGGATACGACGAGGAGATGACGCGGAGCAGCACAGGGCAGGGCAATGGTTTTTTTCAAATGTGTTTTGGTTTTTTTTGTTGGTTTTTTTTGTTTGTTTGTTTGTTTTTCGGGTTTTTTTTTATTGGCATAAATAATTCATACACTGTCACCTCACCAAACACTGCACGAGAAACCACGGGAACAAATGGCTATCCAGGTCTGCAGGTCCCAGAGATTCGCACCCAGCCAGACAGCGGAAATTAGAAATTACTTTCTTCAAGTGTAGAAAAACGTTAGAAATGTTCCTGTACAAATTTACAGCGGGGAGAATCCGTCGTGCCTTTCTCNCAGAGAGAAAGGGAACTGAAAATCGGCTCATTCTGCGGAACTACCACGGAGAAAACGAAGCAGGCCAGCGAGTTTGGTCGGAAACTGTACAGGGCTGGGGTCTGTATATATCTATATACATACACAAGGAGATATGTATATATATCCATATATACCTTATCTACAAGGCCAGGGCACGCGGGGCTTCACAGGCACCTGAAATCATCAGCGGCGCCCGCAGCCGACCGAGCTTCCCCCACGGGAGAGTCGCTGTCGGCAGCAAAGTGGATAAATTCGAATGGATTCGGGTAAATCCGGATGGATTCGGGTGAATTCAATTAAAGTCAAATAATTTAAAATAAATAGAGGGTGGAGGAAGGAGGAAGGGCTGGAGCCAGGGCACTTGGGGGGCAGAGGGAGGCTCGTGGCACCACCAGCACGGAGCCCTTCTGCTCGCGCGGCCGCAGAGGCCGAGTTCCAGGAACCAGCTCGTCCACAGAATCCTGAATTGGCACAGGGAGGGCTTGGACTGGGTGCTGGGAGGGAATTGTTCCCTGGGAGGCCCTGGCACAGGGTGCCCAGAGCAGCTGTGGCTGCCCCTGGATCCCTGGAATGTCCAAGGCCGGGCTGGACGGGGCTTGGAGCAGCCTGGGATAGCGGAAGTGTCCGTTCCGCCTGGAATGGGATGGGCTTTAAGGTCCTTTCCAACCCAAACCATTCCATGATTCCATGCCCTAGGAAAGGTTGAGCGGCTCCTCCACCTCCCAGACATTAATTTCTGCCTCCCATCCATCCACACTCTGCATCCTCCCAGCTCCTGCCACGGCCACGGACCGGATAAAAGCTGTGGGGGCCGAACTCTGAGCTCGTCATTCCCAGAAATTGCCCGGTCAGGGCTCAGCGAGGCTTTGGGAATCTGTGGGGGAAGGCGGGGAGAAGAAAAAGCCGGAGCAGGGGGTATCCNAGGCCCTGGCACAGGGTGCCCAGAGCAGCTGTGGCTGCCCCTGGATCCCTGGAATGTCCAAGGCCGGGCTGGATGGGGCTTGGAGCAGCCTGGGATAGCGGAAGTGTCCGTTCCGCCTGGAATGGGATGGGCTTTAAGGTCCTTTCCAACCCAAACCATTCCATGATTCCATGCCCTAGGAAAGGTTGAGCGGCTCCTCCACCTCCCAGACATTAATTTCTGCCTCCCATCCATCCACACTCTGCATCCTCCCAGCTCCTGCCACGGCCACGGACCGGATAAAAGCTGTGGGGGCCGAACTCTGAGCTCGTCATTCCCAGAAATTGCCCGGTCAGGGCTCAGCGAGGCTTTGGGAATCTGTGGGGGAAGGCGGGGAGAAGAAAAAGCCGGAGCAGGGGGTATCCTCTAGCAGCCAAAGGAGGACATGGAGCTTTGGGGCCACCTCTTCCACCGCTGGCAGAATCCACACCACCCGGCCCCAAATGTGGCGTTGCCATCGGCATCGGAACCCCGGGAAAAACCTCCGGCAGCAGCCAAGCCAGGGAGCTCTGGGAAGAGCCCGGGAGGGTGATGGGAGGACGAGGCAGCCGAGAGCTGCAGGGCTGGGCCAGGAGAGCATCCCTGAGGCTGTGAGGGCCAGGGAGCCGCCCTAGGGCTGCGGTGACTCCTGCGTCTCAAAGCCCGCGCTGAGCTGAGCCCGGCTCTGCTGAGCTAAGCCCAGCTCTGCCCGGCATGGCTGGAAAGAGCCCCTGCTCTCTGCTGGCTCCCAGCTGAGCTGAGCCTCTGGATGGACCCTCTCCCTCCTTCAGAGCTCCGACTGGAGCCACTGTGGAGAGCTTCTCCTGCGCTCCCTGTCTGCTGAAGCGCTGGGTATTTTTAAACTGGGCCAAAAAATAAAGAGAAAAAAAATCCTTCACAAAGGCAGAGCCACAAAAAAATTAAAAACCCCAAACAGCAGCAGCAACAACAACAAGATTTGTTGCTTTGGTGGGTGGGGTTTTTGTTTTTGATACGGACGGCTTTAAAAATAAGAAGGAATGATGGAAATAACGCGGCTGCCTGAACAGCCAGGGCCAGGCTGGGTGGAGGGCAAGGAGCTGCTCCTCGGAGCCCATTCAGGATAAATCCAGGGCTGCTCCTTTTCCCATCGGCACCACTGCGCTGTGCCCGTGGCTGAGACACCCCAGCGAGGGCACAGCGGGAGGAAGAGGGTGGGGAGGAGAGAGAGGTCAGCTGCGGAAATGTTTAGTTCCTTCCAGATGCCCAAAATCCAGTGGAGAAAGGCGTGGCCAAGGGGGAATGAGATAGGACGAGGGGAATGGCTTTAAACTGAGGGAGGGCAGGGATGGATGGGATACTGGGAAGGAATTGTTCCCTGGGAGGGGCTGGGATGGAATTCCCAGAGAAGCTGTGGCTGCCCCTGGATCCCTGGCAGTGTCCAAGGCCAGGCTGGACAGGGCCTGGAGCAGCCTGGGACAGTGGAAGGTGTCCCAGTCACAGCAGGGGTGGGATGGGATGAGCTTTAAGGTCCCTTCCCACCCAACCCATTCCACGGCTCCGTGGCCGAGGCTGCAGCAGAGCCCTGACACCGTGGGGGAGCCGCCCCAGCACCCATCAGCTCATCCTTCCCTCGACTCTCGGCCCATGGAATCCGTCAGGCGTCTGCCAGCAGCTGGGAGACCCCACCGGGGACACATCAGGGTGAGGCTTCCCAGGCCAGGCGAGGATTTGGGGCACAGGGAGCAAACCCCCAGCGTCCCCAAGACGGACGCTGTCCCTCCCACCACAAATCCGCACAGCACCCACCAGGCTCTGGCCCTTTGTCGCCCGAGTGACGAGCGTCACCCCTGGCGTCACCTCCTTCCTCCTTCCAACACCTTCCCCTCTGCACTGCGCACCCGAGGAGTTCACACCTGCTCAGAAACCAAGCCCACGCAGCCCGAGGGACGCTGGCGATCGCTCTGAGCAGGGTTTGGGGGCTGGCGACGCCTCCCCGTGCCCCCCCAGCACCCAAAACCTCTGGCAAGGGAGGTGCTCGGCCTCCCGCAGAGCCCGGGAGCAGCGCAGGTGAAGGCTTTGGTGAAAACTCGGAGGGACTCCGAGGTTTTAGTGCAAGGTTTATGGCACGTGTGCGCAGCGGGGGGAGCCGGGATGGGGCGGGGTGAAAGGCAGGGGGAGAGCCCAACCTTTGGCATCCCCATCGGGGATGAGCCCGAGCTCAGGCACCCCCGGCTGTGCTGCTGGAGCAGGGGACCATTCACCCAAGCGAGGGCTGAGCCTGCTCATCCCACCCAGCCTCAACCCCAAAAGCCTCATCTCAGCTCCACGCGCTGCGTCCCGGAGAGGGATGGGACTGCTCATCCCGGAAACATCACCAGGAGGCTTCTCCAGATCTTTTTGGGGGCTGGATCCACCCCTCCCTGCTCCTGCCCGCCTTGGAATTTCCGCATGTGCGCGCGTGGGGATTTTAATTCTCCCACAATTAAAATACCATCTCATCCCAGCTGCAGTCAAGTTTCTAATCCTCATTTACTTATGCTAAAACAATTCCAACACCAGCAAGGAGGGGCTGGAGGAGCAGCCAGACAAACCAGGGCTGGTTGAGTTTGCAAAGCCTCGTCACGGCTCCAAATTAAAGTGAAAACTGAGACTACAATTGAATTATCCGGGATGGCTCCTGTCAAGCAATTACGCTCCGCAAGAGCCCGGGAATGCAATTTGCTCTCATCTGACAGCTCATCTGAGGGGCTGGAGGGCCCATCCGAGCTGGGCGGAGAGGGAAATGCCAGCACATGGAATTCAGGTGGCAACAGCAGCTCCCAAAGAGAATCCTTTGGGGGAAACTCCGGGATTTGGCTGATGGGAGATGAAGNATGGCTGAACCGTCCCGGTGTGGGGCTGGGAGGTGCTCTGTACAACCAGAGCCTGTCCGCATTCCCAGCTCCGGGGATGAGCTCGGGAAGGCCACGGGAGAGGGGATGGATCCCAATCCCAGCTGCCCTGCCGCGCCCAGCCCCGGAGCATCCCAAACCCGGGGATTTGGGAGCGAGGAGCAGAGCCAGGAGCGGCGCAGAGGGCAGGGCTGGCTGATGAGACACACGCCGGGAAAAGCGGATGAGTTAACGGGGACGCGCCCCGCCGGGAGGGAGACCCGCGGGGGGACGCGTGAGTGGCCGCGGCTGGGAGGGAGAGGAGCCACTTGTGAAAGGTCAGCGCAGCCCACGAAGGGGCCGCGGGGGCGCGGGGGGAGAGGGACAGACGCATTTCCCCGCGGGGGTCAGCTAATGGCAGTGGCACTCCCTGGCCCCGCGGGGTCCGGGGATAAACTCGTGAATCAGCCGCATTCCTCCTTTTTTTTCCACGGCAAAACCGTAAAGAAATAAATAGAGGGGATTAAATAAACCCACGGAGAGCCGGGAACAAGCCCTCCCCAGCCGAGCATCATCGCGAGCGCTGGGTTGGGATCGGAGGAGCCCTGGGGGTGAATTGAAGTCACTGTCCTGCGGGCCAGCCCCGCTCGGGGAGGGGGGGACTGTCCCCGGAGCCACCGCCTGTGCACGGAGAGCCGCCCGCTGTCCCCGTCCCACCGCAGCCGGGCGTTCCCGGGGCTGCTCCGGCTCCTCCCGCCCGCCCCGAGAGGATTCCCGGGATGATGGAACGCCGCGGGGGAAGAGTCTCATTGCCGGCCCGCTGTCGGCCCCGCTGCTCCTCCGTAGCGCAGGCTGGGAAGCGGAGAGGAGACCCGCTGGGGGAGGAAGGCACCGTCCCTTAACTCCTCCCGTCACAGCCTGGAAGGGACACAAGGAGCAGAGTCAGCGCTGGGCGCCTCCTCCCGTGGAAACGTGGGGGGTTTGCAGGGAAGATCTTCGGGGAAAAAACCCTCCTGGAACGGCTTCGCCGCGGAGCTGCCCTCAAAAGCAGCGGCACCGGGGGAAGCCGCGAGCTCCTGCACCGCCCTGCCAGCCCTGCCTGGCTCCTGGAGCGGCATCCAGAGGGAAAAGGGCTCCGTGGATGCCGCTGCCATCCCTGCGCAGCCAGGATCCCTCACGGGTGCTGTGCCCCGGCCCCTTGGATCCCAGGGTGGCAGAGCCTGAGGGCACTGATGCCATGATGATTTTTTTGCTTTCTCTTTTATACCCCTTTTATACACTCTCTTATACAGCTTTTATGTATTCTCAGTGCTTTTAGCCCACACAGTTATAATTCTTTAAGTTTGATCCCTCCCCCAATATCCCGTTAAGCCAAGAGCCCAAACACCCTGGAAACCCCAGACCCCGAGGGCCTCTCCAGAACACATTCTGGAAACAAAGCCAGGCCCAGCCAGGGGAAGGTTCCTCGCTGGGGGGTCTCGCTGGAGTCCCTCCCTGGGCAATCTTTGATAGATGTGCTAATTAGCAAGGCCTCTAATTGCACACACATCACATCGTGGGGGGCCATTTCTCCGGGGGGCATTTCGGGGTGCATTTCGATGTGCATTTCGGCGCCCCTGAGGGTCCTTCAATAAACACCGAGGTAAAACCCTTTTCCCCTCTCAACTGTGTTCAGCTCTCTTCATTTTAAGACCAGGAAAAGGCGTCAGTACTGCAGGCGGCTCATCCCCGCGCGCAGCCGGGATTCCTGGACTCCGCAGGGAAGCCAGGACCTGACGGGAGCAACAGCCACAGCTGAATCCCTGCGGAAGGAATCAGCTCCCGTGGAAAGCTGAGCTGGCACATCCTGATTAGCGAAAGATTGGGCCGGTAATTAACAGGGAGCTGCGGGGCAGCCCCAGCCCGGGGCGGGCAGAGCGCGGCTCAGTGATTGGAAAAACATTCCCGAAGCCAGCGGAGCGATTCCGCGGCTGCCTTGGGGCCCGGCATCCTTCAGCATTCCCCGGTGCCTGCTTGGAGCGTGGCTTGGGAATGACCTTCCCTCCTGATTAAGGGCTCCCGTTCCGGGTGGGTTGGGGGCCCCCCGGGGACAGGGAGTGGCACAGGGGACATTCCGGACGCTCCTGGGGCCGCCCGGATAAGGAGGAGAGGCAGTTTGTTATCAGCAGCAGGAGGAATCGGCATCTCCAACCCTCTGTGAGGACCCAGAGGGATTCCAAAATGTCCTCACGTCTCTCCCCGGGCTCACATCCCTCCCTCCATCCCCATTTCCAGCCTCCAGGGATGCACGCTGGGAGCAGGAAAAACCCCCCCTCCGCGAACGCCACCCCCGCACCGGCGAGATTTTGGTTCTGTTTGTCACAATATGACAAATTCCAGGGAGGAAAATGAGTTTCTAAGTGATTGCTCTGCGTTCTGCCTGCTGCTCCCACCAGGCCAGATCCCGAAATCCCGACTGGGGACCCACTGACGCCGTTTCCCAGAGCAGAGGGATGTGACTAAGCCAGAGCAGCGGAACGGAGCGGGATTTGGCCTCGGGAGAAGAAGGGGCCGGGCTGGAAGCTGCGGTGGCTGTGGGTCTGGGAAGGGACCCCGGGCAGGGCATTCCCACACCCGTGAAATCCGGGAATAGGGAAGGGCGGGCAGGGATGGGGACTTACTCTGCCGACTTCCAGAAGTGCCCCGGGTGGGACAGGCGGCGGTTGCGCTTTGGCAGTTTCTCCAGCATGTCCATGAGCTTGGTGAAGGTGGGTCTCTCCTCCTGCTCGTAGGCCCAGCAGAACAGCAAGATGTCCTGGGGCCACAGGGAGAGCGCGTCAGGAAACCCGGCCAGGCCCTCTCCCAGCAGGAATTCAGCCTGTCCCTCTCCCACCACAGCCCTCGCTCCCAGCGGCCATGCCACAGGGACCCCGTCTCCACCCCCACATCCTCGGGAAGGGCTGGGGTGGAGGGCACGTGTCCATCCCATAAGGACATCATTTCCATCACTGGATTCTTGGGAAGGACTGGGATGGAGGGCACGTGTCCATCCCATGAAGATCCCATTTCCATCCCCATATCCTCGGGAAGGGTTGGGGTGGAAGGGATGTGTCCATCCCGTGAGGGTATCATTTCCATCACTGGATCTTTGGGAAAGGCTGGGGTGGAGAGGGTGTGTCCATCCCATGAGGATCCCATTTCCATCCCCACATCCTTGGGAAGGGTTGGGATGGAAGGGATGTGTCCATCCCGTGAGGACATCATTTCCATCACTGGATCCATGTGAAGGGTTGGGATGGAAGGGATGTATCCATCGCATAAGGACCCAACTCCCTCACTGGATTCCTGGGAAGGGCTGGGATGGATGGCATATGCCCAACCCATGAGGATCCCATTTCCATCCCCACCTCCTGAAGAAAGGCTGGGATGGAGGGGATGTGCCCATCCCATGAGGACCCATCCCCATCCCTGAATTCTCATGAAGCGTTGGGATGAGGAAATGTGTCCATCCCATGAGGACCCATCTCCATCACTGGATCCTCGGGAAAGGCTGGGATGGAGGGGGTGTGCCCAACCCATGAGGACTCCATTTCCATCTCCACCTCCTTATGAAAGGCTGGGATGGACAGGATGTGCCCATTCCATGAGGACCCCACTTCCATCCCCACCTCCTGATGAAAGGCTGGGATGGACGGGATGTGTCCAACCCATGAGGACCCCACTTCCATCCCCACCTCCTGATGAAAGGCTGGGATGGACGGGATGTGTCCGTCCCGTGAGCACCCATCTCCATCCCCACATCCTTGGGAAGAGCTGGAGCAAAGGGAACATTCCAGCCGAGCACAGCAGCAGGACCAAGCCTGGCTGGAGGAGACTGGCAGATCCAGAGGGTTTTTCCAGGGGTCCCACCAGCCATGTCCCAGTCCATGCCCACCCACACGGGTCCCCACAGCACCTACCGAGATCTCCTTGCCCATCCCGATCTGGCTGAGGTTGGGCTTCATCCCCCGTCCCACCTGCCAGATTATTGCCTCTGCCGGCTGCGTCTTGAAGGGCCACTCCCGGGCGTGCAGCTCGTACCAGATGGTGCTGTTGGGAGACGCTGGGAATTAGAGACGGAGCACCCGGCAGGGATTCGGGATGGGGAGGGGTCTGGCTGCTGCACCCACATCCAACCGCTGTCCCTGCTCCAGAACCACCTCACCCAGGAGATGCTGCGTCCCAGGTGACACTGGAGGCGCTCAGCCCCCGTTACAGAGGTGTCACTTCTCCCATTTTCCAGAGGGAGGAACTTGACCTGGAGTGAGCCCTGATTCCCACCAGGGGAGATCCCAGCCCCATGGGAAGCAGGACAGAGGCCGATGGAGGCCCAGGCAGAGCCATCCTGTGACATCGAGTGGGAATGTCCAACCTGGATGCAACGGCACTGCCCATGGAGCCGCTGAGGAGATAACGCTGAGTGCCACCGCTCCGGCGGAATTCCAGGAAAGGATGAGCCCAAGCATTCGCTTTCGCTCCAGCTTTTCCCTTTTTCTCCTCCAAAAAGCTCTCCAAGCTCCAAAAACCCGTCCGTGCTGTGCCATGAACCATCCCAGGTGTCCTCACCAGGTGATGGCCACGTGAAGCCCCGGCCATCTGCTCCTGCTCCTATCGCTGAGCCAAGCTCTCTTTCCCGTGAGGAATCCCAGATCCACGGGAATATCCCAAAACAAGGGCGTCACCGACGGAGCCGCTGGGCACCCCCGTGGTTTTCCGCCCCCGCTACTGCCTGGAAGTTTTGCATCATAATTTTCTGGCACCCGGAGCCTGGATGAGCCTGGATTCCCACAATTCCGGCCCCACTGCCCAAGGCAAATTCCCTGGACTTGCTTTTCCCTTCCAGGGATGCCCTCGTGACCACTTAAAGTATCAAAAAACAGGGTTAAAATGATGCCAGGGTGGAAAAATCTGCCTGATAAACGCAAGATTCCTCTCGGTTAGGGAAGCTCCCTGATTTCAGGAATTGGAATTCTTCTGATTTTGGAAAAACCTGCGCAGTTTGGCTGGAAATCTCAAAAAAAAAGAGAAAAAATTGGATAATGGGAGAATCATGTGGGTGCAGAGGAATGGGGGGCTTGGAGAGGGGCAGATCCTGTGGGCACAGGACAAACTCCTCAGGAGGAGCATCCGAGCACCCTTGGATTGGATTCAAGGCGTTAATTCCAGTTTCTCACTGGGAGTTTTTGTCGTTTATAAAAGACCTTTTCCTCTCGCTGTCCCTGACCCCCAAATCCCTGGAGGGAAGCGGCCCCTCCACATCATCCCCGAGCTTCCCAGGCTTGATGGAGGGCAGCAGAAACAAGGAGGAGGGGAAACGTGGGGAAGCCTTTTCATCTTTTCAGGAAACTCGCGCTTTCCGTGCGGGCAGAGCTCGCGCTCGAGGGAAAAAAGGGAAAATTGCGTCTCCCCACCCACTCTCACTTAGTTGGATACGATCCTTTAATTACCTCTTTATTTTTGTGCTGGAGTTGTACCTCAGGGAGGGTGAGAAGAAAAAGAGCCAGACCTTTCCAGCTGTAATTACTGCGGGTTTGACGGGAATATTGCCTTGGATAAGGGGCCCACGCTCCCTAATCCCACAGCCTTCGAGGTATCCGTGAGAAAATTAATCCTCTGGGTAAAATCTGCGTCCGCCTCGGGAAGGGTTTATCGAGGTGGAGTTGGGCTCCTGCCCTCAGGGAGGTTTGTGGGCAGATAAAGGGCAGGAGGAATGAATGGGTTTGCTGAGGAAAACCTAGGAATTCTCATTTCCTTGGCTTTTGGCAACTCCTCATGGAGCTGGCACCGTCACCAGCCCTCTACAGTGGCTGGAGGGGGGAATTGGGGTGCCCAGGGGCTCCCAGGGCTGTGTCTCCAACCTTCGGCATCCCCATCCATCATCCAAGCACCTTCTCATCTGTAGCCACCCCAGGAGGGTGCAGGGCAGAGATGGTGCCAGGCTGGCATTCCCAGGATTCTCCAGATCCCATTGCACAGAGCCACCCTGATCCACAGCCAAAATAGGAGAATTTGGGAGAATCAGGGTGCCCAGGGGCTCCCAGGGCTGTGTCCCCAACCTTTGGCATCCCCATCCATCGTCCGAGCACCTTCTCATCGGTACCCGCCCCAGGAGGATGCCCGGGAGAGGTGATGCCAGGCTGGCATTCCCAGGATTCTCCAGATCCCATTGCCTGGAGCCACCCTGATCCATGGCCAGAATACAAGGATTTGGTAATTTAGGGAGAATTTGGGCTCTCCAGGGGCTCCCAGGGCTGTGTCCCCAACCTTTGGCATCCCCATCCATCGTCCGAGCACCTTCTCATTGGTACCCGCCCCAGGAGGATGCCCGGGAGAGGTGATGCCAGGCTGGCATTCCCAGGATTCTCCAGATCCCATTGCACAGAGCCACCCTGATCCACAGCCAAAATAGGAGAATTTGGGAGAATCAGGGTGCCCAGGGGCTCCCAGGGCTGTGTCTCCAACCTTCGGCATCCCCATCCATCATCCAAGCCCCTTCTCATCTGTAGCCACCCCAGGAGGGTGCAGGGCAGAGATGGTGCCAGGCTGGCATTCCCAGGATTCTCCAGATCCCATTGCACAGAGCCACCCTGATCCACAGCCAAAATAGGAGAATTTGGGAGAATCAGGGTGCCCAGGGGCTCCCAGGGGCTCCCAGGGCTGTGTCTCCAACCTTCGGCATCCCCATCCATCATCCAAGCACCTTCTCATCTGTAGCCACCCCAGGAGGGTGCAGGGCAGAGATGGTGCCAGGCTGGCATTCCCAGGATTCTCCAGATCCCATTGCCCAGCGCCACTCTGGTCCAAAACAGGAGGATTTGGTAATTTGGGGAGAATTTGGGCTGTCCAGGGGCTCCCAGAGCTGTGTTCCCACCCCAGCCCTCTGCACCACCAGGCTGGCATCCTCAGGATACTCTGGATCCCATTGCCCAGAGCCAGCCTGGTCCAAAACAGGAGGGTTTGGCAATTTAGGGAGGTTTCACTTGAAATTTCGAAATCCAGCAATGGGAATCCCACCCGGCATCATCCCCTTGGATTTGGGGTGAGCCAACAGCGTCCTCATCCCCTCCTGCGCCCAGAGCGGCTCCCGCCCGACCCAGCTGTGCCGGGTCCCCGCTGGCTGTCCCCTGGCGGTGCCCCGGGACTCACCCCAGCGCAAAGACATCCGAGTGCTTGGAGAAGGGCAGCTTGTCCTCCTCGGTGTCCGGAGAGAGCTGCCGGATGATCTCGGGAGCCAGGTGGCACAGCCAGCCGTTCTGGATCCGCAGCTTGTTCTCCCTCCTGCCGGGACACGGAGCCGGAGCCGTGGGTGCCGTGAGGGGACAGCACCACCGCATCCCCAGCAAGCAGCACCCAGCTTCCCACCCTCTTCCCAGGGATTTAAGTCTGGTTTTCCCCATGTCATCCTTGCAAAGTCAGGTTTTAACCCTGCTCTAGAAATGTTGTCCCTGCCAGGCAGCAGGACAAAACTGGGGCACAGGTTGGTGCTTAAGGGGAACTTCGGCTCTTCCAGGCTGGTGATGGGGATTTGGGGTCTGCTGGGGCTCCTGCTGTGCCCATTGCACCAAAACCCCTTAAAGAATCCAGGGGTAAGGTGGGGATAAATTCCCCCAGTGTGGTTGGAGCAGGAGGTTGGACTGGGGATCACAAAAATGCCTCTTCTGAGCAAACCCACCCTAAAACAGCAGCCTGGGAATCGGTGTTTGCAGATGTTTGGCCCCAAAACAACCCCTCTAAGTCCAAGCCTCCAGTGCCACCTCCCATGGGAGCAGCCTGGCTTTATAACAACGCCTCATTTCACCCCATCTGTCCTTCCTCCACCTCCTCCAGCTCCCCCTGCTCGGGATAAACACGGTGGAATCCTTTGGCCAGCGGCTGAGGGTGACTTCTCCCTCCTTCACATCCTCCAGTAGGCACCTGGGATGCACTGCTGGCTTCACAATCCCTGGATCATCAGTGGTGGTGACGCCTGAAGCAGCTCCATGGTGGGTCTGAGCCCAAACTCAGCAGCGGGAGGGAACAGAACCGTCCCAGGTCACGCTGGGCTGGAGAAGGCAGAGCCCTCCGGCTCGGGCCGGGAATTTCTCCCTGCTTGTGCTTGGAACCCCCCAAAGATGGGGATGAACAGGGCTAAGGGACGGCTGTGGGGTCATCTGCCCTCCTGAATGTCCATCTGCGGCCAGAATCCCACGGGACACCACCCAGGGGTGGGGTCCCACCTCAAAGCTGACTCGTAACCCTGAAACGACGCAATCCGGACCCTCCTGCCTGCAAAGCCATCCCCATTCCCAGCCACGGCTCCGGCGGTGACCAGAGGGACCCCGTCCCTAGGGAAGGACACTGCCACTCCCGGGAGTCGCTGATGAAGCCTCCTTGTCCCCTTCTGGGGTGTCGCCGGCTCCTCTCCACCCCGCGCGTTGGAATCTCCGCTGCAATCAGCGGCCCCGGCGCGGCTCGGCCTCTCCGGAGCCGCGGGAGGAGCACTTCGGCACAGAGGGGAGGCTTTCAGCCCCCCAGCCACCTCCCTCCGCCCTCCAGCTCTTGATTACAAACCCGCGTTAAGCAACCTGGGCAATTAAAAAAGCTTCGGCTCGCCCGTCCTTCCCTCTCCATCCCGGGAAGCAGCGGGATTCGGTGGGCAGCGCTTGGATCTGCTCCAGCACCCTCCGCAAGGCTGGGTTTGCTCCGGGGGATTTATTTCTGCTCGCTGAAGCGGCTCAGGGCTGTGCCATCCCACAGGCAGCCTCGGGATGCTCCAGGGGCTGGGTTGGGATGCGCAGCTCATCCCTGGCGAAGCTCCCAGGGGTTACGAGCTCCCAGCAGGGAGGGCTGGGCTTTAATGGGGTCCCAAAAGTGGCTCAGTTGCAGCAGTTTGAGGTTTTGTGAGCAAAGTTTACCTGACTTCACAGCCACAACCAGCTGAGCCTCTTCCAAGCCACCCCCAGGGCAGAAGCGGGAGCAGAAGAGCTCCTCAGGCTCCTCAAGACCCACCTCATGCTCCTCCTAACTCCAGAGCAGCCCCACCAAGCCCAAGAATGTTCAAATGAAGGAGGAATAAATCCGATTTCACCAGGGTGAGACCCCAAATCACCAAATCTCTGCAGGAAGTGTTTTAACCCCAGAAAAACGAGCTGAAAATACGTCACCATCCTCAACCCAACCTCCAAAAATTTGCCTCCTCCTCCAGGGACGTTTTTCCAAGCCTCTGAAGACCCAAAAATGGGTTTTATCTCCCTTCTTCATGTGAGACACCAAAACCAGGAACACCCACCCTGAAAAAGGGAGATCAGACCTGCAGACACTTCCCGTTCCAAAATCCATGGTGCCCGTGGATCCCTGCTCTTCTCTCAGCTCTCCTCCAGCAGAAAACGTGTGCTACCGGCAGCCCAGGGCACAGATTTTCCCATTTCCTCCATTTTTCCAGTAAAATGCTGCTCGTTTCTGTGCAGCCTTGCTTTCCTGGCCATCCTTCCTCTCCTGAGTCATCTCCTGGATTTCCCAGGACATCCCAGTCTTGGGCAGATTGGGCCACGTCATCCGAAACCCCATTCCCCCCATCTCTGATTCCATCTCTGGAGCATCCCTGACCTTCACAGCAAAGATTCCTGGCAAAACTTGTCCGCTTTTGCCCAAATCCTCATTCCCCGCTGGAATGAGCTGTCCCTTCCTCCTGGCAGGCCCCGAATCCCAAACCCCCCGCCCAGCTGCCGAACCAGAGGCAGACCCCGCTTTGCCACAGCGGGAGATCCTGGATTTCCCGGCCTTCCGAAGCTTTTGGCCAAGTTCATGCTAAAACCCGCTGATGTTTATCCAGGCAGAGTGGAAAACCTGGGGGCGCACAGTGTGGGGTGGAGAGAGCGGCCGCTGCCGTTTCCTCCAATCCTTTGACCTCACCACCGGGAAATTGGGAGAAAATCCATCATTTCCGAGGGGCTTTTTATCTCCCGAGCATCTTTGCCATGGAGATGGAAGGACCGGGAGAAAACTGCCCAAGCTTGGCTTGCGCTGCTTACGAAGGGTTTAGCGGGAAATCCAATACAACGGATTTATTGGGAAAGGCAGGAAAAGTCAGCAACGTTCTTATTTCCCACTCACAAAAAAAATATGGAAAATATCATCTCCGTTCTTCCTTCCCCATTTCTGTTTCCTTTTCCCCCCCCCCAGCTTTGCTCTTCCTCCTTTCCACAGCCGCTGGAACTCTTTGCCCTGCCGTTCCTACGGCTGAAAAACCTCCCAAAGCACCGGGGGAAAAAATTTAATAAGAAACATTTACCAAAACCCTCAGATTTCAACCCTCCGAGACCCCAAAATGTCACAAAGCTGCGCAAGTCCCAAGCTTGGCTCTCGTTTTCCGTGCCTTGCTCCATGCCCGGCACAGACACCATGGCCAGATGTCTGTAATTCCCAAAATGTCACCGGAGTGGGGACAGCACAGGGATGGCACCACTCAATCCGGGCAGGAGATGGAGCAGATGCCAGGGAATTATAGCGATGGAAAGGGAAAAGCCGAGGAATGAACCAGCCCTGCTGCCACGGGAACATCTCCTGGGTGGCTGCGGGGTGGTTCGGCCATGGAAAAGATGCATCCCATGGGAAGAGGTTGGTCCAAGAGGCACAATCTGCCTCTCCACACCAGAATTCCAGAGATTCGCACACGGCACCGTGTTCCTTCCCATGGATCAAAACCAACTCCCTTCAACCAGAGCAGCGCCAAGACACCCCAAGGTCCCTTGAACTCCTGTCTGCCGAGGCTAGGGACACAAAAAGGCGCTTGGAGAGGGGTTTTTTGGGATCTTTCCCCATGTTCCCAGCTTTAGGGCACGGGGAGGAACTCCAGTGTGTGTCCATGTCCTCCTACCTGCCCGCTTGGAGAACTCCGGAGATGCTGAAGAGCCCGAAGTCGGTGATCACCACCTTCCCGTTGTCATAGAAGACATTCTTGGACTTGAGGTCCTTGTGGAGGATGCCCTTGGCGTGCAGGTATCCCATTCCCTAGGATAGGACGGAGAGAGGAAAACACCCGGAAGTTACAAACGCGGCACAAACGGGCGGGATAACGCTGGAGCGGGGGCGTTCCCGTGGGATGCTGGGCTCATCCGTGAGCCATCAGCCAAGCTGGACTGCGTCCCCAAGGGCCCTGCAGGGAGGGAAAGCGTCTGGAGGGGGTCCCTGCTTTGGGATGGGCTCCTGGAGGGAGATGGGATTGGGGCGTGGGTGTTCCCAGCTGCCGCGGCGCCCACTCATCTTCCTGATTAATCGATTCCGCGGGAAAAATTAGCGGCAAGCCCACCCGGCAGCGGCTTCCCTGGAATCCTCCGCTGGGAAATGGATGGTGATGATGTTTTTGCCTCTGGTTTTTTGGGGGCAGGGGGAGGAGGGTAATAAGTCACCACTCCCTGTCGCCCCGGCGGAGCCGTCGGCGCTTCCGATGGCCCCATCCGCCTGGAAACGGGCGCCTCGCGGGAGTCCTGCCTTAATTCCTTTCCCCCAGGAAAAACTGCTCGGTGGTTAATTAAAATTAGTGCTAATGAGGCACAAAAAGGCCATGGGTGGGAAATCCGAACTCTCCTGTTTAGCGCCGGCAAATCAAGCAGACTGCCGGCAGCTCCGTGTGGCGGATGTTCGGCTCTGCGGGATAATTCTGGGAATGGGGAGGGGGATAAAGCACATTTATCCCAACTTTAGTGGGGTTTTTGATGCTGTCCCACTTTTCACCCTCCTGAGCAGACTCAGGGAAAACCTGATCTGCAGGATGCTGCTGAAGGATCAATGCCCAACAGGCCGGCAAACTGTTGCTTAAGAGGGAATATCGGTTGTCTGTCAGTGGAAAAGGGGGATTTATTAACTGGAATTCCGTGGGGATCCATCCATCCTGAGCCTCATCTTTTCATCTATCATCATTAACCACGCAGGCTGTGCGAGAAGAATTCCTTTTTAAGCTGGCGGCTGGTGCGCAGCCGGAAGACCCAGCCCAAATTCCACCATCTGGAGAAAATGGGAAAACAAATGGAAAAGCACCCTGACCCAGCAAGGTGTGGGGGTTTCACCGCACCCCGTGGGGAGCAAATCCTAAAGAGCTTCTGCCGAGGGATGCTGGAGGAAGGACAGGGTTTGGGGCCGGATGCCAGGGCCATTCCAGGCACCGGGATTAATTAGGGGTCTCCAGTTCCCAGCACATGAAATAGTGATGAGGTTTGAAAACCGGCTCTCAAATGTCACCGTGACCTCCACAAAGTGCCGGCGTGGAGCAAGGAACAACATTCCAGTGTTCCTCTGGCCAGGCACAGCGCAGGGCCCTGAGCATCCACGGATGAGCCACGGGAATGCTCTGCGGGGCACGGGATCCCAGAGCAGCAGCAGGACCTTGCTCCCACCTGCTCCCACATCCAGCGGGGAGCTCGGCTCCATGGGATCGTCAAACACAGCCCGGCCTTTGCTGAAGGAATTTCTCCGGGCAAACCCAAATCCCTCACCTCGCTCCGCGCAGATCCCACTGCAAATTCCAGCCCTGCCACCCTGGCCCCTGGGATGATCCGTGAGGAAACACTCGGGGCCCAGTAACGCCTTAATTTGCTCGGCTGTGTGAAAAGCCGGCTCCCTCTGCCGGCACTGCTCCCGGGATAAATCATCCTTCCCCTCCGGAGGAACTTGGGATAACCTTGCACCCACTAATCCAATAATCCGAGCAGCTCTCCCGTCACACTCCGGGACTCGAAGGATAAAACCACACAACTGCTGCGAGCGGGCAGCCAATCCAAAGCCTCTGGGAACTGCAGCCCCAAGTCCACCCCAACCAAGGTGTTGGGATTTTCCTTCACTTCCCAACACACGCCAGTTCCAAGCCCACCAGAACATCTGGTGGAGATGGGTGGGGAAAGATGGGAAGGCTGGGAAGCTGCTCCTCAGCAGGAATGGGCCACATGGTTGGGTCACGGCATTGTGGCAGGGCTGGGCCTCTCCGGGAACTCCCTTGGGTGCCTGGAGAGAGCCTTTGGGGCTCTGCTAATTCCTCCAGGGATCCGGGGTGGGTGCAAAGCCCCTCTGCCTCTGGAGGTTTCCAACCTGTCCCTGCCACGCAGCAGCTGCGGAAAACAAGGATCTCTCAGCCTCGCGCTGGAAACCCGCACGGAGCGATGAACCCACGCAGGGAAAGGGGCTGAACCGAGCCGTTCCTCCCGCTGGGAACATCTGGAAGGCAAAAGCCCTGAGCACGAAAAGGGGGGAAAATACAAGGCTGCACCGTGATGCTTCAAGTGTTTGCTCAGCGGGAAAAATCCGCATCTAAAAAGTGGAAAACGTGGATCAGAAGTAGGAATGAAGAAGGGAGAGGCTCTGGGCTGCCTCAGGCACCCCCAGCTCAGGCCGTGGCTCTGAGGTAGCAAAAGGTTCAGGGTGTGCTCACCTGTCAGCTCCTGCCTGGAGAGTGCAGGAGAACTGAAGGAATTTTAATTTAAAAGTTAAAACTGGGTCTAAACAAACACAAAACAGGCAATTTAATAGGACACAGCCTAAGCGCCATCCGGGGAAAAGGCACCATCCAGGAAATACTGCCGAACGTATTCTGCTTTACAACCTGGATTTGAATATTTAAGGGGGGTTAAGATCTGGCAGAAAACCTGATTTTCTGCAGCCTTCCCACAGGTAAACGTGGGATCAGCTCCAGGTCTGTGCTCCGGGCTGGAAGTGTTGGCTGCCCTCGGGCAGGGCACGGGGCAGTGTCACAGATCCCAGGGCAGGACACCAAATGTTTTTGGTGATGGATATGTTTGGGATCACAGCACAGCCCCGCTCTGGCACACAGCTCAACGCCCCAGCGCCACTGCCGACGTCCCACGGGAAGCTGTGAGGGATCAGGACCCAAATTCCCGGCCCCTCCACCCTGCCACGTGAGGATCCTCCCTGGGATCGTTTGTAGGGTCATGTCTGAAGTGTGGAAATGCACTTGGAGTCATCCCTGGGAAAGGAAAAGCGTTTTTAGCTCTGGAAAATGAACGTGAGCTTGGCCTCGTGGCACCAGGGCACAGATTTCTCCAGCAGCCTCGGCCTTGGGAATGCTTTATGGGAATACTGGGAATGCTGGCAGTGTCCAAGGCCAGGTTGGACGAGGCTTGGAGCAACCTGGGACAGAGGGAGGTGTCCCTGCCCGTGGCAAGGGGAGGAATGGGATGAGCTTTAAGGTCCCCTCCAACCCAAACCATTATTAGATTCCATGATTATTACGTTTTCCTTCCAAGAGGAGAGGAATATCCAACCAGGAACTCCCTCACAGCAGCCATGCTGGCATCACTCCCTGGATGAATCCGTGGAACACCTGGAATTCCAGCGGGGAAGAGGAGCAGTGGCCAGGATGAGCCCTAAGCACGGGGAGCCCATGGAAGCCTTGGGGCCACCCCAATTCGGCCACATGAGAGAGGTCAAAGAGGCCTGGATTTTAAAACCAAGGAGCTCTATCCTGCCTGGAATCCTTGGATTTCAAAGCCAAGCAGCTCTATCCTGCCTGGAATCCTTGGATTTCAAAGCCAAGCAGCTCTATCCTGCCTGGAATCCTTGGATTTCAAAGCCAAGGAGCTCTATCCTGCCCGGAATCCTTGGATTTCAAAGCCAAGGAGCTCTATCCTGCCCGGAATCCTTGGATTTCAAAGCCAAGGAGCTCTATCCTGACCAGAATCCTTGGATTTCAAAGCCAAGGAGCTCTATCCTGCCCCGAATCCTCGGATTTCAAAGCCAAGGAGCTCTATCCTGCCCCGAATCCTTGGCTGCTCCTCTCCCACTCCCCAGAATGACTGGATCGAGCTCTTGGCCAGGTGTTTTGCCGGATCCAGGCCCCACCAGACCATACCTTCACGATTTCTTGTGCTATCTGCCTCGTCTTGTTGACATCCAGGACGATTTTGGCATCCCTCACCACGGAGTAGAGAGTCCGTCCTTTACACAGGCTGGAAGAACAGGAAAAGGGAAAGAGGAAAACCGGAGTTACAAACCCACCTGGAGAAACAGCCCCAAACTACAGAGCAGGGAGCTGTAAATAATCACAGGGTTTTGGCCAGATTTTGGCCAGATTTGGGCCGGATTTTGGCCAGATTTGGGCCAGATTTTGGCCAGATTTGGGCCTCTTGGCTCAAGGCAGATCGAAGATTCCGCAGGGAACTGGGAGCTCTCCCAGTCTGGCACTGGGAGGGAGCTCTGGCTGCTCCTGGCGTGTCCTGGTGGCACCACCATGGTGCCACAAGGGACAGCCGGGGCTGGCTCCTGGCTTTTCCCTGTGTCCCAGACCTCAGCAAACTGCCCAGTCCTCCCGCTTCCGAGTTTTTCCGCAGAACTGGCCGCAGCTCCCTCCTCCTCCTCCTC
>VXBT01007652.1:118139-136390 GCA_013400235.1 Oriolus oriolus
CTCCTCCTCCCTCGGGATACAAAGCTGGCGGATGTAAAATGAGTCAAAAGAGGAAAGACAGGGAGGGGGAACAAAAAAAATCCCCCAACCCAACCCCATGCACTGCACAATGTCCTCCAATTTTCCTTCTCGTACCAATTACAGTAAAATCTATTTACAGAGCCTTAATTACCAAAGGCAGCTGGATGGGGAGGGGGGTGGGGGGGATGGGTATAAACCAATTAAAAATATATTGACATTTGAATATCATAATGGAGGACGTGGGTGGCTGCTGCCTCGACTCCCGCCCACAAAAAAAAAGGGCTTTTTTTGGTTTTTTTTTTTTTGCTTTTCTCTATCCGCCCACGCTCATTCCAGGCAATTTTGGAAAGATGAGACTGGATACCTGTGCCTGGGAAACAAAACACCCGACACACAGCTCGTTAAAGAGGTTTGGTGGCTGCAGATGTTGGTTTGAGTCTGTTCTGGTTAAGGAATTAAAAGTTGCGGGGTTTTGTTCCGCTGCTCTGCCCCGGCTCGGCTCCACTGCTTTCCCCTCGCCCAGTTCCTCCTGCCCTGGGAATTCCAGCACGCACTGGTTCGGATTCGTCCCCTGGGACAGGTTTTGTCCTTTCTGGGTGAAAATCATTTCAAAATCATAAATGAGAATCATAGAGTGGGGTTTGGGTTGGAAGGGACTTTAAGGACCATATAATTCCAGCTCTCTGCCATGGGCAGGGACACCTTGGATGGGGCTTGGAGCAACCTGGGATAGCGCAGGTGTCCCTGCCCACGGCAGGGAGTGGAATGGGATGGGCTTTAAGGTCCCTCCCAACCCAAACTGGTCCATGAATCCACGAAACCCCGAAGAACCCCAAACTCCAGAAGCTCACGAACACAAAGGATCTTCCTGCTCCTAAGCCAGAAGCCCCACATCACTCCCTGGGCAGAGAGCGGAATTTTCAGGATGAGCAGCGAAACAGGAATGGGATCAATCCCGTCTCCCACGGCTTTTGGAAAGACAGCAGCACCCTTCAAAATATTTCCTCACTGGGAGTGTTAGAAATTGTCCCGCTGGGCACAAATGAGCTGCGGTGGGGATTCAGGGCAGCAAGGGCCTCCTCAGGGATGGGTTTCCCTTGCGCCGGTGTCCCGGCACATCCCTGAGCATCCCCGCCGGATTTAGCCCCGAGGCAGCTGTGATACGATCACACTCCCTCTAAACCATCCTCCCATCACCACTTCGGCTGCAGTCAGATGGGGATTTGCTGGAGATCAGGATCCAAGCACTTGGAAATCAGTGATAAAGTCCTTAGGTTTCTGTAACCAGAACGAATCAAAGTGTGCGGGATAACGACGGACACGAATCCTCTGTCCACCACCTTTATTTTCCTGCGCTAATTTGCTGCATAAACCCACCAAGCTTTAAGCTCTGCTGCACAGCAGCCTTCTGCCACCTCCACGACCCGCCTGCACACACAGGAGTTCCCCCAGCCCTTCCCAATCCCCGGAAAACACGTTTTCTCCCAGAGAAAACCATTTTACAGCCAGTCGCCTGTGATCTGAATTGGCCACAAATTGACACTGGAAATGCAATGAGTGGATTAGCGCTGGAACGGGGCTGGACTCCAGCCCTAAAGCGAGTTAAGATCAGCTGTTTTCCGGGGAAAGGGTTGTTTAGAGGAAAATCCTCACATTTCTGCCTATCTGAACTGCTGAGATAACCCCGAGAGCGGAGCTTGCAGCCCTTTGCTGATGAGATTCCCATCTTTCCACTTCATTTACAGCATTTCCAAATCCTTCCCAGCGGACGGAGCCGCCGCAGGAGAGCAGCCAGACCCGCGGTGGTGGCACCAGGGCATGTCACTGTCACCTCGGCTCCTCAGACCCTGGCAGAGCCACCAAAGCAGCCCAGGTGCTTCTCCCCTCCCCTCGATGAATAATGGCCCCGAACGAATTCACCGAGCACCCGCCAGCACCGGCACATCCGACTTTTCTTGCTGGATAAGGAGCTGCCAACGCGGAGATAAAGCCCGGCTGATACCTTTTATGCAGCACCTGAGCCCATTCAGCCACCACCTGCAGAACCTTTTCACGGCACAGCTCAACAATTCCGCTCCTCCTCGCTCCTCAATCGCTCCCCATTCGGGCGGCACAAAGAGCAGCGCCCGGGGCATGCTCGGAGTCTTCTGCCTTTCCACTTGGAGAGGTCTCTGCTGCGCGTGGCTTTGAGGGACACGGCTGAGGATGACAAGGCCACAAAGCACCTACGCTCGACACCAAAAGCAAGGCAGATGATTTGCATCTTCAGATGGATCGCAGATTTTTCAGTGCCGAAGTGAAAATTCATAAGGAATTCTTGTCTTCCAAGCTTCTCTGTCCCACCTGGCGGCACAGCAGGTTGATGACACGTGCCCCGGTGCCACGAGGTGACCAAACGCCATCCAGAGCTGAGGGGTGGCAGGGACAGAGATGCACAGATCCTTCTGGGGGTCCTCAGGAGTTCACCTCATCCCATGGCACATCCACATCCACATCCCAGTGCCTTTCCCAGCACCAGGACAGGCCCAGCCCCATCCCTCTGCAGATGCCACTCTCAATTCAAAATGAGTTTTCGAAGTGTTCAGCCAAGCAAGCCAAATCCCAAATTGCTTTATAAACACTCTGCATTCCCAACGTGGGCTGGAGACATCGGCAGCAGGAGCAAAGCCAAGGCGGCTCGCACAGGAACAATTCGGGATGAGGGAGGAAGAGCTGGAGCGCTGCCTCTGGGTGTTTTTGCTGTTCCACGGGAAATCAGACTCATCTGACTTTCAGCCATGCGAGGTTTTTACCCCTCTCTGCAATACTGATGGCCATCGTCTCTACACTGGTGGCCAACACCTCTACATTGATGGTCATCATCTCTACACTGGTGGCCAACACCTCTACATTGATGGTCATCATCTCTACACTGGTGGCCAACACCTCTACATTGACAGCCGCCACCTCTATACTGGTGGCCATCACCACTACACTTGTGGTCATCAAGTCTACACTGATGGCCATCCCCTCTGCATTGGCGGCCACCATTTCTACACTGATGGTCATTGTCTGTACACTGATGGCCATCACCTCTACATTGATGACCATCACCTCTACATTGATGGCCACCGTCTGTACACTGATGGCCAACACCTCTACATCGGTGGCCAACACCTCTGCGTTCGTGGCCAACACCTCTACGTTCGTGGCAAACACCTCTACATCGATGGTCACTGTCTCTACACTGATGACTATCACCCTACATTGATGACCATCACCTCTATATTGATGGCCATCACCTCTTTACTGGTGGCCATAACTCTGCATTCATGGCCATCACCTCTACATTGATGGTCATCACCTCTACACTGGTGGCCATCACCTCTACATTGGTGGCCAACATTTCCACAGTTGAAGCCCCATCCTGGCTCCAGCTCGGGAGCAGGGATCATCCCGAGCCAGCGGCCCGGCGGAATGTAGGGCACATTCCATCACTCCAGGAACTCTGCGCTTCCCTTCCCTCTTCCCATCCATGTAAACGCCCGTTCAATTAAAGAAGTGATGAATGCCAGACCCCAGGAAGTCCCTTCCTCGCCGGGATATGGATTTATAAGGAAGCAGCTCGGATACCATGGTGACAGTCAGCACGACAGACCCAGGGGAGACGCTGGAGAAGAGAGCGAGGTGGGGAATTAATAAAAAATGCTTTAATATAAAAATACCTCTGCTCCCCGGTTACATCTGCGCTGGAGGAAAGACACGGCAAAGGATGCTTGGATGCTCCCACATTCCCCAGCAGTTTACCCACTTTGAGGTTTTCATGGAAAAAGGACCCACTGGGGAATGTTAAGAAAGAAACAGCAACAGGAACCACTGAGCCGGGACTTATTTGATTTCATTTGAGCAGGACCAGAGAGGGAAAGAAGGAGCTCTGCGCGTTCTGGCACGTTCCTGGCTTATTTGGGAAGTTTTCCAGCTGTTCCCATATATTGGCTTGTTTTTCACTTTTCCCAGCATTCTGGCAACGGCGCTTTTGGAACTCGACAGCTCCTGAGGTGCTTCACAAAAAGTAAAATTGAACAAGGCTGGAGGAGCAGCAAAGGGAGAGCTTTGGGTTCATTTTCATCCCGAGGTTTTGTTTTCCTCTAAATGGATAAGGAATCTTGCCCCCTTGACTCCCTGCCAGTGCCAGAGCAAGCGGAGCAGGGCAGTGCCAGCATCCAGCCTGAAAGTCCTCAGCCCTCGACATCCCAACACCATGACCACGACCAGGGAGGAAAAAATTAGGAAATCAGGGAAAATTTCTTCACTTGAGAGGGTTATCAAGGCCTGGCGCATCCCTGGAGTCCCCATCCCTGGAGGATTTAACAGCCCAAGTGTGGATGTGGCACGTGGGGACACGGATCAGTGGCGGCCTTGGCAGTGCTGGGGGAATGGTTGGAATTGACACCTTAAGGCTCTTTTCCAATCTAAACAATTCCGTGGTTCTGTGGAAGCAGCAGCCAAAAGCTTGGTGGCAACTCAGGGCCGTGACCTGAGTGCCAGCATCCAGCAGATCCCAGCCCCTCCAGGCTGGAAACACTCATCCCGTCCGACCCCGTTCCAACCGAACCCAAAGCAGCCCCGACAGGAAGCCCAGGAATTCAATTCCTGCCCTTTCCAGCAGAGCCCGTGTCCCCAGCCTGGAGACAGGAGAGACCCTCCTGCTCCTCATGGAGGAGCCTCTGCAGAGCCAAACCAGCGGGAGGAAACAGAAACGCCCTGGAGAGCCAACACTCCCCTCATCCCGCTATCTCCTGCCGATGGAAGCACCGGCTTTTGATGGATATTACTTAGGCAGCAAAATTTTCCTGCTGGCAGCTGGCACGCGAGATAGCTACAGCCAAACCACAAGGGCTGCAGGAGGGGGAGGAGGAGGGAAAGGAGGAGGAGGGGGAGCAGCCTCCCCGAAAAGTAGCTCCAACTCCGTTGTCGCCTCGGAAAAAAACAAGTTCTTTGGAAAAAGCCAACTCCATGCATTTTCATTTGGAGGAAATAGAGGAGACGAGCTCTTCTCCAGCTGCGGGGAGAAGAGCTCGGAGCCAGGTGAATGCAAAGCAGCCCCCGGGGCTTAGCTAAAGCCAGGCTTGCAAACAAGTCATCCGAAAAAACTCCGTGCTCCAGGTGCCACTTGCTGCCTTTGGAAAGGACGCACTCGGAATCGGCTCCGAGAGGGAGGGTTGGGTGCACAGGCATGAGCGGAGGCGCCTCGACCTCCTCGTCTCTGATATATTCTCTGCTCCTCCTGCTGTTTTGAACTTCAGGAAGGAAAAGAACTTAAAAAAAAAAAAAAAATCCTTTTGGAGACAGGAAAGAAACTTTGGATGGAGCTGGCTGCTTCCCTGGAACCTGGCTCCACTTCGGAGTAGTAATAATAATTATAATTATTAATAAAAAATAAATGCTGCTGTCACGGGAAGGATCTGTTTCTTTTTCTAGGCAGGGTGCCAGCACATGGATCCCACACAAGCAGCCCTGCTCTGTCCCAAAGAGGATTCCATGCACTGAGAGTGCCGAGAAAAATCAGGAATGATGCTGGGATGTCGCTCAACAGGGATGGGAAGAGCTGGCAGGAGCGGAAGGACTTTTGGGGACCATCTCTCAGCGGGGCACTTAATCAAAGGCATTTCCTTAAATCCCCTCCTCTCCGGCAAAGTGAATCCCGCTGTGTTAAGCACTTTCCCGGAGAAATCGGGGCCAAACCAGCGATATTTCCACGGCATTTGGAAACACTCTTAAAACACAAAGGAAAACTTCCCCCCGGAGCATCCTCCACATTAAGGAGCAGCCGCCGGCGGGGATTTGATGCTCCAGTGGGTAAGAAAAGCTCAGCCAGCCCTGATGTTTCCACATCAAACACAGAGGATCAAGCTGCTGCTTTTCCCCATTCCCGACCATCCTCTTGGCTCGGGATACTCCAGGCCCCTCCCCAGGCTGCTGTCTGCCAGTGGAAGATATATCCAGGTTTAATGTGTATTTTAATCCACGTATCGACTTTGCCGTTGTCGGTCGTTATCAAGATTTATCCGGCCTGATGGCCTCGTATCGATCGGGGGCGAGCGTATTCCCACGGGGCAATCCATTCTGATCCCGCGCCTGGCATGAAGTCGATCCCTATTTATTCCATGATCTACGAGCTCCATTATTTAACTGCCAGGCGAGGGAATGAGGCGGAAAAGTAGGAAAAGGGAGAACAACGGAGGCAGAAGAAAAAGGGTCCAGCTCCCAGAGTGGGTGCTTGGGTTAGGGGAGGCAGGAATCCACGGCTTCCCTTCCCAAAATACACCCAGGAGCGGGGAGAGAAGGGCAGGACCCGAAGGGCACCTCGGAAACGCTCCAGGATCAGAGGCTCGTGGGATGGTTTGGGTGGGAAAGGACCTTAAAGCTCATCTCATCCCACCCCTGCCATGGGCAGGGACACCTTCCACTGTCCCAGGCTGCTCCAAGCCCCGTCCAGCCTGGCCTGCAGCGCTCCCACGGATGGGGCAGCCTGTACCCAGGCCTCACAGGGAAGAATCTCTTCCCAAGATCCCATCTAGCCCTGCCTTCTATCCATAGGAAGCCGCTCCCTGTGATCCATCAGTGCATGGCTCCAGCCCAGCACAGAGGAAAACAATGTGGCAACTCCGTGCCTCAGTTTCCCTCCCACTGAGCAGGATTTAGAGCTCCTCCTTCAGTTCCCAGCGCAGGAAGGAACGCTGGGAGGATGCATTTTAAGTCCACTGGGGAGAAAAATCCAATTTCATAGACTCCTGGAATGGTTTGGGTTGGAAGAGACCTCAAAGATCCTCTCGTTCCAACCCTTGCCATGGGCAGTGACACCACGCAGGTTGCCTGGGGCTCCGTCCCACCCAACCTTTTTGTTCCTACAATTTGTGGCTCATTACAGCTCGGGAGGGCAATTTGGATCCCCTGGGGGGAGCAGGGAGCTGGCTGCAGGCACCACGGAGCATCCACAGGGAAAATCCAGACCCCTCAACCTGATCCATCTTAAGTGCCCCGGTTTCCACCCTTCCCCTTTCCTCCCATCCTTCAAATCAGGTTAAACATCCCCAGCTCCCCGAGCATTAAGATTCACAAGCCCCAAATCCTTCCTGGCTGGGCTGTGCCTGTAAATGTCAGGAGATCTGGCACTGGGAGAGGCTCGGAAGAGCCGGGAGTTTAAAGCCAAGCTTTGTCCAGAGCTCCCTCTGTGCCCACCGGGAGCAGGGTCCAGGGATGGGAGAGCATCCCTTGCGAAGGGCTTGCTCCTCCTAGCAGCAGAGCCAAACATTAAATAATGGCAAAATCCGGCACGGAAATCTATTACAAAATCAATATAAACCCCAATATTTAGTCCGTGTGCTGAAGTTATCCGTGAATAAACAGCTGAAGTGCCCTGGATGTCCTTCCCATCCCTCGCTCGCACACCTTGCCTATTAATTAGTGCCAGGGAATGTCAAATTAAAACCTGTTTTCCACAGAGAAAAAGGAGAAAACTCTTATTTCATCTTCGATATCTCACGTAAGGACAGGGACTGGCTTTATCTCCATCCCCCCACCACCAACAGCTCCAGGGAAGGGTTTAGGAGATGCTCCCTCTCCAGCAGAAACCTTCCAAGTTCCTCTGCTCCAAAGGCACCTTCGACAGATTAATTCTCTTTCCACGGTTCTGCCAAGGTCAGGCTTAATTCCTAATGTTCCTCAGTGTTCTCCTTGGCCTTCCCAGCAGGGACATAAATCATGGCCACACAGCCCTGGTGGCATCACCAGTGGCACCCTGGAAAGCTGAAGTCACCCTGGCGTGATATGAGACGGGTCAAAACCCAGCCCAGAGCATCCCAGGGAGCAAATCCCAGACCCTTGGCACAGGCTCCGAGAGCCACGTGGGAGCTTTTGACTAAAAACCCAAGGAATCTCGGAAAAGCAGCGCCAAATCCCCCTCACAAGCCAGCGGGAGCTCAGAGCCCGAGCAAACTCGAGCTCCAACCTTCTCCCAGAGCGGATAACCTCGCTCCCTTCTCCCAGACAACATTCCCAGCCAACAGGAGCCCCCCGAAGCTGCGCCCGGCACGTTGATCCCCTGCTTCCATCATAGACCCAATGAGCACCTTGGGAGGCATCAATGAGCACCCAAATCCCCCTTCTTTTATCCCAAGAGGAGCACCCAGAATCCTAAAATGTGGGAGTTTCTGCTTTCCTGGGTGGCCGGAGCCATTTTAGCAGGATTAGGAAAGGACTTTATCCCTGGAAGGCCCCGCCCTGGGTGGGTGAGGCTTTACCTCTGTTCCTGCTCTGGGGGCCAGGACCAGGAGCCTCAGGGAGCTGAGTTTACCCAGGCCTGGCTTTGTCCTGTTCCCCACCGGCAAAACCAACCCATTATTCCAACAAACAGGGAGTTTTCCCAGCCCTTTCATTCCCGCCAAGCCGAGGACTTTGCCGCCCTTTCCCGCCATCCATCAAGCAGCGCTCAAAGCACCGAGGCTCGCGCCCGCTCCTGCTCCAGACTAATTAAGATGGATGTTAATTGTCCGCAGCGCTCATTACCCAAGAGAAAACCCATTAGCAGCTCTGATGGAAGCGTTCCTTGGAGTCGCCTCCTCCCGCTGCTGAAAAATGCTGGATTTCTGCTTTTCTGTCACATTGAGAGACAACTCAGGAATCATGGAATGGGTTGGGTGGGAAGGGACCTCAAAGCCCACCCAGTGCCACCCCTGCCATGGGCAGGGACACCTCCCACTGTCCCAGGCTGCTCCAAGCCCCGTCCAGCCTGGCCTTGGACGCTGCCAGGGATGGAGTGGCCACAGCTGCTCTGGGAATTCCATCCCAGCCCCTCCCCACCCTCCCAGGGAACAATTCCTTCCCAATATCCCATCCATCCCTGCCCTCTGGCAGTGGAAGCCATTCCCTGTGTCCTGTCCCTCCATCCCTTGTCCCCAGTCCCTCTCCAGCTCTGCTGGAGCCCCTTTAGGCCCTGGAAGGGGCTCTGAGCTCTCCCTGGAGCCTTTTCCAGTCTCAATCCCACTGTTTTTAATCATTGATGAAGACGTTAAACAATGCTGGTCTCATTTATCCATAAAAACGGTTAATGTAGGGAAAATCAGATTCTTAACCCAAACCATCCCACCCCTCAGCCAGCTGCTGCCTCAGTTTCCCCTTCCATTTTTTCCCTGTGGGCCGCGCTGTTTGGATGGGGAAATTTCGCTCCGCTGATGAGACGATCCCTGAATATCACAGGCAATCAGGAAGGAAAACGTCGGGATGGGGAAAAGTAAAAATAAACCCGGCTATAAATAACCCCCCTTCCGGCAGCGCCGGTGGCACGACGTGGTGAAGCCCCTTCCCAGGGACACGCAGCTGCTTCCAGACGTGCAGGGAAACGGAGATTTCTGCGGCAGCTACAAGGAACTGCTGGGATTTTGTGGGAAAAACGGCCTCGAGTGGCCACTTGTGGGCTCCCAGGAGAAAAAGGGGCCTTTTCCACGCACTGAAAGTCTTGCCCCGGGAATGGGCACTGGGAGGGTGAGGAAATCCTGGTATCCTGCGTTTCTATCCATAATCCCCACCTCAGGCAGCTGGGAATGGTTTTCCCCCACTCCAAGCAAAGCCTGGCTTAAAGTTATTCCCATAAACCCACAGGGAAAACTTGGGTCCCTTTGGGAAAGTCCTGTTGGAAGAGCAATGCTCCCAGTGCCTCCTGGACCATTCCCAGTATCCTGTAGCATTCCCAGTATCCTTGACCATTCCCATCCAGGCCACACTGCCCTCTTCCCAGCCTCATTCCCTGCAACTCCTGAGCAGCACTTCCCAAGGTAGAAAAGCCCCCAGGGCTGCCGTATCCCTTAGGAAAAACCTGGATCGAGGATGGGAGGGAAACCTCCACATGGTGAGGAAGCTTTTCCCCATAGGAGACGGCCAGAGACTTCCTGAAAATGTTCAGCCAACGACAGAGCAGACAAGGAATGCCAACACAAGGGCAAGACAGCTTCCTTGGATACCGGGATCAGATCAGACACAAGGAAAAGTTTTCCACAGGGAGGGTGGGGAGGCCCTGGCACAGATTCCCAGAGGAGCTGTGGCTGCCCCTGGAAGCATCCAAAGCCAGGCTGGACGGGGCTTGGAGCAGCCTGGGACAGTGGGAGGTGTCCCTGCCTATGGCAGGGGTGGGATGGGATGAGCTTTAAGGTCCCTTCCCACCCAACCCATTCCAAAATCCTGTGATTCCCGTGCTGCCTCAGAAGAGCAGAGCCTGACAGGAAGCCTCAATGCAGGAAAAACGCGTCTGGAAGTCACCTCCGGGCTATGGGATATGGACTCACACAGTCCTGGGCTTCCCAAAGGTCCTCTGAGACCAAGCTGAGCCCCATCGGTTTCCCTGCATCCCAGAAATCCCAGCGGGAGAAACCAAACAGGTTTCCAGCTGCAATTGTAAAACTCTCATGGAATTGTGGTATGGGTTGGGTGGGAAGGGACCTCAAAGCCCATCCAGTGCCACCCCTGCCATAGGCAGGGACCCCTTCCACTGTCCCAGGCTGCTCCCAGCCCCATCCAGCCTGGCCTTGGGCACTGCCAGGGATCCAGGGGCAGCCACAGCTGCTCTGGGCACCCTGTGCCAGGGCCTCCCCACCCTCCCAGGGAACAATTCCTTCCCAAAATCCCATCCATCCCTACTCTCCTCTGGTTTAAAGCTGGTACTGGTTCAGGTTTCGAACCAGTGAAAGGGGGTTGTGGGAACAAGCAAAAAATGCCTGGAACTGTTGTGAGCTTGGGTTGTGTTTCAGGCAATTGAACAAATTTGTATTTTGACCTTAAAAAACAGGACCAAGCGCAGCTGGAAGAGGAACAGGACGAGCAGAGCCCCACGTTCCTCATTTTCATTCACCGCGATGCAGCAGCACGCGGGCTGGTTTTTGTCCAGCTGTCAAAAACGGCACCTTTCTGCTCGTACAGAAAGGCCCATCAGAACAGAAAATGGGAGAGAAAATGTTCTGTGGATCAGAAAAAAAAACCAAAAAAAAAATTTTAAAAAATCATCGAGGAATACATTTCCCAGGTTTCGCTATTGAATAGCGCTGAAAAGCGGAGCAAACGGGGGCTGCAAAGGGACGGCGGAGCGGGACGGAGACGCCGCCTTTTCCTTTGGGAACGCGGCGTAGCGCACGGGCGGGGGCTCTGACTCATCCGTCAGTACGTGTGTTTGCACACTTCCCCAAAAGCTTTCGGCCTGGAGCTACCCAGTAGATGGAAACGCTGCGGAATTTTCCCCAGATGGCTCATTTTTGGTCCTGAATGAAAGGCGTCGTTTTGCCAGTCGCCAGCTGGGGAGAGCCGGCCCCGCTTTGGGGTCACCCTGACTCCAGGGGATGCAACTCCCGAGGCAAACACAACCTCTGAACCCACCGGAGCGGGGAGCAAGGGAGGAGGTGCCACAAATTCGGGGTGAAACCCTTTTGTTTTGGGCAAAGAGGGAGCAGAGCACCAGCAGAGCTGCCCCATCTGGGATCAGGGACTGGGAGGTGCCACTCTCGAGGGAAAATTGGGGACATTAGGAAAAGATGATGCAATATTTCATCACTGATGGCTGCTGGAAGCGGCGCCATTCCGCTGCTTTGTGAAATGCTGTCAGGAGGAAAACTCAGCCTCAACTTCTCCAGGAGGAAATAGCCCGGGGTGGGATGAAAAGCGGGATCATATCCAGCCCCGCGGCTGAACACATGGTCTGGAGGTGAAGGAAACCACGGAATTCCCGGGAATAAATGTATTTCCCACGGGAACAGCTGCTCTGTGAGCAGTTGCAGCCTCTTTGCCTCCAGGCCAGCCGGGATTTTTTGCCCACCCCTTCAGGGATTAAACCGGGAGACTCGGTGCCACATTTCCCACTGGGAATGCGTGTGAGGGCAGGTGTTTGGGGATGCCTTGAGACCAATAAAGCTGTGGATGGTTTGGGAGCCCCCAAATCTCAGTTTGCTCCCCAGAAAGATGCAAGGAGCCTCCCAGTCTTCCAGTTCCTAAAGGAGAGGTGGAGAGGAGCAGGACACAGGGAATGGTTTCCCACTGCCAGAGGGCAGGGCTGGACGGGATATTGGGAAGGAATTGTTCCCTGGGAGGGTGGGGAGGGGCTGGGATGCAATTCCCAGAGCAGCTGTGGCTGCCCCTGGATCCCTGGAAGGGTCCAAGGCCAGGTTGGAATAACCTGGGACAGTGGGAGGAGTCCCTGCCCAGGACAAGGGTGGGACTGGATGGGCTTTAAGGTCCCTCCCAACCCAACCCAAATCATTCCATGATTCCATGACACTTCCTGCACCTGGACAAACCAAACCACTCCTGTCCGGAGCTTTACTGCTACGGAAGAATGACCTGCCTGGACACACTTTTGGATCTTCCCTGCTCTCCGCATCAGAAACCACGGCACATGGAGAACATGGACACAGCACATGGAGAACATCCCTTCCTTAGAGCAGGAAACTCAACCCAACGGCACCACTGGACTGGAGGAAAAACAACGGAAAAACCAAATTTTTGGACGGGGAAAAACGAATTTTTGGACAGGAAAAAACCACTCCAACCTGGTGATGATGGCGAGGTGGGGAGGGCTCATGCAGGCCCCCATGAAGAGCACCACGTTCTCGTGCCGGGTCTGCCTGTAGGCCATGACCTCCCTCTTGAAGGCCTTGAGCTGGTCCTCGTTGTCACGCTCGATGTCGATGAGGCGAATGGCCACCTCGCCGTGCCAGCGCCCGTGGAACACCTGCCCGAAGCGGCCCTTCCCGATGAGCTCCCCGATCTCCAGCTGCTCGAAGGGGATGTCCCACTCCTGCAGGAAGATGCTGGTCTGGCTGGCCTTGCGCGGGAAGTTGCGCGCGGAGAGCAGCGAGAGGTTCATCTCCTCGAAGTCGTCCTCGGACTCCTGCACCTCCTCGGCGCCTTCCTCGTTCTGCGGCGGGCAAAGGGCAGCGGGAACAATAAAACAGGGACAAAACGGCAGGAAAAAACCCCACTGATCCAACTGCTGCTAGTTCAGTCCCAGCGGAACCAGGCAGGCCCCTCCCAAAGGAGCGGCCCCGTTCTACGCAAAGTCGGCGGAATCCCAGATTTTCATAGAGCCACAGAATCCTTTCGGTTGGAAAAGCCCTCTGAGATGGACTCCAACCCTTCCCCAGCACTGCCAAGGCCACATCCACGGGGCTTTAAATCCCTCCAGGGACGGGGACTCCACCACTGTCCTGTGGAGCCATTTATTTACCCCGGGGTTAAATTTAAGATTGTGACCCATCAGAGATTTAATTAATTCACCTTAAAACGGTTTCATCCTCCCCTGGCTGAGCTGTGCTCTGTTAATTCCCATTATTCCCACCCTGGTGCCCCATGGTCAGCATTCCCAGACCCCCTGGTGTTCCATTCATACTTCCTATGGGATTTACAACACCCTTTAAAAGCTCCATCCTCATCTTCCCTCTCCCCTCCTTCCCTTCCACCGCATTTTTAACTCATCCTAAAAAAAACTCGTTGAGTTCCAAGCTCAAAGCCCAGGAGGGCCCCTCTCCACGGAGTGGGGACACGGATGCCTGGCCTTTAATTCAATTATCAGCAGCTCCACTGCACAGATGGGAAACGTCTCCATTTCCCAGGAAATGTGCCCCAAGATATCCTTAAAACCAAGGCCCATTAAGCACAGGAGCCGTCTCACCTCCGAGGTGGGCTCCACTTCAATTTGAAGCAACGGGTTTCCTTCCAGGCTGTTGAAAGAATTACGGAATTAACGCCGTGGAAAAAACACCGGGATTTGGGGAGCAGTCCTGCTTCCTGCCCCAGGGATAACGGGATCAGGGAGGAGAAGGTGGCACTAACCCGGGGTAAGGGACAGATTCACCGCCCCACAGACTCTGACCACACTCGGGGCGATTTTAGGAATTTCTAAAATTTTTTTTCCCAACCAACACCAGCCAAAGCAGAAGCACAGAAGGAAAGAGAAGGAGTTTTTCAATCATTTTGGAGAAGTGGAGGGTTCAAAGATCCTCTCCCTGCAGTAAAGCACCCAAACCTGGCTGGTTTTCCAGGTCTTTTCCTTCCCTGTTTGCTCAGCACCTCCCGCCCCCGAGTCCATGACCAGGGTCTCGCTGCTCCTGACAATTAACAGGGAATTAGGGAAGTTCTGACTGAGGGATCAGCTGGAACAGCTTGGGTGGTTTCAAACATCATTATTTATATGATAAATTATTATTATCAATAACGTAAATCCCAACATCCCTTCCCAGGGGAATTCCATTCCCCAGGCCACTCGGACACGGCGATCCTGCGACTCCTATCCCATTCCACGGCCGCTAAAGAGTTATAAATCCCAGGATCCCATACAAAAGGAGGCAGTCCTGGTATTTTGAGCGGCGTGGGAAGCCCGGGTGGCTTCAGAGCATCTCCATGGACGGGTGGTTTGCAGGAGCAGCCGGCTCCTCATCGCTATCCCAGGCACGAATTCCCGTCTCCCGAGGATCCAGAGATGTTTAACCCAGCTGAGCCCCGGATGGCTCCCATGGGATGTTTTCAGCGGGGGGAGCCAGAGGGGAATCGCAGATTTTGGACATTGAAAGCTGCTCCCCCCACAAAAATCCTATGTCTGACACCTTCCTTTGGGCAGGGGAGAACAAAAGGCCTTGACTTCACCATTTTTCCATCAGTTCCCCAGGAACGGTGGCTCCATCCATCACTCTCCATCCACCAGAACCGCAGTGGAGTTTGGAGAGTGTGGATGAGCCACCCACAAACTGGGGCCGGGCCTGATCCCTTAAACCCCTGGCTTCCAAAATCCTCCCAAAATGGCCTTTAGAAAAAGAGTCAGGAAGAGATCCGGCAGCGGAACGTCGCTGTTGGAGCGGCACCGGCACCGGGACATCGGGGAATGATGGATTCGGGCTCAGCCTGCTGGGGAGGGATGATTGGATGCTGCTTTTCCCAGCTTTCAGCCCAAAGTTTACTGGGCTTGAAAATATTGGAGGTGGTAAAGGTATCCTGGCTATCTGCTTATAATTTAATTATAATTTAATTATAATTTAATTGATCCCCTGGACTGAGGCTTTTTGGATTGAAACCCATTTTTCTCGTAGTGCTGAAGAGCTGTGGGTGATAAACAAACCCCCTGCCCTCCTTCTCAACCTTCCAGAGCTCCGGGGTCTCTCCAGGACCACCCGAGCCCCCAACGCCGGGGGAGCACCCATGGGTGCCTGGAGGATTTGGGGTGCAGAGGGAAGGGGGTGGGAAAGGGGAAGTCACTCACATGGGGTTGGAGGTGACGGGGTGCAGGACGACCTGCGGGGCTCGGGTCGGCGTCTCAGGCACCACATCTGGGGACGAGAGAGCGGAGTCAGAGAGCTCTGAGGGCACCCGAGGGGATTAAACCCCACCTCTCACTCCCAGGGCAAATTTAGTGACGCCCTGAGGAGGGCTGGGTGCCACTCAGAGCCACCCAACCCTGCAACCCCTTCACAGCCCTGCATCAACACCCCGGGTTTGAAGAGAAATCCCAGCACAAATCCCACCCCGGCACAAATCCAGGGGTTTGGAGAGCCGGCCATGCACCCACCCCCACCAGGAGAAATCCCAGCATCCCACGCCACAGGAAGAACTTCCCGAGAGCCTTACCTGGGAAAATGAACTGCTGCTTGTACTTGTAGTAGTGGGAGGCTGGAAAAGAGGAAAAAGGGGTTCAACATTGACCCGCGGAGCTGGAAAAGCTCCAGCCCGCGCCCAGTTCTTCTCCAGGAAACCTCAACCCCAGCTGTGCGAGCCCCTCCTGTGTGATCCAACCTCTCCCACTTCCATATCCCCACATGGAATACTCCGTACTCCAAAATGGCGCGCAGGATGGCCAGGCCAAAGTATTAAGAGCTCTGGCTGGGTTATAACTTAATTTTTCCGCCATCATCTACTCTTCTACACCGTTTGGAGAGTGTCGATGTCACCCAAGAAGTCCCTGCGTGGGATCTGGGCACTTTTTTTCCAGCTAAAGCCCATGGAGGGGTTTGAGTGTTGGCCCTCAACTGGAATTTGGGAACCTCTTGGCATTATGGAGGCACCAAGTGAGGGGTTTGGAACTGCTGCCGGTTTGGGCCCAATTCCGCCCTTTTTTCCCTTGCTTTGGAGCTGTGTCCTTCCTGGAAGGAGTCCTGGAAGCCGCTGTCCAAAGGCAGAGCTCAGAGAGGCTCCGGGTGGTGGGGTCCTGCCCCGGCCCCCACCCCCAGCCCCAGGATGGATCTGAGTCCCGTGGAGGCAGGCAGGTCACAGGTGTGAAGAACTCAGAGCCGCTGGAGCCGCCAGAGGTTGGCACCGGCTCAGAAGTCACCTCCTTATCTCCAAAAGCCCCAGGGCCATCCCTGAGCTTCCCCTCTCCAGCTCGGAGACCCCAAAGTCCGACCTCAGCCCTGCAGCAGGACCCCAGCCAACATCAAAGGAGCCCGGAAGGTAATTCCGGTGGGAGAAGGTCGCCATGTCACCATTTCCAAGCTCAAATCCTAATCCCCCGAGATGACCACCTTGATGGGATAAACCACGGAAAACTTCCCGGCTGGGAGGATGAAAGCAGGGTAAGTCCTGCTTTGGATCCCACTCTGCTCCTCACGGGAATAAAACAGGGAGCAAACACTCCCCCCCGGAGCTGCCAGGGTCTGATCCTGCCCTGCTCCATCCCTGCCGGCCAGGAATGTGTTCCAAGTCCCCAAAGGGGGGTTAATCCCACGGTTTCTGCTTTAAACCGCACGAAATAATGTCCCAAAAAGCCCCGCAGGGCGGGCCCTGCCCCAGAAGCGACCCATGATGGGGTCACCACAGGCTGGATCCCCCCCGAGCCAAGCAGGGCCCAGCAGGTGGATTGGGATGCCGGGACATCGGGATACTTCAGCTCCGGAAGAACGCCTTGGGCTGGGTCACACCAGCATGGAACTCGCGCCGCGTCCTCCAAGGACTTGGAGGCTCCAGGGCTGTGCCTGGAGAAGTCCTGACCCTAGGGATGGGTCACACTGTGCCTGGGAGCGCTCGGGGCTGCCTCCCAGCTCCTCCGCTGTCTTCCTCGCGCCATTCCGGGATCCTGCCGGAATCCCAGGCACTCCGAAAGGCCGCCGCCTCTCCGGGCACACGGGGACATGATGGGTGGCTGATTTCTGGGAGGGGTTTCCCAGCTTTTGGAAGTGTTTGTTGTTGTGGTGATGGATTCTGCCGGGCAACTTCCTCCTCATGCCCCTCCTCCTCCTCCTCTCCTTCTCTGGCTGAAGGCTTGCCAGGATGGAAGTGCCACCGTGGAGCACGGAGGTGCCGCCTGGTTCCTCTGGAGAAGCCCTCCTGGCCCTCCTTCCGACCCCACCAGCTCCTTAATCCTGGGATTTTGGGGGTGCAGGAGAGACCCCAACCTTCCTGCTGCTCCAGCAAAGAGGTCACGGACCAAGCCGGGCCACCAGGACAGCCAGGAGTGCTTCAGCATCCCAGAGATCTCCTCGCCCCTCCCCGGCTGTTTTTTGGGAGCCAGGAGTGATGCTGAGCCGCTCCCCTCCTGGAAGGGACCTTTCCTGGAGCAGCAGGACACCCCAAAGCGAGGCAGACACGCTGGGACAGCCTTTGGTTCATCCCCAGCCTGGGAGGAGCTTTTGGGGCCGTTTTCCACAAAGTTCCGTGTCCCACAGCCTCTCCCACCACCCCTGAAGGGACAGAGCTCCAGGAGCGGATGGATCCCAGGTCCAGATTCCATGGGACAAGCCACGGCAGGCATTCCCAGAATCATGTCACCCCACATGCGCTGCCAACAAACCCATCGGGGGCCCGTCACCCCAAAAACACGGCGGGGTCACCCCACTTTGCCCTCATGGAAGGGTAAGCCCCCGGATTCCGTTTGCGCCCGAGGTGAAATGCCACGGAAAATCCACGCCTGGAAAGGTTTTGCAGCCTCAGGAGCAGCAGAAGTTGTGCTGGCTCCAACCTTGGAGGTTTCCAAGACCGGATCAAGCCTTGGGCTCTGACCCTTCTCCGAGCAGGAGGTTTGACCCAACCCGAATTACCCTAAACTCATCTTTTCTCCTCATTTCTGCTTCCGCCTTCTCCCCATCCCGGCACGAATCCAGGATGGGAATTAGGTGGAACGGATCCTCGTCCCAAGGGCACCCCAGGAGCCCCTCTGGCGGGGCAGGGGGGGACACGGGGACGGCGGTGGCGGTACCTGGCAGGTTGAACTGCTTCTGCTGGCGCGGGCACTA
>VXBT01007652.1:141352-156391 GCA_013400235.1 Oriolus oriolus
AACGGCAGCTTCAAGTCAATGAGCTGGGTAATGAAAATTCAGGAGCTGCCCGTGTTAGCTTTTATTACAAAGCTGTTCCTAGAGGGAAAGGCAGGAATTAATTTGGTATTTGAGGCTTGGGGGGTTTGGGGTCCGGTTGTTTGTTTTACCTGCCGGTTCCCCTCTGCTTTCTGGGGAAAGGCTGGAAAAAACCTAAAAGCCTTGTGTTCACTCCCAACTTCTGACTGCCAGGAAATGGATTTGTTATTTTCTGTGGGATTACAGGGGCTGGCACAGCGAGAGCCACAGCATCCCTGATCCTGGTCAGGAACCAGGCGCACCATCCCTCCTCCAGTTCCCGGAGCACGGATACCACGGGAATCACCCCTTTAAAACCCCTGGATTTGACGACATCCCTTCCAGAGGAGCCCCACCAGCTGGGCAGTACCCGAGCACTTCTCGCCAGGTTTAAATCCCAATTTACCAACTCATCAGCGCTTAATCAGCGGCGGCAGCGATCGCTATCGCTCGGTTACCCGCAGACAATCGCACATTACCGGCTCCCAGCCCTAGGAAAGGCAATCCCGGCTCCGGAGCGGATTCCCCGAGCGCTGCCGGCTGCACGGTGCTGTCCAAGCCCGCGCTGGGGCCGATTTGGAGCAGCCCCAGCCTCTGCCCCGCTGTTTTCCCGGCCCTATCCCGGTTTATCCCCTCTCCTTTGCACCATGGGTTCACCAATTCGGGCTCCTCAGCGCCGCGACCCCGCCAGGACACTGAGGTGCCCAAAACTTTGCAGAATTAGGGGCTGCAGCCCAAAACTGCGGGCAAAACCCACCCGATGCTCGGAGCTGTCCCCGCCTGGTCCTGCTCATCCATCCCCCGTGCCCTGCAGATAACTCCACAGGGAATGTCCGCAACGCGGGGAGTTAAGCCAGGCCTAGGGAAGGGGGGACAGTCAGGATCTGACTCAGAGCTCTGGAGCGAGCAGAGCCGAGGTCTGGCGGGCACATCCTCCCCGAGGACCCCGATCCCAGCCCAGACCCAAGCCCAGCCCTGCTTTGGGGTGTTATTCACCCAATTCCACATCTCATTAAAGCTTCCTGCGAGGATGAGCTGGCGAGAGCCTGGTCAGGCTCTCCGCGCCCGGATCCCTGCTTGGTTCCACCGCCAAAATCCTGATTGTCCCCTCGCGGTTTTAAGGGGCGACACAAACAGCTCCGGCGCGGCACCGTACTTGCAGTTTTTGCACTTTAAGCCGAACAACATTCCCTTCCCGCAGACGGTGCAGGTCTGAGACATCCAGTACTTGGTGGAAAACCTGTGGAGAGAAACACGGAGAGAGCTGAAGCCTCGCTGATCTCCCGAGCCCGGCTTTATCCTCTCCCTGCTGCCCTCGAGCTGCGCTGCAGGCGCTGAGGAATTTTTCGGGGGGTGCCAAAACACCAACCCGAGCCCCGCTCTGGGCCTGGAGAGCTGCTCCAAAGGGAATCCGATCCCAGCTCGCTGTCATTCCCCAGCTTTGCCCATCCCAGGCACCTGCCGAAACCCCTCCCTGTCCCGGGGCCCAGCGTTTCCAGCCCCTTGGGAAGCAGCTTCCCATCGAACAGCAGCGCTGGGACCCTTCCCAGCACTTTCCCCTCTTCAGGGAGATGTGGGAGGGCGATAATCGGGAGATGGGGAATTCGCTGAAGGTCACGGATGATACACAGCTTTTATCGATAGCGCCTCGAGCCTTATCTCAACCAGATCCGAACGGAAATGGAATTGAAATGGGCTCGGAGGACAGCGCAGGCCAGCACGGGAAAGAGGGGGAATGTCCCCGACATCCGTGTCCCGGCGCAGAGGTGGAAAGGGAGGTGCTCACCCCTCATCCCAGCACGGCAGCGGGGTGGGCGTACCTGTGTTTTATGGAGTTTCCTAAATCCCGGCGAGGGATCTGCGGGGACCAGCGAGGCACTGACAGCGTATCTGCAGGGAGAGACCAGGAAAACCAGCACTGGTAACCAGACTGAGAGCTGGGATTCAAGGCTTTTGGGAAGGGGAGCAAAGGACGCGCACAAAAAGTGGGATTTTCCTGCTGTTTCCCCTTGGAATGCCTCACTGAGCTCCCTGTCTGGGCTTTGTGGGTCTGCGGGAATCGGGGTCTCCTGTCCCAGATCCCATCACCTGGTTTGGGTCAGGGAGAGGACGCATCCAGGTGCAGGCGGGGCGGGATTGCGAAACCTTTGGGGCGGGATTGCGAAACCTTTGGGAATCGCATCGCGCTGTCCAAACGAGAAAGGGAAAACAAAGCTGGAGCAGCCTCGTCGTCAGTTTTTAATAAGACATCACGGCTGGAGGTGGCAGCTGGGGAAAAGCTGAGTGCCAGCCGCTCCAAAGGCGATTCCACTCGTATTCCAAGGGAAGAACAGAGTTAAAAGTAGTCCCGGTGCCCTCCTTCCCAGGGAAAAGGCGGGGAGAAGGACAGGGGGAAAGCGGGGAGTTCATTGGCACCGCTGGAGCAGGAAAGCAATCGGGAGCACGGCCGTGCTCGGATTCCACACCCTCCTTCAGCCTCAGCAAGGGTGAAAGCTGCTCCTCCTCCTCCTGCCCCTCTTCCTGCCCCTCCTGGCCACGGGGAAGGTCCTGCCCCGCAGGATGCCCGGCCCTGGGAGCGGATCCGTGCTGGGATCCTGAGGCTGGGTTTCCACTCAGGGATTCGAGAGGTTTCCCGGGCACCAGTGGCGGCTCCCGGCTGTTTGCTCGGAGTGCCGGCAAATCCCTGGCTAAACAGGCGCTGGATATTATCCCTGGGAGCGGGGAGAGCCGCTGTTTGCTTTAATATCCCATTTTAATATCGCGGCAGGCACGCGGCTCTAATTGCGCTCGCCGGCTGAAGGTTACATTTACATCCCGCTCCCCGGGTCAGGAATCCTGGGAGCTTCCCAAGCTGATCCTGCTCCGGCACCTCTGGCCGGCGGCGGCTCCGGATCCTTCTCCTCCTCGGGTCATTCCACAGGCAGAGGCGGCAATTGAGATGTCAGAACCGCGGGATCACGGAGTGGTTTGGGATGGAAGGGACCTTAAAACCATCTCATCCCACGGGCAGGGACACCTCCCACTGTCCCAGGCTGCTCCAAGCCCCGTCCAGCCTGGCCTTGGGCACTGCCAGGGATCCAGGGGCAGCCACAGCTTCTCTGGGAAATCCATCTCAGCCCCTCCCCACCCTCCCAGGGAACGATTCCTTCCCAATATCCCATCCATCCCTGCCCTCTGGCAGTGGGAAGCCATTCCCCGTGTCCTGGCTGTATCCAGCCATGTAAAAGTCGCTATCCCTAATCTTCATGCGCTCCGTTCAAAGCCGAGGAGGGGAATTCACGCCCCCAGCACCACACTGCCAATATTGTCGGGGTTTTCTCACCAGTCTCTGTGACAACCCAGCATCCTTCCACATCCACAACCTCCCGGGGGTGGGAATTCGGCCCACAGACCCCAGAGGTGACGCTCTGACGAGTGACCCCTCCGTGCACAGCCCCATCCCTCCCCGCACGCCGCTCCCCCGTCACTAAATCACCAAAACAGATCTCAGCTGTCATCACCCCCTCCTCCAGCCCCGCTCCCCTGGAGCCGAACGCCCGGGTGAGAACAGCTCCTCTCCCGGGATTAAATCACAACCTCCGCCTTATCAGCCGCAATTTATTCCCGCTAACTTTCGGCTGGCCTCAATTAAATCCTGCCAGCCCGGCGAGGGGGAGAGGGGATGGAGGCAACGGCGGCTGCTGAGCCTTTTAATTACTTTCCGAATGTGCTCGCTGCAAAAATGTATTGAAGTGTGGCGGGGATTTTGACCTCGTAACATAAATGAGCCCGACGTGACTCACAGCTAATTACCTTCATTAGCGGCAGCGGGCCACGGAGGATGGCGGCGTTTAACAATAGAGCCGCTGTTGGCAGGAGGGCAAGGCAGCGGAGCAGGGCAGGAGGGCGGGGAAAGGCACCAGGGATCAGCCCCGAGGGTTTGGGGCGCTCCGGAGTTAATTGGGGATTCTCCCCTTTAGCCGGATCCCCACCCGGAGGAGAAGCTGTTGCTGGCGGTATTCACTCGGGGGGTGCCCGGGGGAAAGGTGGAGGTGCAGCAGCCTCCCCCCAGCACGGGAGGAATATTCTCATTGCAAACCCCTCTAATTGCCACAATTAGCGTTAATTACAAGCGGGAAAAAAACCCCGTCTTGTTTCAGGGTGGAGGGGTCAGGTTTTGTTGTGGGGACCCCGTGATGGAGAAGCGGCAGCGGGGTCGGATCCTCGCAAGCTTTGGAGCGTGACAGCGGCTGCCTCTGCCCCATCCTCCCTCTCTCCCTCTTCCCTCCCTCCTCCGCCCGCTCCAGCGCCCCGGAGCTGCCCCCGCCCCACCGATGTGTCCCGACCCCCGCTGCCCCCGTGACCGGAACCGTGACCATCAGCAGCCTCCCGCCTGCCTCGAAAACCCCAACTCTCCCGGCCATAATTCCCCTCGCACGATTCCCCGCTTCTCTCCCGCTCCGAGCTGACATTCCACGGGCGCGAGTGGAATTTCGCGCAGCTGGCGCCTACTGAGCGGCCCCACGGAGGCTTCCCCCAATCGCTGCCCCCCGAGGGGTTCCTGAGAGCCGAGCCCCGCTCCCCGGAGTGGTGGCACTGCCCAGTGACAGCGCCGATGCCAGGGAATGCCGCACTCCACCCAACGCCTCCGTGCTTTCCTCCGCCGCCCCTGCAAAGGTCAGGGCTCCAGCTCCGCGCGGCACAGCTTATCCCAAAATCAACAGCCGCGCTTGATGGGATCAGCTGTGCCGGGGGGAGGGCCGGGAAGGGGGAAAGCAACCGGGCAGAGGGTGACAGCCACCTCCGGCGTGTCCCTGACAGGCGACACGGCGGCAGAGCGCTGCCACCCCACTCGCCGGCGGTGACAGGCAGCTGTGACAGCCAGCGCCGCTCCCTGAGTGGCACCCGCGCGCCTCGGAGGTGACGGGCACGGCGGTGCCACCTTGGCCGTGACGCCCTCGCTGCCCCTGCTGCCATCCCGGCAGCTCCGCGGTGAATTCCGGCTGTTTCCCAGCTGGGATGCCCCGGGCGTGTCCTGCGGGGAGAAAAGCACCCGGAGCTTCCCTGTTTCATTGTTTTGGGGTCGCACCCTCCGTGGGGTGGGCGGTGATGCCCTCAGAGAGCACCAAACCCTCACCAAGGACACCTGGAGCGCCTCGCAGGGGTGGCGGCGGTGCCGAACCACATGGGTGGGGATCGTGTTCCGTCCCAATTTCCCACTCCTCATCTCCCGGCCCCTGTCTGGGTGCCAGGGAATGGGTGTGAGCACGTTATCCATCACGGAGACAGCCTGATCAGCAAAGTCTCCTTCCCCTACTACAGCGAACGGCGTCGGGAGGAGTTTGCATCATGAATGGGACGGATAAAATCGATGGAAGTGGCCTTGGGAAGAATCCTGGGATGAGTCACTGCAAAGCCAAGAAACGGCCAGGAGAGTCTGCACTTATCCCAGACACCCCAGGCCGTCACCAAAATGCTCCCAGGGTGGGTAAATTCCGTGGAGAGGTTGAGGGGAGACACTGAGGTGGAGCTGCTTCCCAGAAGAGTTCAACAACAAAAGAAATCCAGGATCGGGAATATCCCTACCACCAGGCAAAAATCCTGGTCTAGAGGCAAATCATAATATCCATGGAATGGTTTGGGTGGGAAGGGACCTTAAAGATGGTCTTGTTCCACCCCCTGCCATAGGCAGGGACACCTCCCACTGTCCCAGGCTGCTCCAAGCCCCGTCCAGCCTGGCCTTGGGCACTGCCAGGGATCCAGGGGCAGCCACAGCTGCTCTGGGCACCCTGTGCCAGTTCCAGGGACACTGTCCCAGTGTGTCCCCACCATCCTGAGCTCACTTCCCGCGTGGTCCCAGCTGGGAGCCGAGCGCCCCAGGGAGATGCTCTGCAGCAAAGTCCCTCCACGAGACACCTCCAGCCTTGCTCGTGCTGCTTTTAGGGCCAAAATAGGATGGGAGAGATCCCAGAGCGGCTGCTCCAGCAGCTTTCCCTCCCCAGGATATAAATCCACGCAGGATCCAAGCTCCAAAGGGAGCCGCTGTTAGTGCACGTGGCAAACTCTCCACACGGAATTTGACCCGGTGGGAAGTGTCCCTGTCCGTGCAGGGGGTTGGGATGGGATGGTCCTTAAGGTCTCTTCCAACCCTGTGGATCACAGCCAGGTCCAGCAGGTGGAAGGATGATCCAGGATGGATCCAGCAGGGTGAAACCAAACCTGAGCTGAAGCAGAAGGGATCACCCAAAGCAGGAGCTGTTCCCAGAGCATCGCTCCAGTAAGGAAAGAGTCCAGAGGGACTCTCTAATCCGGGCGGTTCCCCTTTCCAGGGTGACAATCCCATTTATCCAGCTCAAATGTCACGTTCAGCTGCCGTAAACCCTCACGCCAGGGTTTTCCCCCTGCAATTCCCAGCCTCGCAGGCTCAGTTAGGCTTATCCACACAAAGCCTGGGGCAGGAACCCTCTGGAGCCCCGCTGCCAGCTGCAGCCAGATGTGGCTGCTGGGAGCTGCCAGCTGTGCTGCCAGCACAGCTGGGGAGCGCTCCTGTGCAGGGCGGGTGCAGGGAGGAGAGAACCACCGGTGGTCCCCAAGAAAGGGGGTTCCCTTCGGGATGTCCCCTCCTGGCGGTGTTTGGGGCTGGGACAGCGTTAGGGACAAGTGTCCCCCCACCAAGCCACCCCCAGCAGTGGGAATGGGGTGGCCACGGAGAGGGGGCAGGGTCTGGAGGACATGCCTACCCCCTCTCCCTGCCAGGGGAAGTTGGCACAAATCCAAGAGCTAACTCGGGTGGGTCACAGGCCCGGCGTGAGGTATCTCTGGGGCCTAAAGGGCTCAAGGCCCAGCTAAGAATCAACATCTTAGTCTGGAAAGCAAATGTGGAGAGAGATGGGAGAGATAGTGTTGACCAAAGGACGCGGTTCTTATGTCTATAAAAGCCCACACAGTTATCACAGAGGCAGAAGTCTCTCACACACTCCTTGGGAACGTGTGAGGAGATTTCTCCCTGGAGCTTGTGCAGCTCCAGGTCACTTCCCCGGGGACTGAGAGAGAGGATTTTTGATGTGCACCCCTTCAAGGACTGGTGGTAAGAAACATTGGATCTCAAGTTACACTGTTTCTTAGCCAGCTGTAATTTTAATGGTACCTTTAACTCCGTGTGTATATGTACCAGTATTCCCTTTTTGTCTTACCCCTGTGTAGTAATAGTCTGTCTTAAGTCTTATGTCTGTCAGTTTCGTGTCTATAAATAAATAATCCATTTAATAACAGACCGAATCAGCCATCATTAAAGAACTTGCGAATGGAAGTGGATTTTGGGATGCTGGACACCTCAGTAACACGACTGCCCGCTGCCAGAGGCCTGGGCAAAAGGCAGGAGCTGATTTAAACCCACATCATCCATTCCTAACACCCACATCACCTCCAACACCAGTGTCCTGTCCTTGGGTCCAGCCCAGTGCTTTCCAGCAGAAAAGCTGGATTCAGGGCTCTGGGGTTCCCACCCTGACCCACCGGACACTGTCCTGGATCCCTGTCCACCAAACCTACCTGAGGTCAGCCCTTCAGGGGCTCTTTCACAGGTGGGTCAGGAGCTGGGAGGGCTCAAGGAGCTCTGGTGGCATCTCAGCACTCGTCCCTTGGCCATCCCTGGCTGGGATCCCACTCCTGCTCAGCACCACAAACTGCGGATCCCTCGCTCACCAAGCCAAGAGGAAGAGGCGGGATCGGGATCCAGGAGAATCCCCCCAGGGACCCGGCCAGAGCAGCAGCACAGGGGACGGGATGGAGCTGTCACACAGGACTGGGCTGGTGTCCCCAGCAGGGAGGGGACATCCCTGGGGACCGCGTTAAACCGGGGGTTGTGCAGCTTCCTCCTGAGGGCAGCTCCAAAGGAGCCAAAGGGAGAGGGGGAAAAGGATGGCAGGAATGGCTGGATGAGTCCTCAGGGATCCCAAACTGCAGGGGAGGCAAGGGAAGGGAAAGGGAAAGGGAAAGGGAAAGGGAAAGGGAAAGGGAAAGGGAAAGGGAAAGGGAAAGGGAAAGGTGCTGCAAACCCTTCTTCAGCCAAGAGCTGAGCAGGAAGAATGAGCGGAAGACCCCAAAACAAGCCAGGAAAGGAAACAAGGGAAAAACCCAGGGAAGGGAAGGTGAGGGAAACCCAGCCTGGATGTGGAGATGGAGGAAGATTTTAGCTGAGGAACAGGAGGCAAGGAGACCTCGACTTGGCTGGGAGCTGCTCCCAGCAGCTGCCACGTGTTTCCAGGGAAGTTCTTCTTGGGCCAAGAGCCACGCCTGGCTTGGAAAAGCTTCAGTCCCTGTGGAATTAATCCCAGCACCGGTCTGGGACTGGGAGATGAGGATCAGGCTGTTCCTCCCGGACCAGCAGCACCGCGCTGGGTCAGGTCCCAGAGCCACACCCGGCCAGTGAGTGCCACCACCAGCATCTCCTGGGAGAGGAGAAGGGATCAGGGCCAGCTGCTGGGATCAGCTCCACGGGGTTTGCACCAGGCCTAGCTTCCCTAAACTCCACATCGGCTCCAAACCCAGCGAGCGGGAGAGGCTTAAACGCAGAGGCGAAACCATGGCTGGGTTTCCAAAGGAACTCTTGGAAAAGTCACTTTTAGGTGACATCCAGGCAGTGCCACCAACCCAGACAGCACAGAAACCTCGTGGCTCTCCCAAAAACCAGAAATAATCAAGTTTTGGGGGTTATCTTTGCCCAGAAGCACCCACACATCTCCAAACACCAACGCGAGGCACTTCCACGAGGGCTGGGCTTGTTCCACAACGCTCAACCGACGCCTTACAGACCACTGACCCCAAAATTCTCCAGTCCCATCCTCATCCAACATCTCCCACCCTTTGGGAGAGGGATCCGAGGAGGCCGCGGGGACTTACTTGCTGAGAAGGTGGCTTCGGTGTGGACGGGCGGGGTGGAGGGCAGGAAGGGCGGGTAGCCCACGAAAAAGGAGCGCAGGGAGCGCTCGGAGAGGAGCGGGGAACGCTGGGCCGGGATGTTCTCGCAGCTCCCCACGCTGTTGTGGATCTTGAGGTTCAGGGGCTTGTTCTTCTTCTTGACCCTGGGAGGGAAAAGAGGAAAAAGGAGGGGGAAGTGAGGGGAAAGGAGTTGTGGGGGTGGGCTGGCGGGCGCCCGTGGGATGGGGGTGTGGCTGCATTGTCTCCCGTGTGATAATTGTGTGGTAATTGATCCCACTTCCCAGCAAACAAAGGCAATTTTCACTCAGGAACATTCCAGGACTTCTCTTGAGAACCTGGGTGGAAAAAAAAAACCAGCTGGTCCAAAAGCTCGTCAGGCCCAGCCCTGCTGACCTTGTCACATCCCCTGAACGATCCCATTTAATGTCTCTCCATCAAAGTTAGGGCCCGAGCACGGCTGGACTGCAGCAGGACACGTGAGGAACCCCAGCAGATTCCCAGGAATCAGCTCGTCAAGGTGTGGACAACCCCAGACGCTGGGAGAAGTTCCTCAGAAATGGAATTCTGCGGAGCAGGCAGGGCTGAGCCGCCCGCCTCCCCCTCCTCAGCCTGTTTATCCACGCTGGGACAAGGACCAGCCGCAGTTCTGCTGGCTCGGGTGGCCCCAAAGCTGCACCAGACAGGAAGGGTTTGGGATGCAGAGCGACACTGCCGGCTCGCATGGGCCGGGCTGCGGGATCCCGGCACTGCGGGGCCGCTCCGGCTCAGCCGCTCCCAGTCCGGCTGCCAGGGAAGGAGGAGGAGAGGGACAGCCCCGGGAAAGGCAGCTCAGCCCTTGGGAGATCCGGAGCATTTGGGACAGAGATCGTTCGAGGACATCCTGGTGGTGCAACAGCTCGTGGTGATCAAGGAATGCTCCGTGTAATCCATGCATTCCAACTGGAACGCTGCATCCAGCTCCGGGTCCCAGCACAGGAAGGACCTGGAGCCAGGCTGGGAGAGCTGGGGCTGCTCACCTGGAGAGGAGAAGGCTCCAGAGAGAGCTCAGAGCCCCTTGCAGGGCCTAAAGGGGCTCCAGCAGAGCTGGAGAGGGACTGGGGACAAGGGCTGGAGGGACAGGACACAGGGAATGGCTTCCCAGTGCCAGAGGGCAGGGATGGATGGGATATTGGGAAGGAATTGTTCCCTGGGAGGGTGGGGAGGCTCCAGAGCTGAGCATCTCCCCCGCTCCCAGCGGTGCCCGGGGGCATCTGGCCCTGCCAGGCGATGGGAAATGGCCTCTTTAACGAGGAAAATTAAACCATCCTCTAATAAGTTAATTATTTCCTCACACAGGAAAGCTGCTGCTGTGTTTAGGGTGGCTGCAAGGACCTCTTTGGGTGCGCTGGGATCGGGATGGGGCGGATGGTTCCAGGCTGGTCCAGCCAAACGGCTCTCCTGGCTCGGGACTTCCCGGGGTCGGCCCCACGGCTGGTGGCCATGGAGTCATGGAATGAGTTGGGTGGGAAGGGACATTAAAACTCATTAAAGGGACCTGGGCAGGGACACCTCCCACTGTCCCAGGTTGCTCCCAGCCCCATCCAGCCTGGCCTTGGGCACTGCCAGGGATCCAGGGGCAGCCACAGCTTCTCTGGGCACCCTGTGCCAGGGCCTGCCCACCCTCCCAGGGAACAATTCCTTCCCAAAATCCCACCTCACCCTGCCCAGTGGCCCCAAATCGTGCACATTCCCCCCGCTGCTGCCGCTCAATCCCAACCCAACCACAGGGTCTCCACCAAAGATCCCAGTGCTGCTCCCCTGGCCCTGGCACGGCCCCAGCTCCCCCTGAGCTCAGCCTCGGCCCAAAGCCCTTCCTGAAAGGCAGTGATTAAGCACTAATCTCATTTTTTTCCACCCATAAATCAGTTCCAGACCAAATATTTACTGCGAGCATCATTTCCTCGCCAAGCAGGGCTGCTGACAGCTCTCATTATTAGGAAGGATGAGTGATTTTGGACAGAGAGAGATTTTTTTTTTCCCTCTCTCTGTTTCTTCAGGAGAAGAAAAAATAATAAAGAATAATAAACACCGAGATCCAGTGGGGTGAGTGAGCTGGCTGCCAGTCTCCCCATGGCCTTGATCCCTGTCCTGAGGGAGAGGGAGCGGGGATCAAATCGTGGAGAGGAACAGGAGCGTCCTCACCCATGGAAGAGCCCCCAGCATGGGGACTGACAGGGATCCTGTCCCCTGGTTTGGGGACAACGAGTGCCTGAGGGACACGGAGCAAAACAGGCCCTGTCTGGGGCTGCTTGGGCAAAAAAGGGTCAAACACCGTCCTTGGGGCAGGGGTGGAGGATGAGGCCAGTCATGGGCACCTTGTAAAGGACTTGCTGCCATGAGGGGTCATCCATCATCCATCCCTCCATCATCCATCCATCCATCCATCCATCCATCCATCCATCCATCCCTCCATCCATCCCACATTCATCCCTCCATCCCTCCTCCTACACAGGTTGGAACGAGATGACCTTCAAGGTCCTTCCCAACCCAAACCATTCCATGATTCCATCGATAGCTTCAGGACACAGGGAAATGGTTTTAAACTAAAAAAGGGGAGATTTAGACGGGATATTGGGAAGGAATTGTCCCCTGGGAGGGTGGGCAGGCCCTGGCACAGGGTGCCCAGAGCAGCTGGGGCTGCCCCTGGATCCCTTGCAGTGCCTGAGGCAAACATTTCCATCCTCCCATCGTTTACCCAAAGTGGGGAAAAACATGCTGGAAATGCATCCTGGTCCTCCCAGCCTGAATTCCTCATCCCAGCTGGGCAGGAGGAGCCCCATTCCCGTGGGCTCCTAATCCCACAAGGACGACAGAGGCAAAAAAGGGGATTTAAAAAAAAAAAACAAAACCAAGGAGAAACATCATCCTAATTCAATTTTCCATAGAGATAAAGCCCCAGCAGATCAGCAAACCCCCTGCTCCTGGGAAGGGAGGCAGGATTCCCTCACTGCTGGGAATTTTGGCCGGATAAATCCCAGCTGGATCAGGAGGAACCCGCAAAGAGCAGCAGAAGATGGTGCCGGGTCTCGCTCCACTGCTCGGGGCGGGGATGGCCGTGCTAGCCCCCCCACTGAGCGGCATTCCAGCCCTTCCCAGGAGCTGGGAAACGTGGGAGCTCCCACAAAACCATCTCAGGGAAGCACAGGGAGAGCCGGAGGCGCCGTTTCAGTGGATTTGGATGGTGCTGATCCCTCCCAGCCCCTGGGAAGGACCATTTCCCACCAGTCACAGCCGGACAATTCCTAAAACGAGTCCCCAGGCGAGTGAGGAGATGGTTATGGAGCAGATATCCCATATTTTGGCTCCAAAGGGTTTTGAGGGAGCAGAGGGAACCCCACCTGGTCCATCTCGAGGCTCGGAGCCCCTCAAAATCTGGGAGACGTCCACAACAGATCCCTAAATCCGGACATCCCGACTGGTTTTTTTTTGCCACTCAGGTCCCCATCTCCATGGTTGTCCCACCCTCATCCCTGCTCCAGGAGGCTTGGAAGTCGAGTATTCCCGGGATTCTACCCCTCGCTGCAGGTCCCAGGTTCCCCATCAGCACAATGGGATCGGCCCCTGCTCCACACAGCTCTTGGCTTCCCAAACCTTCCCAAAATCCCGGATCTCAGCCCTTCCCACACCGTGGCCCCGCTCAGCATCCCCCTGCAGCTCCTCTCCTTCACCTCTCACCATCCCCCGAGCCAGAATTCCTCATTTTTCCTCCTTTATCCCGTGCATCCCTGGGTCGGGAGAGCCCAAACCAGCCCCCCAAGGCAGAGCTCGTGGAGCATCGGGGCTAATTCCTGCCTCAGGATGCTCGGGAAAATCAGCACCGGGAGCGATTCCGTGCTCGGAGAGGTGAACGCCAACGATTAGGGCCGTAATTTCATGCAGGAATTTGCTAAATGTATAATGATAGATTAAAAAAAAAAAAAGGGGGGGGGGAAACAACCCCCGCGAGTTTGAAGCGTTTAATGCAAATCCCTTTAGGTGTCAATCCCGCCTGAATGGCTCATCCCCGCCTGCTCGGTGGGATCAGTCAAACGCTTATCAGCGGCTTTGGGGGGGAAAAAAACACAGAGGGTTTCAAGAGGCGCTGAAAAACAGGAGCAGACACCGGGACAAAGGGCCCGTCACTCCTTTCAGGAGAGAGCAGGGACTGACAGCGGCGTGGGATGCGGGCGGGGTGTGGATCTCACAGGATTGCCGCAGAAAGGCGCCCGGTGAGGACGCGGTTTTGCCCTGTTGGGGTGTGCTGGGGTGATTTAGCGGCTGGAAGAGCAGGATGTGCTGGGAGAAGCCAGAATGTTGAGGATGGGCGTAGTGGGATCCACACCGGGAGCAAAATCCCGGTGTTCACAGGGCTGTGACGCCGCTGGAATACAGCTCACCCCAAAAAGCATCCCAAAGGGGACACCCCAACCCTTCCCCAGCCCCTGGCAGCGCTCACCCTCCATTCCCAGCCCTTAAAAAAAACTGGGAATGGGGTGAGCACCGGCCTGCTCCACAGGCATTTCTGGTCACTTCCATTCTTATTGCTGTAAAAAAAAAAAAAATTAATTAATTAAACCGGGTTTAATTTAAAATTTTAGCCACGAGACAGGAGCTGCCCCTGCAGGTGATGTTTTATTCACCGCGTTGCTCCTCGCCAGCGCACACCAATTTCCACGCACGCGTTGCTCTTAAAGGAAGGGAAATGGAGTGGGAGACAAAATAAAAAAATCCTCTCATCCGCATTTCAGCCACGAAGGATTAAAGATCGCCGCTGCCCTGGCTGGGAGAGTGCGGCCCCGGCCGGGATTCAGCCCCAAAGATTTATGGCTTTTGGAGTGGTTTAACCGCTCGATATTCCCGGTTAAACCAGCGCGGGGAGCAGGTGAAGCGCTGCCCCCGCGCCGCCTCCAGCGCGGGCGGGCAGCTCCGGCAGCAGCCGCTGGAACGGCAGGAAAAAAGCAGGAAAAGCCTCAAATTCACTCTGGCGTTTTTCGTGCAAGAATTATGGGATGGTTTGTTTGGAAGGGAGCTTGAAGACCGTTTTATTCCCCACCCCTGCCATGGGCAGGGACACCTCCCACTGTCCCAGGCTGCTCCCAGCCCCGTCCAGCCTGGCCTTGGACACTGCCAGGGATCCAGGGGCAGCCACAGCTGCTCTGGGAATTCCATCCCAGCCCCTCCCCACCCTCTCAGGGAACAATTCCTTCCCAATATCCCATCCATCCCTGCCCTCTGGCAGTGGGAAGCCATTCCCTGTCCTGCCCCTCCCTGCCTTTTCCAAAGCTCCTCTCCAGAAGAACCGCCACTCCTTTTCCCTTCCTGTTCCCACGTTGGCACGTAGATGGTAAAATCCGACCTTTTTCTTCAAGGATTCCCAAGTAAACCGTCAAAAAACCACCCCTGGCTAAGGAGTCTGAGCATTCCCGAACAGGTTTGGGGAGTTGGGATCAAAACCAGCGCTGCTGGAGCCACCTCAGCCTGGAAAGGAGGCACCAGGTCAGCCTTGACACCGGGATAAACACACAGCCCCCGTGCTTGGTGCATCCCCACATCCCAAATCCCTGTGCAGCGAGGATGGCACCAGCTTCCTCAGGGTTTTCCGGATTCAAGGCACAGCCAGTGGATTTTTTTCAACCTGCCCAAAAGAGCCGAAACTCCTCCGTTCTCCACCCAGACCTGAACGAGCTCCACACAGCGCCGAGGCTGATACATGAAAAAGAAAACAAACACGGAATATCCTCCAGATGTTCCGTTTATCCTCCTCACTCCCATAAAGAGGCAGCAAACCCCTACCTCCCCTCGGCCAGAGGAAAAGCAGCTCCTTCATATCAAAGCCTCGCCAGTTAAATATTTATCCAAGTGCCTGTCCCCACTTCCCTGGATGCCTGAATTTCCAGGCTCTGCTCCGACTGATCTATTATTCTCTTTTCCAAGCACAAAGTGGAACTTTTTTATTACGGCTGCAAATTATAAAGCTGGGAAATTCTTTGAAGGGAGTTCGAGCCAAACAGGCTTTTTCCCCCCCCCCCCGCCCCCCTCCGGCTC
>VXBT01007652.1:156920-169444 GCA_013400235.1 Oriolus oriolus
TCCAGGTGAGCACCCCCAGCTCTCCCAGCCTGGCTCCAGAGCAGAGGGGCTCCAGCCCTCGGAGCAGCTCCGTGGCCTCCTCTGGACTCCCTGCTTTTGGTTCCCATCCCATCATTGCCAAGGAAGCCCTGGAGCACTTGGCTAGGCCAGCACCTGCTTGGGCCACCACAGCAGGTCACGGGGGCTGGCAGGAGGGTGAGGAGCTGCTCCCACCAACCTCTCAAACCACAAAGACGTGAACAGGGGAGCTGCTTCCCGACTTTCCTGCACAACTCCAGCTGGAGGAGAGAGCTGGGAAGAGCCCAGACTGTGCCATGACCAACAGTGGTCAATCCCTCTCCTGGCCACCAGCCCGGACACTGCCCACAGCCCCTCTGGGTGCCCTCTGTCCCCCCTGGACAGCGCGGAGGCGGCGCACCAGGCAGCGGGAATGCTGTGCCGCCTCTCCCGGGACATTCACCCTGATCTGAATTCATCCTCACACCCACCTGGCTCAGAGAGGAGCCTCGGCTCCTCATTAAAGGACACGGTGAGAAGTTTCTCCTTGGAGCGTGGTAAAGCTCCAGCGCCTCTGGATGGAACAGCAGGGCCGTAATTAACATTAATGACACTCCTAAGGAGCGCCACAGCCCGGAGCAGGGGGATAATTCCAGCACGGAGCCAGGTTGGCGCGGGGGCCACTCATCACTGTCACCTCGCGGTGCGCAGACCATCCTTCGAGGGAGCTGGGCGCATTCCCGGAGCTGGGCACAGCTCCGCAGCCCCGGCTCGCCGGCAAAGGCAGTGGGATTAATCAGGGGGATGATTTGGAAGCACGGGGAGAGATGCTGCTCGTTTTGCTCTCCCAATTCCCGCACTTCCGTGCTCTCCCCCTTGCAGAATTCCAGGCCGGGGCTCTGTTTTCGGGAGAAATAACACAGCGTGGAGATGGTGGAACCACAGGATCCTTGAGGGTGGAAAAGAGCTTTGAGATCATGGAGTCCACCCCTGTCCCCAAGTGCCACATCCACACAGGTGTTAAATCTCCCCAGGGATGGGGCCTCCACCACTGCCTTGGGCAGCTGTGCCAGGGCCTGGCCACCCTTTCCAGGAGGAATTTTCCCAATATCCAACCTGCCCCTCCCCTGGCCCAGCCTGAGGCCGTTCCTGTCCCTGTTCCCTGCGAGCAGAGCCCGACCCCCCCGGCTGCCCCCTCCTGTCAGGGAGTTGTGCAGAGCCACAAGGTCCCCCCTGAGCCTCCTTTTCTCCAGGCTGAGCCCCTTTCCCAGCTCCCTCAGCCTCTCCTGGGGCTCCAGCCCCTTCCCAGCTCCGTTCCCTGCCCTGGACACGCTCCAGCCCCTCAACGTCCTTCTTGTCACGAGGGACCCAAAACAGACCCCAAGATCTGAGGTGAGACACAGGGCACTGGGACGAGCCGGGTGCCCGTGCCCGCCTCGGGAAGACGCTCTGTGTGGGTTATTCCCACGTGTTGGCAACGTCCTGCTGCACCCACCTGCTCTGCAAGCATCAATCTCCCGCTCAAACCCGGAGCCAGGAGCCCGCCTGCCTTTCCAAACCCGGGGAACGTCAGAGGAGCTGCCCGGACGCTGCTCTCCCGAATCCCGCCCGTGCGGAACATCGAACAATCGATCCGCCAGGTGGGTGGGAATCGCTACAAGGGGAAACATCGTTATTATCGAGGTTGCAGAGCAGCAGAATTAATGACCCATCAGGGCCGATTTAGGACGAGCTTAAATGATTAAATCTGAGGCGCAGCCTGAGCACAGGCTGCTCAGTGGGGTGGGGATGGTGGAGAAGACTTCTGCTCCCAGGCTTCTGGAGGTTTGGGATTCGGTTTTTCACCTCTCTGACCTCTGCTCCCAGGTTTTTGTAGGTCTGAGATTCAGTTTTTCACCTCTCTGCCTCAATGGCCCCAGCTGGGTGCTAGACTTGGCCAAGTGCCACAGGAAATATCCCGTCCTCGGGAATTTGTTACGTGGGATAGAGAGAAACAGCCATGGGACAGAAAGTGTCCAGAGTCAGAGGAAATAATACAAGGAAAAAGGAAAAGAGGAAAATGGGGATGTGCTCTATCAGAAGTTCACATCTGAACTTCACGTCCGACTTCACCCACGCAGGAAATCCTCATCCCAGTCTGGAAAAACCCCAGCAGAAAACCACCTCAGTGCCAGCAGGGCTCAAGGGAAGGAAATCAACCCTCAGCTGGCTTTGCACCAACAGGTTTATCCATCAGGAAAACATCCACGCCTGGAATGTCACTGCAACGACACAGGATGAGGGGAATTCATGGAAAATTTAGGCAAAATCCAGCTGCCTCGAGCTGGAGGAGCCTCCTCCCAGCCCAGACCTGACCTAGGTGCAGCACAAAAACATCCCGTCCTGCCCAGCAGCTGCGTCACGCTGGAGCTCAGCACATCCCCGGGGCTCAGCCCGGCCGGGTCGCGCTCCCATCCGCCCTCTCCAGCTGCTCCCCAGAGGACGCTCCTTGAGGAGTTCATGGATCTGGCCGGACAGCGGCGTGGCAAGAGGAGCCACAGCTGGGAAGCAGACGAGGGTTTGGGCTCAGCTCCACTTCGCACACGTCAGGGGATGAAGGGTGGGCCAGGGGACGGGTCTAACAAGGGGCCCGAGCATGAAGGGTGGGCCCAAGGACAGGGCTGGAGAGGAAGGGTGGGTCTGAGGATGGGCCAAAGGAAGAAGGATGGGCTAAGAGGCGAAGGATGGGGCTAACGAGGGGTCCAGGGGTGAAGGATGGGCCAAAGGAAGAAGGATGGGCTAAGAGGCGAAGGATGGGGCTAACGAGGGGTCCAGGGGTGAAGGATGGGCCAAAGGAAGAAGGACGGGCTAAGAGGCGAAGGATGGGGCTAACGAGGGGTCCAGGGATGAAGGATGGGCCAAAGGACAAAGGGTAGGACCAAGAAGGAAGGATGGATCAAAGGGTGGGTCTAGTGAGGGGCCCAGGGGTGAAGGACAGGTCCAAGGACAGGTCTAAAGATGAAGGAGGGGTCTAAGTGCAGGTCAGAGGATGGAAGACGGGTCTGAGGATGGGCCAAAGGATAAAGGATGGGTCGAAGGGTGGGTATAATGAGGAGTTCCAAGTACCAAGGATGAGTCCAAGGACAGGTCTAAAGATGAAGGATGGGTCCAAGTATGCGTCAAAGGATAAAGGATGTGTCAAAGGATGGGCCAAAGGACAAAGGGTGGGTCTAATGAGGGGTCCAGGGATGAAGGGTGGGTCCAAGGACAGGTCTAAAGATGAAGGATGGGTCTAAGGATCAAGGGCAGGTCTAAGTATAAAGGAAAAGTCTAAGTACAGGGCAAAGGATAAAGGATGGATCAAAGAAGAGAGGAGGGGCCCAAGGATTAAGACGGTTCAAAGGGTGGGTCTAAAGAGGGGTCCAAGGATGAAGGGTGTGTTCAAGGACAGGTCTAAAGATGAAGGATGGGTCCAAGGATAGGTCTAAAAATGAAGAAGGGGTCTAAGTACGAAGGAAAGGTCTAAGTACAAGCCAAAGGATGAAGGGGAGGTCTAAGGATGGGTCCAAGGATGAGTCCAGGGACAGGTCTAAAACTGAAGGATGGGTCTAAGGATGAGTCCAAGGATGAGTCCAGGGGCAGGTCTAAAACTGAAGGATGGGTCTAAGGATGGGTCCAAGGGTGATGGACGCGTCTAAGTACAAAGAAAAGGCCCAAGTACAGGTCAAAGGATAAAGGACAAAGGCCAGGTCTAATGAGGGGTCCAGAGATGAAGGATGGGTTCAAGGGCAGGTCTAAAGATGCATGGCAGGTCTAAGGATGGGTCCAAGGATGAAGGACGGGTTCAAGGGCAGATCTAAAGATGAAGGACAGGTCTAAGGACGGGTCCAAGGATGACAGGTGGGTCTAAGTACAGATCAAACGACAAAGGACAGGTCTAAGGATGGGTCTAAGGGTAAAGACCACCCCCCACCCTCTGGGCAGGTGACCCCGGGGCAGATTCTGCCCCCAGAGATCCATCGGACACCCCTTCCGAGGGTTAACGCACACCCTGAACGAGCTGGGCTTTTGTTCCCCCCCAATGGATGTTTAAGCCCTCCCATTCCGAGTTTGTTTCTTGCCCAGCCGCTGGCTGGTGGATAATCATTAACCACCCGTGAGAGACTCACGCGGCCCACGGAATTCATGAGGTATGAAACGGGCATTACATTATCAGCCACTCTCAGGGCTGCGTTTCCGTTTCAGGACCGTTCCTGAGACGTTTATGGGCTGTGGATTTATGGAAGCCGGGAGATCTTTTCAGGAGTAATGTTCCATGCCTCGGAGTTATGGTCAGCAGCTGGAGACTCCGTGCGGGAAAATCGGAGGCTGGGAGCTCCAAAAAAAATTAAAAACCTTAACCCCTGCCTCAGAAGGTCTTGGCGCACAGGGATGATGGATTAAACGCTGGGAATAAGACCCGAAACACAACATTCAGAGGAGTTTATGAGCTGTCAGCGGGAATCAAGCGGTACACAGTGGCCTTGCTCCAGAGGGGACCCGGTCGCTGCTGCTGCTGTCACAAATAAACGACGGTGGTTTATTTTCTGCCTGTGCCGAGGTGGAAAAATCCGGGGGGGAGCAGCCCCGGAGCACCCTGAGGGCTCCACTCCATCAATCCCCACCCACAGCTCGTGGGGAGAGTTTTTCCTTCTGCCAAAGTCACCCCTGGCTCCCCAGAGCCCCTTTCACCCCATCCTGAGCTGGGGAAGAGATAAAGGGACTGGGGACAAGTGACAGGACACAAAGAATGGCTTCCCACTGGCAGAGGGCAGGGATGGATGGGATATTGGGAAGGAATTGTTCCCTGGGAGGGTGGGGAGGCCCTGGCACAGGGTGCCCAGAGAAGCTGTGGCTGCCCTTGGATCCCTGGCAGTGCCCAAGGCCAGGCTGGATGGGGCTTGGAGCAGCCTGGGACAGTGGAAGGTGTCCCTGCCAATGGCAGGGGTGGGACAAGATGGTCCCTAATGTCCCTTCCCGCCCAAACCATTCCATAAACCAGCCTGAGGGACACCACGCGCTCTCCCGGGAGGGTTTCAGAAGGGTCCTTGCAGAGAACAGGCAGGATGGGGGTAAATCTCCACCCCAGATCACTCCAGGAGATCCCACCCAGCACCTGGGATCCCCAGGAGTGCCCTCAAACTCATGGCTCTCCGAGTCCAGCCCTTCTTTCTCTGCCAGAACAGGACACAGGGAACAGAAAGCCCCAATCCAAAGCAACCCAAGAGCCCAGGGGCACAACCGAAACCAGACAGGGTTGATCAGGGAAGGCTCCAAATCCCCTTCCAGGGATGAGCTCCCTCCCGCAGAGGACTCGGACACCGCGGAAGTGCGACATCAAAAAAAACCCCGTCCTCAAATTCCACGGCCATGGCCATAAAATAACAATTAGCAGCGAAGAGCCCAAAAATTTTTCCATTTTAATCCGCTTTTTATCTGTGCCAGGCATTTTCCACCTCATCCAGGCTAATAAACAGCTCCCACTCCAGCAGGGATGCGCTGGGAACAAAAAAAGAGGGAAAAAAGAAGAAGCTGCCTCTTTAACACACTAATTACAATCCTGAAGCGCTAATGGGATTAGCAGGCAGGATTTAGTGGTTGTCTCCTGCAAAATCATTTAGTGCCGTTAGAGAAAATGAACTTCCCTGCTTCTCCAAGAGGTTTTCGGGAATCCGGATCCAACCCGGCGCAGTGGGCCCTGGAGCACAGCGGGGACCTGTCAATATTGGCCATTCCCTTGATTAATTCCTCAGTCGGGAGCTGGAATCGCCCAGCACCACTGGGAAGGGAGCGCTGGAGACACTGGGAAAACTGGATGCAGTCAGGCGAGGAGTGAAGGAATCATGGAATGGGTTGGGAGGGACCTTAAAGCCCATCCAGTGCCACCCCTGCCACGGGCAGGGACACCTTCCCCTATCCCAGGCTGCTCCAAGGTCTGTCCTTGGACATCCTGAGCCTGGTCTGGGACATTCCAGGGATCCAGGGGCAGCCACAGCTTCTCCGGGCAATTCCTGTGCCAGGAGGGTGGAAAGCAGTGAAGGCGGAGGGGACACCACGGTGTTTGTGTCGCCCCGTGTGACGCTTCCACCTCCGCGCCCTTCCCCGACCCTTCCCTTCGCAGGAAATTCCGGGCATCCCATTCCCACGTCGGGGGATTGGCGGCCGGAAGATTCGATGGTGTCCAACCCTCGGCCCAGCTCCACGCCGGGGTGACCACGAGGGCTGGAAGGTGTCCCTGTCCTTGGAATGAGATGAGCTCTGAGCTCCCTTCCAACCTAAGCCTTGATTCCTTTGATCCTCGCCTGATCGCTTCCAGTTTTCCCAGCGTCTCCAGCGCTCCCTTCCTGGTGGTGCCGGGCAAATTTAACTTGGGATCATCGGGGAATATCCAGTGTCCACCCTGGGGGTCAAACAGGGGGAGCTTTGCCCTCAGTCAGATCTTCTCCAGCTGAGGGCGGAGCATGGATCGGGAGCTGGAATGGCGATAAAGCAGGAGAAGGGAGAGGCCGCTCCCTGGGAATGGGGGATGCTCGCTGGGAATGGGGGGATGCTCGCTGGGAATGCAGGGATGCTCCCTGGGAATGCGGGGGTGCTCCTGGGGACACGAGGATGCTCCCTGGTACACGGGGGTGCTCCTGGGACCGACCAAAGCAAACAATTTTCTCCAGTGTCAAAGCTCAAGGGAGAGGGCGGACCTCCAGGAGGAATTTTCCAGCTGGAATGGCTTCGTTCCCAACAGCTTTGGAGACCAAAAATTCCCAGCTCAGGGAAAAAAGGAGGAAGGATGATCACCCGCGTTCCATGCAGAGACCGCGGCCGCAGCCCGGGGGACAAGTGACACCGCGGTGCCGAGGCCACCACACACATCCGGCACCCCCAAACCCGCTCTGGTCCCCTCTGCCCCAACAAGGGGAGCTCCAGGTCTGGCACTGGGAGCGCTTCCGTGGATTTAACTCTTCCCGTGTCCCAGCTGGAACTGCCCAAACACCACGGACAGCCCGGAGGGTCTGAGCCCTGCCAGGGTACCCGCGGTCCCTCCACATCCCTCAGGCGACTCTTCCCAGGATTCTGGCACGGCCTTTTTATCCTCAAGAACCCCAAATTTTGGGACAAAAAGAGCAGTTTGTCCTGGGATCCTGTTTGGATCCCGACACATCCTCAGGGAGGGGAGATGTCCCAGAGCGGCACGGGTCCTCTCTGCCACCCCACGGCCACCAGAAGGGGTGGGAAGGGATGGAGAGGGAATGTGGCGGTGCCAGGGAATCCTTTCCCTGCACAGCAGCAGCCTCTGCCGGCCCCGGAGCCGCAGAGCAGGAGCGGCGGGAATGTGGCAGAGCCCGGAGAGCGCGCTCCGAGCGCCGCCAGGGCTGGGACAGATCCCGGCGGGTCTCCAGAGCACAAACCGTGCTCTCCAGGAGGATTTGTAAATCCCTGTATCCACTTTTCAGCTGGGAGGTGACGATTCCCGTCTCTCCCCCCCGCAGTTCTCACGGCCATTCCCGCTGGAAAATCCAGCCCCCCCCATCCCACATTCCGGCGTTCCAGCGCTTTGCCAGCCAACAATCCTGGAGCCCCCGGATGCTCCTCAACCACCCCGAAATGAGATCCCGGGGGAGCAGAGCCGCCGCCATCCCACAACACCCCCGCCAAAAGGATTTTCCACATGGAAACCTCCAAACAAACCCCCGGCATTTAGAGATAAAAGCGCTTTTCCCAAGGCTCCGGGATGAGGTTTATCCCCCCCAAAACGCGCCAGCACCCGCCGGGGCACCACTTACTTGGGGGTGTGCGCCTCATCGACGCGGTGCCCCAGCTGGAACTCGTGGGATTTGCTGCGGTGCAGCGCCGTGAACCCCGGGATGAGGTGGATCAGCTTCCGCGACGAGGGCGGGGGCGTCCCGGGGGGCTTCAGCTTGTTCCTGCGGCGCACGGGCGGCGTCCCCGGCGGCGTCATGGTGGTGACGATGTTGGGGGTGCGCGGCGGGGTGTGCGCGGCGTGCCGCTGCCGGGGGGACGGCGGCAGCGAGCGGTGGCCGGACTCGAGGGGTGGGCAGAGCCCCGGGTGGCCCTCCACGGTCAGGCGGTCCACGTGCGTGTACATGGGGCCGTGGGGCGAGGCGGCGTGGCAGTGGTGCTGCCCACACTTGGGCTGGACCTTGGGGCTCGGGTGCGTCCTGCCCCAGGGCGCCGGCTCCGCGGGGCATCCCGGGCTGTTCTCCTTGCCCGGCTCCGTGCTGGGCCACTGGATGGTCCAGTCCTGCTTGGAGAGGCTCCCGCCTGGAGAGGGCACAGAGACACGGCCATGCGGTGGGACACAAGGGTGGGAACGCCCTGCTCAGCCCCGGAGGGGTTGGGAGCCCACGCCTGGAAGTGTTCAAGGGTTGGATGGGGCTCGGGGCAGGCTGGGAGAGGGGAAGGGGTCCTTGGCCGTGGAATGAGGTGATCCTGAAGGTCCCTTCCCACCCAAACCGTTCCATGATTGGTTCTATCCCTGGCGCTGCATCCCAGCAAGGAGCTTCTCTGTGTTACGGAATCTTGGAATGGTTTGGGTGGGAAGGGACCTTCAGGATCATCTCATTCCATGGGCAGGGACACCTNTCCATCCCTTGTCCCCAGTCCCTCTCCAGCTCTGCTGGAGCCCCTTTAGGCCCTGCAAGGGGCTCTGAGCTCTCCCTGGAGCCTTCTCCTCTCCAGGTGAGCACCCAGAGCTGTCCCAGCCCGGGTCCAGAGCAGAGGGATGGGTGGGCTGAAGACCACAGAGGTTTCCTCAGGACCATCCCATCCCATGGGACACCTCCCACTGTCCCAGGCTGCTCCAAGCCCCGTCCAGCCTGGCCTCAGGCACTGCCAGGGATGGGACATCCACAGTTTCTCCCGGGATCCTGCTCCGGAGTCTCACCACTCCGAGCAAGGGATTTGCCAGGGGTGGAGGCGTCCCCACGTGTCCCCCACCAGCGCCAGCTCCCCCCGCCACCCCAAAGGTGGCCCTGGGGTGGGACACACTCATTGGGATGGGGACACCCTCACTGGGATGGGGACACCCCCACTGGGATGGGGACACCTGCACTGGGATGGGGACACCTCCACTGGGATGGAGACACCTCCACTGGGATGGGGACACCCCTCACCTGCCCCATCTCCCCCCCAGCTTGTGCCATTTGCATAATGAGGGGCCTGTAATTAACAGCGGCTCCTCTCCGCTCCTAATTATCCATCGCCACTGGAGCAAAGAGCTGCCGGCAGCGCCTTCAGAGCATCCCAGGGATGATCCAAGCGGAATTTGGTCCTTGATTCCAGCTCAAGGCCCCCTGACTGATGCCTTTGGATCGCCCTATCAAGGAAATCCAGCAAAACCCCAAATCTCCTCATTTTCCAGCGGCTCCTTCCCACTCCCTGCTTGGGTTGGTAACTGGATCCCCTCCCTTCGCTCCAGCCTTTTCCTGGGAATGTTTCAGTTCCAGCTCCCGAGGAAAAGGAAAGGCTTGGGAAAGGAAAGGTTTGGGGTGAGAGAAAGCGTCGAGTCAAGGGGTGGAGGATGGGGGTGAGGAGCTGCTGGAATCATTTTCTCGGAGCAGAGCATCAAAATAAAGGATAAAAAAATTCCCAAATGATTGTAAAATGTGGAAAAATTAACACTAAAAGAATTCCCAAAATATGAAAAAAATTAACAGTAAAAAATTCCCAAATAATTGTAAAATGTGGAAAAATTAACACTAAAATAATTCCCAAAATACGAAAATATTAACAGTAAAAAACTCCCAAATAATTGTAAAATATTAAAAAATAAACAAATAAAAAATTCCCAAATAATTGTAAAATATTTTCTAAATGACCAGAAAAACTCCCAAATCAATGTAAACTATTTTAAAAATAACAATTTAAAATTCTCAAATAATTTTAAAATATTTAAAAAATGTATCCGCGAAAGAATGAAATGAGAAAATAATAATTGGAAATGTTAAAAATAAAATGAATTCATGAGAATGAGTAAGAAATTAAAGTAAATATAATAACATTTATTAAGATTTTTATAAATTCAAATTAATTAATTAGAATAAATAATAAGAAAAGCAAAATCTAATTAAAATAATAATTTAAATGTTTTTAATTAAAATTAATCAACTGGAATGAATAAGAAATTGAAATAAATAAAGTGAAAATAATCAAAAGCTGTAAAAAATAAAACAAATTAATTAGGATGAATAAGAAGTACAAATGCATTAAAAGGAAGAAGTAAAAATGTCATAAATTAAAATTAATTAGAATAAATAAGAAATGAAAAGAAATAAAATTAAAATTATAGATGTTTAAAAATAAAAGTGATTCATTAGAGTGATGAATAAACAAAAAGAAATGAAACTGAAAAGAAGAATAACAAAAATATTTACAAAAAAAATTTTTAAATCTGCAAACTCTCAGCGTATGCAAATCACCACCCTCCTATGCAAATCCTGCGCTTCCCATTGGCCGCTGCACTCGCCTTGATTTGCATAACGCCGAGCCGGCCCAGCGCTAATTAGCGGCGTTAATTAAGATGGGGTGAGGATCTCCCTGCGCCCCCCTGTCCCCGCTGATGCTCCCGGGAATAAAAACAACTCCCGGGAAAAGCCGGGAAAACGTAATTCCAAGTGGGAAGGCGGCAGGGAGCAGGCCCTGTGCTCGATGGGATCAGCTTAAACCGGGAACGCGCTTAGGAGGGGAAAAAACCCAACAAAAACATCCCAAAGCTCCTCTTGCTCCAAAGCCTGTTAAAGGCTGGCGGATCCCGCTCCCTCCCAGGGCTCCCCGCTCCAATTCCCCGCTGGAAAAACACGGGAAGAGCTGGCACGGAGGGGAAAACCCCCTCTGCGCGGTTTGCCCTCAGATCGGCCGCCCGGGTGCTCATCCAAACTTCGCTGTTTGGTTTAGATCCCAAATATTCATTATTTTTGGGATATCCGTCAGAGGCACCCCCCCATCCCACAGGCCGCCTCTCCCGCCCCTGTGGATGCTCCCTTTGGATGAATTTGGCCTCAGGAATCCCCCCGGACCCCTCCCTCCGCCCCCACTTCATTGGGGAAGCCTTTCCCAAACTGCCCCGTTGAAAACCGATTGGAAAACAAACCCCTGGGAAGAGCTGGGATGCAGCCCAGGGATCCAGAAGTGGAAAAATTCCGCCTCTTTTCCGCCCATCCCAAACGACAAAGAGCGTGGTTTGCCCTGTTTTCCTTAAGGTGGAAGGCTGGGATCAATGGGGCGATCCCGTGGGAGCCCTGCATCCCAGCTGCTCCTTGGGGTGCTCCGAGCACTCCTTCCCTTCCCAAGGTGACCAAACCGGAGATTTCGGAATGCCCACGGGGTTTTTTTGGGAACCCCCACGGTCCCAGCGCCCACACCCCAGGACAGCACCCTGTGGGACAGACTCTGGAACCGCCCAGCTTGGCAACACCGGGATACCAGGAAGGACAACTCCTCCCTGTTCTCCACCACACCAGCACAGCTCCCAAATTCCCCCCAAACCGGGATTTTTCCCGCTTTTCCCTTGCCGCTCTGGCCCTGCCTGACCCCGCGCTGTCCCCGAGCCACCCTCAGCCTTCCTGGGGCTCCCAAATATCCCATTCCTGCTCATTTTTCCCTGTAGGACACTCAGGAAGCTCCACACATCCCTCGGCGGTCACACCCCATCAACCCCTCGAGCCACAGCGGCCCCGCTCCGCTTGGATCCGATATCCCGCTAATCCCGAACACAAAACCCCGCTCCCGAGGATCCACATCCAAGGAAAACCCAATCCAGCCTTGCTGACCCACCAGAGCAGGGGGGTTTAACGTGGATTTGCCACTCTGGTTGATTTATGGGATGCTCCAGGGTTTTCCCTGCATCTCCCCAGTATTCCCGGCTTGGGAAGCATCTCCTTTTCCAAGCCCATCCCGACAAAATCCATCTCCATGGATCAGCCTCCAGCTCCCCACCCCGGCAGGAGCGGCCTGGGAAATTAGAGGCTTCTAATTAACGGCTCGATAAATAAAGATGGATGGGGAAGGTTAATCCCGAGCCTCATTCCTGCTTTATGAATACAAATCCCGGTGTCTCAGGATCGGCCGCTGCCGGCTCCTGCCAAGGAATTCCAGCTTTTAAGGAGGATGCAACCTGGTCATTAATTCCATTTTCGGGATGAGGACAATCTCCGGCTTCACAAGGAGATAAAATGCAGAGAAATGCAGATTAAAAGACATTTCTGAGGCAGTTGGTGCTTCTGGGGCTCCTTTGGGGGGCCTGGCATATCCCAGCGGATCCAAAATCCCAACGGATCTGAAATCCCAGCCCTGCATCCCAGGAGAGCATCGCTGCCATCTTGGGATGATTTCCTATCCCCATCCGAGAAACTCCCAGGCAGCTCCTCGGGGCTGAGCCAACCTCGCTGTCAGGGAGCCATGGAGCTGTCCAGCAGCTCAGAATGCCTGGAATGCAGTGGATGGATGGAGGGATGGATGGAGGGATGGATGGATAGATGGATGGATGGATGGATGGA
>VXBT01007653.1:17227-29240 GCA_013400235.1 Oriolus oriolus
GACCCCCAGGCTGTGCTTGGGGGATCCCCCCGGAGCAGCGCTCGGGGCTGGATTGGGGTCGCAGCATTCCCCGAGGGCAGGCGGGATGTGCCGGGAGCGGAGGGAGCCGCGCTGGGCCCCGGGCTCGGTGCTGAGCGGGGCTTTGGGTGCTGGTCAGTGCCACCGGGGAGAGCTGCCCACCGGCACGGATCAGTGACAGCGACAGCTGGGGGACCTTGGGCTCCCCCGGGACGGACGTGCTGCAACACTGCCGGGTGGAATGTCCCTGCGGGACAGCTCCGGCCCGGCCCCCTGATCCTCCCTGGCACAGGGATCCATCCCTGGCACCCCCTGCCCTGGCACAGGGATCCCTCCTGCACCCCCACCCTGCCCCTGGCCACTCACATGGGCTCCACCGCTGTCCCCGTGGCTGTCGCCGCTCACCGGAGCGTTGGCATCTGTCAGAGACAAGCACAGCACGGCTCCTCAGGTGACAAATCTGGGGAGGTGGGAATGACCAGGGGCTGGGGGGGGATGCCCCGGTGACAGCCCTGCCCTGCACAGAGGGGACACCCGGCCGTGTTTGCCCCGCTGGTGTTGCCGGTCACCCGTGGACAGAGAGAGGTGTCCGAAGTCAGGCGAAAAGCCCCCCCAGGCATCGAGGGGTGCAGTGAGAGCTCTGGGAAGCTCTGGGAGCCTGAGCCCCAAAATGCCACCAGCCTGGGTATCCCAGGGGAGTGGCAGCCACAGGGACAGTGACCTCCCTGCCAAGGCCCAACAGGGGACCAACAGCCCAGGGCGTGCTCGGACACCCTGGAAATGCAAGGCTGGGCACGGGGAGGCCAGAGCCTGGACAGCAGGAGAAGTCCTGGACACCACGGAGCAACCAGACCTCAAAATGGCACCCAAGGGGACTGCAGAGCTCAGGGATGACTCCCAGGGCTTTTCCCAGCTGGGAAGCGGGAGAGCAAACCGAGGGTCCCCGGGCTCTGGCACAAGGAGGGGCTGGGGAGGGCGTTGGGCTCCCTGGGGTCCTGGGGGTTTCTCTGCCCTGGGGGTGGGAAGGTACCACAAGGTCCCAGCACGACCTCAGCCCTCCTGGCATCTCCGAGTCCAGTGCCTCAGGTGCCACATCCTCCCCATATGGAAGAACTTTTGCCCTCTTTGAGCCAGATTTAGTTTATTTCCCCCCTGTGGAACACTGAGAGAAGATCCCAGCTCCCAGGATGAAACCTACGACTCAGTGGTGGAAGCAGAACAGATACACAAGAGGAAACCTTTCGGCTGTGGTCTGAAAGGCCTTTGCTTTCAAGAGGAAGTAAAATGAGTCTTTGGCCTGTTTAGGTGATGTAAGTCTGGTCCTTTCTCTGCTGGGAAGGGGCAGGGCTGCCCCAGGACTCTCCTGGTGGCTCCAGGGGGTTCCCAGAGCCAGGGGAAGCTCAGAGGCGGAGAGCTTTTCTTCCAAGGGTTTTCCCCCCACGTGCTTGCCGTGTTTTTGAGCTTCTCAGCCATCCACCCTGGTTTGGGCACAGATGAGCACCAGGAGGGTGGAGGAGGCCACAGGCCTCTGTTCCTCTTCTCCCTGGCCACAATCCATGTTCCCATGGGGCTGGTGCCACACAGGTGTCCCTCAGTCCGAGGTCACCCTGTGAAGTGACGCCAGCACAAAGAACCATCTCTGCCAGGCCGAGCTGTGCCCTGCAGAGCCTCACACACCTCACCAGTGGCCACGGCTCACGGTGAGGACAAGGAACCTCTTCTCCTGTCCTTCCTCAGCCACCTCTGAGCTCTCCCTGCCCACCTGGACAGCCCTTTGGTGGCCTCAGGGCATCCCAAATCTTTCTCCAACACTGCACAGAGACGATGTCACCTCGAGGGACCCTCCCTAAACTGAGAGGGATCAAACACCGTGCCCACAGCACAGCCCTGCTGGGCTCCCCAGGGCTCAGCTGAGCCCAGTGCCCTGTCACATGGTGCCAGGCTCTTCCCACGTTTCCATCCCTTGGGCTTCACCCTGCTGGAGGAGCCCAAAGAGGGGGGCAGGCAGGCCCTTCCCTGCCATGTGCCCCACAGGCATTAACTCGGTCCCAGAGCTGACCAGCTCCACGTTCAGCTCCGTCCCCTCCGGGCAGGAGATGGGGCTCTGTGCCCCGGCAGGAGGTGGGTGCACTCCGGGGCTCTGCAGCCCACGCTGGATCCTCGTCCCCAGCCAGGATGGGCCGTGTCACCTGCAGGAACAGCCCTCCCGGGCTGCTGACCCAGGCACGGCCGCTGCCCAGGCCGAGCAGGGCACAGTGCCAGGGGTGGCCACAGTGCCAGGGGAGGCCACCAACGCCAGGGACACTTTGCCCACAGCCCCCGGGTCCCTTGGCTCGCGCTGCCCCTGCCCAGGAGCCCTCCCAGCCGCCCCTCCTGCCCGCCCATCCCGCTCCCCGGGACTCTCGCCCCGCATGCCAGATCCGCCCTTAAACGCTCAAAATCGCAGGCACTTAACAGATAATCAGCTCCGCTCTGCTGCCACCGAGACTTCTCCTGCACGGGCTCCCGAGGTCGCCTTCACCGCTGACTCACATCAAAGAAACTTCCAAAAATAGTCCCCTCGCCTGCCCCGCCGTCCCTGCCACCCTCGCCCGGGGCCGAGCCCCGTGGTTCCCGATCCCTCGGGCCAGAGGGAGCCGGGCTGTGCCCAGGGGCTGCCCGGGGGCCGCCCCCCATCAGGAGCTAAAAGGCACAGAAATTCGTACCTGGGGTCGGCCGCCGCCTCCTCCTCGGCTGCAGCCCCCGGGCGGCCCCGGCTCTCCCGGGTAAAGAACAGCAACAGCTGCCGAGGGGAGCCGGAGCAAAATAGCGCCCAATCACCGGGGCCCGAGCACCGCGAAAGGCAGCTCAGCCCCGGCCCCGAGCGCAGGGGCTGCCCCGGGCACGGGGTGCGGCTCTCAGGGGCACCTGCGAGGGGGTTGGTCCCGCTGTGACACCGCCGGAGAGCGCGGGGAGGGGACAAGGCGCTTTGCCCCCAGCCTCGGGTGTCTGAGCCAGCTGTGGGATGGATGGATGGATGGATGGATGGAGGGAGGGAGGGATGGATGGATGGATGGATGGATGGATGGATGGATGGATGGATGGAGGGATGGATGGATGGATGGATGGATGGATGGTTGGAAGAGGGATGGATGGATGGAGGGGTGGATGGAGGGATGGATGTGGGTGTTGCGGGTGCAGAGGTGGAGCAGAAATCTGCCAGGCACAGGAAAGGAGAGAGGACGAGAAATCCCCCTGGGAGCAGCAGCGCTCAGACAACCCCAGGGAAAATCCCTTTTGGCCAGTGCTGGGAGAGGTCCATCACCCTCTGACCTCTCTGGTGTCCCTGTTCCTGTTCCTAGGAGCCCTGTCACAGCCACGGGCACCTCCCAGGCGGGTGGGAGAGGGGATGTCCCATCCCAGCCACTCCCAGGACACAGGGAGGAGATGAAGAATCGCATCTGGGGAGCTGCAAAGGACCCTCGGGCTCTGGCCCTGCCTGTGGGGGTTATCCCCAGCCCCCAGCTCAGCACGGGCAGGAACAGCCTCAGGCAGAGCTCCTGTGCCAGGGACGTGGTGCAGCAGATACTGGGACCAGTCTGGCACACCTCTGGCACTTTGAGGACATTGCTCTTGTGGAGAGGCTTCAGGCTCAAAAAACCCCAAAACCTCTGAGACTGTAAAACATTTCACACCTGCAGTATTGACATTTTTCTTTAGCAAGATCCAAAGCAGGAATAAGCCAGGCACTGCCTTCCCCAGGACACCCGGCGAGGTTGGGCCCCCGTCGTGCTTTAGGAGCTCTCAGCACACGAGCTCAGGAGCAGCCTCTGCTCTCCAGGGCAGGGATTTGCTCTCGCTGGCAGGGACAGGACCGAGCATCCCCGTGGGATGAACAGCGTGGAAGGTGGATGGATGGATGGATGGATGGATGGATGGATGGATGGATGGGGGGATGGAGGGAGGAGGGATGGATGGGTGGAGGGATGGATGGATGGATGGATAGGTGCAAGAGGGATGGATGGATGGATGGATGGATGGGTGGATGGATGGATGGATGGATAGATGGATGGATGGAGGAGGGATGGATGGATGGATGGATGGATGGATGGATGGATGGATGGATGGGTGGATGGAGGAGGGATGGGGCTGCACGCAGCCCCCACACCAGCCAGAGCAGTGGGCACACGCCCAGCGCAGTTTTCCCGGTTGTATTCCTGCTCCAGCAGGGTCAGGGTTGTTAACCGGCTTTATAGTTTAACATTTGCTTTGTAGGGAGATGATGAAAGCAGAAAATCATAAACAGGCCAAATAAAATCCCGTTTCCTCCCAGTTAATCCCGTTCCCCACGCTGCTCCCAGGTCTGTTCCGTGCTCCTGCCTCCCGTGGGTGAGCTGGTCCTTCCAGGAAAGCTCCCAGGGGCTGAGCAGGCACCGTCTGCACCCGCAGAGCTCCGGCAAACACCCTCCCACTTCACCCTTCCACGGAGCCACGGGATAGAGAGCTCTCCTCACCCTTCCCAGGACCTTCCAACACCCCGTTCCCGCAGCGGGGAGGGACCGGCAGCGTTTTTGCTTCCACACGTTTAGCTCGGAGCAGTTCCCCGCGGAGCTGCAAAGCCTCCACCTCCATCGCACAATTCGTCCCGGGCAGATGGAGGAAAGAGATTCCCGGAGGCAAATTATTTCCTAATCTCTTGAACCCCCCCCCAAATCCCGGCTCCTTCCTTGCCCCGAGCCTGATAAAAGCGGCTCTGGGAAGGGGTGAGCTCAGGGAGGGGGAAACCCGATCCGGCTGGGAGAGAAGGCGGAGAGAGCCAGGTGGGAGAGCAGGGGAGGGCAGGGCAGCAGCGTCCAGGCTGAACGCCGACTCTGGGTTCGGCTGGATGACACAGCCCCCCTTCCCGGGCTGCCCGGGCTGCCCTCTCGCCTCTGCCCTCGTGAATTGCGGTCCGGGCTGTGCTGCAGCATCCCCTCACTGCCATGGCAACGCTCACTTATCCTCCCACCAGGACATCATCTCCCTTCTCCCCGTTTTTAATAACTCGCAGTTGCAAGGCAATCAGAAAGGCATAAAATTAGTCACCGGGTATTTTTGGTGCAGGTTAGTTCTGGGGATGAATTTTCCTTCTCTCTGTGCAATTCCCTCTCTCCCCAGAGCCCCCAGCCCCTGCCTGGCTCTGTCCCTTCCTGCCACAGGTACGAGGGATGGCACATGCTCGAGCTGGCTGCCCAGGTGGCTTTCCCACTGCTCACTGCAGGTTTTCCCCCTGGATTTCACCCCTGGCTCCACCAGAACCTGCCTGACCACGTTCCCAAGGCTTGGGACTCCAAAACACTTGCCAGCCTTTGGAGCCTTTACCCTCCAACCTGGGCAGGGTTGGGCTCTTGGCCTGATTTTAGAGATGGGAATTTGGATGTTGCCAGGTGCCCTGGGCACAGCACAGCTCTGCAGGTAACTCCCAGCTCCAGCTGTGTCACCCCCACGCTGGCACTGTCCCTTGGGGGGCACTGGGGCCGCACAGGGCAGTGCCCCCGCTGCCGGCACCAAAGACCATTGCTGGAGCTGCACGTGGAGCTCACCCAGGAGCTGCACGGGCTTGTTGGAGGCGCTTGGTGTCTCCCAGCCCTCCACCCTTCCCTTAGATGTGGTTGGGGATGCGTTCGGAGCGGGGCTGGTGGAAGAGAGGATCACAGAAACACCAAAATTCTCCAGGAAATGGGGTGAAGGAGCACCTTGACTCCCTGCACGACCCAAACTCCAAAGGCTCAGGTGTCCCCACGGCAAGCTGGCCATGGCCCAGTGCTGACAGCAATATTCCACTGACCCCAAATCCCTCTTTCAGCTGGATCCAGCAGCTCTTCCCAGCCTGGGGGTTGTGCAATGCTGACGCACAGCTGCTGCCTCCTTCCCCCGAGGAACCAACACATCCACCCTGGAGATGATTCCTGCAGGAACCACAGAGCTTCCCAAGCACTGGGGTTATTAGGGAGCGCTTGGGAGGTTTCAGGAAGGGAAGGGATGTCTCCTCTCCGCCAGCTGTGCTGCTCCTGTCAGATCCCATCTGTCAGCACGGAGATTTCAGATGCGCCGAGCTGAGCGATCTCCTCGTGGAGGTGCGGATAATGGAAGGCCTGGAGCGGTTTGGATGCTGGGTGTTCCTGTGGCTCCACATCCCCAGGTGCTGCGGCGGGGCTGCAGGGAGCCAGCAGGAGATGGAGCAGCCTCTGCACGAGCTGATTCCCACAGCTGACACCGGGAGGGGCTCCCTGTGCCCGGGAGGGCTGATTGCACATCATGGGCCTGAAAAGCATCTGATGCCAGTTCTGATCAAGAACTCAGACCTGGGCACTTCCTCGTAGCTTCAGGGATTTGGTTAAGCTGGAAAATACTGCCACGGGGATCTTCTGTCTCCTCTCCTGGGTTTGAGATGGTGTGGAACTGGTGAGGGAAGGTGGGAGCTCTGTGGGCTGGTACCAGCCTGGTTTAATGACCCACAGCTCGGAGCATCGATGGGGCAAGAGGAAATGGCCTCAAGCTGCTCCAGGGGAGGGTCAGGTTGGACATCAGGAGGAATGTCTTCATGGAAAGGGTGGTCAGGCATAGGAAGAGGCTGCCCAGGGAGGTGGTGGAGTCACCAAGGAACAAGTGGAGGTGGCACTCAGTGTTCTGGGCTGGTGCCAAGGTGGGGATTGGGCACAGGTTGGACTTGATGGTCTCAGAGGTCTTTTCCAACCTCATTGAGTCTGGGATTCTGGGATCTTGGATGATCTTCTTCTTCCTCTTACCCTTTTAGCCCTGCGTGAGCCTGGTGGGAATGCAAGCCAGAAAAGTGAGGGCTCTTTGTTTAAAGGGAAGGGGCCCAGGCAGGGAGGACACCCCACCACCGGGCTTTGGGGGCAGATGCTGCAGACCAAGCACCAGCTTAACACATTCCTCCAGCTGAGCATGGAAAAGGGGCTCACACTGGTTAGAAAAGCTCTCCCATGTCACCTCTGGATTCCCAGCCCCAAGCTGCAGCCATCCACCCACCCATCCATCCATCCCTCCATCCATCCACCCATCCATGCATCNCCATCCATCCACCCATCCATCCATCCCTCCATCCATCCATCCACCCATCCATCCATCATCCATCCATCCCTCCCTCCATCCATCCATCCATCCATCCATCCCTCCATCCATCCCTCCATCCCTCCATCCATCCATCCATCCCTCCATCCACCCATCCATCCATCCATCCGTCCATCCATCCCTCCATCCATCCATCCCTCCATCCATGGTGCAGGGGTGCCGGACACACACCCACCCCTGGCAGCGGTGTCCTGGTCACCTTCAGGGTCGGGGCTGTCTCACAGTCACTCCCAATGACGGAGGAATCGTGCTGGGGACAGGTTTGGCAGAGCTGGGCAGGACAGGGAGCAGGTCCTGCTCCAAGGCCCTGGTCCCTGCAGGTCACTGCGGCCCAGTTAAGGACCTCAGTCCCAGGAGTGGCTGGAGCTCGGGCCACCCAGCATGGTGACAAGATCAGGCTGGCAGGGACACACCTGGAACAGCTTTGTCACTGGTCAGGAGCTCCACAGATGTGCTGTTGGATGAAATGAGCTTGGCAGGGCTCTGTGAAAAGCAGGAGAGGCAACAGAGAGGGACACCCTGCTGGGACACCCTGCTGGGACACCCTGCCGGGACACCCCTGTCTGAGCCTGAGCACAGCACAGGATCCTGTCCCGGGGGATGGCTCCAGGATCTCCTGCAACTCGTGGATGTCACTGGGACCGCAGAGGGGTGAGGGACACCCCCAGGCCACCAGCCAGGGCAGAACACCGCAGTGACAGTGCAGGGAGAGCCTTCCATGGGCTCATCCCATCACCCCCTGGAATGACCCACAGGTATCCGGAGCAGCTCCACATTAAAGCCACTCTGCCCGCCCTCGGATCCATGTGTGCCCTAAAAACTCCAACCCATAAATCTCAGAGGTTTTCGCTCCCTTTCCCTGGCAGAAGGAGCTCATTCAGGTCAGCGGGGACAGGAGATCCAGATCCTGTTAAATCCTACTTTTAGTCTCGGCTCCTTTCCGTAATTGTTCCACGATCCCTTTCCTCCCAGCCCAGCACCACTCGGGGCTGATCACTGCTCTCTTTGAAGGCTTCCAGCTGTTTGTCACTCCCAGGAAAACGAGACATGGCATTTCCAAGGAATCATCCTTGGAAGTGCCATTTGGGATGGGGAGAGCAGCCACAATGTTTGTCCCACCAAGGGCTGGGGGCTGTGGCACCCTCAGTCAGGAACAGCCATGCCAGGGGAAACTGAGGCAAAAGGAGATTTAGGGGAAGCGAAGCTTTGGGTGGAACAGCTTGGGAATATTTAACGTCCCAGTGATCACAAATCCTCCCCTTTTTTGGCTTTCCTGATGGATGGAGCGTTGGTGCATTTACCCAGAGAGGTTCTGGCACTGGGGGCTGCAGATCCCAACCTGTTCCTCCCTTCCCAAACCATTCCCAGTGAAGGAGCTGCTTCCCTCTGCTCCGAACAGGAGCCTGCAAACAGCCCAGGGCACCGGGAATGAGAGGCCTCTGCCTCCTGTGGGAACCAGGAGCTGTTCCTCAGCTCCTCCCAAAGAGCCCCCGGCCTCCCTGGGATGATGGCACCCACTGGAGAGCAGGTCCTGGTGGATTCAGCGCCTTTCCCAGGGCTCCAGGTTGGCCCCACAGGACTGAGCAGCCAGTTCTGAATCCATGTCCAGAGAAACATCCCTGTGCCATGGGGATGCTCCCAGACTGCTGGGCTGTGGGATATGGGGAGGGAGGAGATGTTCCAGGCAGGCTTCAGGTCTTAAAAGGCTCACAAAAGTACAAAATCCACCACAGAGCACAGCAGCAAGTCCTGCAGGGACAGCAAAAATAGCAGCAACTTCCTACCCACCCCCAGACCTCGGCTGGGGTTTCCCGGTTTCTCCGTGCCTCCCTCCCTGTTCCCCATTTCTCTCCCTGTTATCAGACCAGAAATTCCCAAATTAAAACTCAGCAGGCTCCAGAAACCAAGGGCAGAGGTTTCACCCTGCCAGGCCTGTCTGCTCTCCCCCCTGCCCCACACCACAGATTTCTCAGTTCTTTTAGGACAGTCCGGGAAGGCTGGAGGGGTTTGGGTTCCTTCCTTGTCCCCTTGCCAAGACCAGGACTGTGCTCTGGTGCTCTTTGTCCCTCTAAGACACTTGCTGGGGTCCCCAGGGAGGGGTTTTGTCATCTCTCCGAGGTCTGGAAACTTTGATGATGACTTTCCTTCTCCAAAGTTGTAGCTGGTGTCCAAACTGCTCTGAGTTACAGCAGGGCAGGAAGGGCTGGGACCTGGGGATGAGGTTTTTGAGTGCAGCCCCTTCTGCTCCAGCTTTCCCTCTTCCTCCTTTCATACAGCAGTGCCAAATGCAATATATTGTGTAATGGGAAGAAGCAAGAACCAAACCAGCAAGGACTCCGAACAGCAGGAAACTCCCTTTCCAAAGCCACATTCTTAATGAATCAGTTTTCTCCCATTTTTGCTCGCCACCCTTGACCCACCCTGCAGACCAGGCTTTGTCCAGTGCAACGAGGAGACGTCAAAGCTCAGGATCTTGAATGTTTTCCAGTCCTTTCCCAATATGTCCCAGCTGGATATCTGTTCCTAAGACATGTCCTGCTCAAACAACAGGATCTATGTTTAAAATAAAGCCTGAGCCTTCCCAAGGAATCACCAACCTGCAGGAAAGCCGAGGAGTGACTGGAAGGGAAGGGAGAGGTGGACAGAGGTTCATCCCTCCTTGCCACAACCCTGGATTGCCATAACCTGGCCCTGGAAACCAGGACCCAGCTCCAGCACACCGGAGCCAGCGTGGTTCGGGCCGGAGCAGCAGCCAAGCAACGAAATCCCCCCTCAAAGCACAAACACAGAGCTTTGGGAGAGCTGGGCAGGGCCCATGCATGTGGCCCTGGGAGCAGGGATGTGGCTGTGGCTGATGTCACAGGGCACCCTCAGCACCCGCAGCTGCCAGGGCTGTGCTCAATCCCAAACGCTGGATTGGGGCTGGATCCATCTGAGGCAGTTCTGATGATTCAGGGAGTCAGAGTTTGGGTTGGGAGGGACCTTAAATCCCATCCCATCCCACCCCTGCCATGGCAGGGACACCTCCCACTGTCCCAGGCTGCTCCCAGCCCCGTCCAACCTTGGGCACTGCCAGGGATCCAGGGGCAGCCACAGCTGCTCTGGGCACCCTGTGCCAGGGCCTGCCCACCCTCCCAGGGAACAATTCCTTCCCAATATCCCATCCAGCCCTGCCCTCTGGCAGTGGGAGCCATTCCCTGGGTCCTGTCCCTCCAGCCCTTGTCCCCAGTCCCTCTCCAGCTCTCCTGGAGCCCTTTTTGGGCACTGGAAGGGGCTCTGAGCTCTCCCTGGAGCCTTCTCCTCTCCAGGTGAGCACCCCCAGCTCTCCATGGGGTTACAGGAGATTTAGAAGGAAGTCACAGAGCTCACAGGCATCAAAAAGGCCCAGCTTTAGGATTGCTCCTCCTCCTCAGCTCCCTGCCAGCACCAGGAGAAAGCAAATGTCCTGGAAAAGCCAGGCTGCATCCACCAACTTGTGGTGATTAATACAAAATTAGGTGGAATCTTTCAATGACTGACAGAGAAGAGGATTCAGGAATGAACCTTGAGCAGCTCTGCCCACCTGGCTGGGGGAAGGTGATCCAAGGGGTTTGGACAAGGGATCCACCCAGGCAGCTCCTGAGTTCAGGAATCATCCAGCCCGGAGCCCTGCCCTGGTTTTCGGGCTGTGTTCTCACCAACACCACACGGTGATGTGAGCTCTGACCCTTCTCTTCTCCCTCCTGACCAAACACCCTCATTCCCACCCCGGTCCCAGCAGCCTGTGCTGTATTTTGGGCAGGGTGTGATCACGCCTTGGATCACAGAGTTCACCACAGACCGAAGTGGTTCCCATGATCAGCTACGACATCAGTCTGGTATTTGCTGGCAAAAAGGCACAAAGGAATGAAATGTGCCCCAGGATGGGGCAGGAAGGTGCAGAGACACGCAGGGGAAGGGCAGCGTGCCCAGGAGCCGAGGCAGGAGCCTGCAGGCTCTGGTGGTAACAATCCTGAGAGTGATGATGGAATTATTAAAACCCGGCAATGCGGGTGGAGGAGTGGGCAGAAGAGCAGGAGAGGAGCAGCTGCCCAGGCTTCTCCCAGCAGAAAGGTGCCCAGTGTCCCTGGCAGGCAGGATCTGTCCCTGAGTGTACCCTCACATCCCTGGGGAGCCAGGCTGGGAGAGCTGGGGGTGCTCACCTGGAGAGGAGAAGGCTCCAGGGAGAGCTCAGAGCCCCTTGCAGGGCCTAAAGGGGCTCCAGGAGAGCTGGAGAGGGTCTGGGGACAAGGGCTGGAGGGACAGGACACAGGGAATGGCTTCCACTGGCAGAGGGCAGGGATGGATGGGATATTGGGAAGGAATTGTTCCCTGGGAGGGTGGGCAGGCCCTGGCACAGGGTGCCCAGAGCAGCTGTGGCTGCCCCTGGATCCCTGGCAGTGCCCAAGGCCAGGCTGGACGGGGCTGGGAGCAGCCTGGGACAGTGGGAGGTGTCCCTGCCATGGCAGGGGTGGCACTGGATGGGATTTAAGGTCCCTTCCAGCCCAAACCATTTTGGTTCCCGTGATCTCTTGTCTTGGGACTCCTCAAGTGACCAGTGAAGATTCCATGACTTGGTAGATCCCAACGAGAGGAGCAAGGACCTGGATCCAGCTGTAGGCTCCATCCTGGGAAGGAAACGGAGGCAGAGCAGTTGGAGGGGGTTTGGCAGGGCCATGGCAGGAGCTCTGTGTCCTCTCCCAGCCCCAGTTTGGCTCAGCTGCCCTCCAGCGGTGCCTCCGTGCTCTGGTCAAGCTCTTTAAGGGACATCAAGGGACATTAAGGGACATTAAGGGACATTAAGTGTCCAACACAGCTCAAAGAGCAGTGTTTGAGCACCACTCCCCACATTTCACCCCCCCCC
>VXBT01007653.1:29263-49376 GCA_013400235.1 Oriolus oriolus
CCCCCACCTGTACCCAGCCTGCTTCAGCTGGGGGGGAACCAAACCAGAGCCAGCTGAGCCCTTTTGCTGTTTTCTTTGACTGCTTCACTGAAATATCCACCACAGCCTGAAAGAATTCCTCCCTCGAGTCCCAAACCAGGCCCCAAATGAGCCACTGAAAACCACGAGGGGTTTTTTTTCCATAGGAAACGCTGCAGGAGTCTCAGGCACCAGCATCCCCCAAATCCAAACATCTGCCAGGCTCAGGGAGCAGCCAGCTCCGGCAGGGCACGGTCCCTAGGCCAGCCTCGCGTCCCTGCAGGTGGTTTCCTGCTCTAGATATCCCAGGATTTCAACAGCAAAAGGCAGGAGAGGAGAAGACACCTCCCCTCCCACCACCTCTGCCCTGCAGAGGACTGGGACACGAGACCTCTCCATCCCCACCAGCCCCTTGAGGTGCTGGTGGACCCCACGCAGCCCCTGAGCCAGGCAGGGACACCCATCTCCAACCATCTGCTGCTCACTCCCACCCTCCACAAGGCCGGGAAGGTGCTGCAGGAATTCTGGGGGGGAAGGGGCAATGCCCCCTTTTCACACTCACAGAAGCCATCCCCAGCTGGGGGACAAACCCCCCGCCCCAGATTGCTGGGATCTGCACCACTGGGATCTTCTGTCCTACAGCGACCACAGAACCACGGAATCATGAAGGTGGGAAGGAATTTTTTTAAGATCAAGTCCAACCATCGACCCGCCACCAAGCCACGTCTCCAGGTGCCACATCCAGACGTTTTTGGAACGCTCCCAGACAGACACTGTGGTGATGAGAAGAGAATGAGGAAGAAACCTGGAGAATGAGGAAGAAACCCGGAGAAAACAGCGCCAGAATCCCCCCGGGAGTGTTTTGCTCCTGCATTGGGAGGTGAATGATCTCAGCAGAGAAGCATCAAAGCCTTACTGCAGGTGAATGAGCAGCAGAGCCAGGCTGGGAACCCGGGACACGCCGGGACAGGCCGTGGCACAGGGAAGAGCCGGGATTTTGGCCGCGGGGAGCTCGACGCCCTGAGCTGCCCCGTGGGAATTCCTTTTAAACTCAGGCTGGGGAGGAGCCTGGGTGAGTAATTGCTCCGTGGCAGGTCCAAGAAGTGAATAATATTCCAAGAATAAAGGTTAAAAGCCTGGAGACTCCAGTGAAAGGCGCTCTATAAATAGGATGAAGTAGGCAGAGCAGTGGGAATAACAGGCGGAAAAACGGGATGCGGAAAAGGGCTGGGAAGGATCTGACACCCACGGTGGGGTTGGACAGGGGCTGCCTCTGCAGAACACATCCTTCACAGGCGTTAACATCCTGGGGTTTTATCAAAAAACAACTTTGGGGCACCCCTCAGAGGGCATCCTGTGCCTGTTGGGAGCTGCCTGGGACCATCCCGCCCCAGCAATGCGGGATTTGTCCCTGGACATGATGCAGCAGCAGGACAGGAGGGGAAATTTGGGGGTGATCAAAATACAATCACGTGGGACAACTTCTGCTGTGCCCAGGGGGACTGGAGGAGTTTCCTTTCCCATTTTTGTCCCCCATTCCCATGACCCTGGGTGGGACAAGGGGGGTGCAGGGACAGCCTCGCTGCCAGTGTGGCACAGGCCTTGCATCTCCCTCTTCCACTGCTATGGGAAAATCACCCATCCCAGAGATATTTATCCTTCCTCCCAGTTTTCCTGTTGCTGGTTGGTGTTTCTACAGTTATCAGAAGGAGGCATGAGGTCACAGCACGATTTATAACCAAGAACACTTTGGTTCTTTGAAAAATAATGACTTTTCTGCAGAACTGGGCTGTAAAGGAGCCAAAGCTGCTCAGAGGCCTCAGAGGATGTCGCTGTGCAAATGTCAGCTCGGGGCTTAAGGCAGCAAAAAGCCTTGCCAGGGAATTGCTGTGGTGCAGGGATGATGCTTGGAAAAATCCTCCTGTGTTTGCAGGGATCCCCTGTGCCCCCATGGCTCTGCCAGCAGCTCCGGTCACCTCAGAAAGGTGGAAAAGCAGGAAAAAGGGATGGGTGTGGGAGCAAATGGTGCACATGGCCAAGCTTCCATAGCAGGAAAGGCTGAAGAGAGGGAAATGTCAGCTTGGAAGAGAAATAACAACCCCAGGGAGTTCTGAAGAAGGAGCAGCTTCCCTCTAATTCACAAAGCACAAAAACTGGGGTCCAGATGTAACCGGAAAGCCACAGGTTGAAATCCAGCAAAGGTCTCTCCAGAGAATCCCAGAATATCCTGAGTGGGAAGGGATCACCAGCCCAGCCCCTGGCCCTGCACAGACACCCCAACAACCCCACCCTGGGCATCCCTGGCAGCGCTGCCCAAACGCTCCTGGAGCTCTGGCAGCCTCGGGGCCGGGACCATTCCCTGGGGAGCCTGGGCAGTGCCCAGCACCCTCGGGGGGAAGAACCTTTCCCTCAGCTCCATCCCAAGCCCTGACACAGCTCCAGCCCTTCCCTGGGCTCCTGTCCCTGGCCCAGAGAGTTCAGTGCCTACAGACCTGTGAGGGACTCATGGATCTCATTGCTGTGGGATGTGGCTGGAGCCAAGTGTTCCGTACTTTGGGGAAGGGCTTAAAACCCACCTGGAGGAAAGATCTGTGAAATCAGACTCTGGAGCCCAAATTCAGACTCAAGAGCCCAAATTCAGACTCTGGAGCCCAAAGCTGGGTGAGTTGGTCACTCTCCTGCCCAGCCTGGCCTCTCTCCCTGACTCCCAGTTCCAGGGCAGACCCAGCGAAGGCAGATGATTTACAGGAATTGTGTGCAAGGTTAGACCCGGGGCCCAGATCTGCACATCAAAACAGATTCCCTATAAATGACTCTGTTAAGGCTTTTCATAAAAGTTCCACAGGAGGAGGATTCATGAGGAGCCCGTAATGTTTAATTAAAGGGGAGAAACTGATCCTGCTGTGAAAATCTTCCCGATCCCACGCCAAGCTCGTCACTGACTTCATTTATGGGACATCAACAAGCCAGAAAACGGCATGAGTGGGAAAGTCGAGGAACTTCTGCCAATTTGGGATACAAGGATGTGCAAAGGGAGGGGGATTTACAAACTGAGTGAGGCAAAGCGGGAGGTGCAGCAAGAAAACAGGGAATAAACTCCTGGGCACAGGATGGGAGGATCCAACCTAGATCCAACCTCCAGCTGCTCTTTTTGCTCTGACCCTGAATTCTGCCTCTTGGCAGGAAGGTCACTGCCATGAAATTCCTTATTGCTCAAATGACCTGTGTCCTTCAGGCTGGAATCCCACGGGGAAAGGGTCAATGTTGGTGACATGGACACTGCTCTGACTCTGCATTTACACGCCAGGGGAGCCTTTCTCCAGTTTTCCTGAGGTTTCCCTGCCCTGTTCATCCCTCTGAGTGTAACAGTGCCCATGGTGGGATGCAACGTGTGCCCAGAAAGGGATTCTCAGTGTTATTCACGTGGAAAAAATGCTGTGGGATTGCCTCAGTCCCAGAACTAAGTGGTCCCATGAGCTCAGTTCATGATTCTTGATTCCTGAGTGGAAGAATTTCCAGAAGTGAGGAGGGAGAGGCTGCTGGGTTTGTGGGGAAGGGAGCAGGGAGGCTGCAGTGAGCGACTGCTGGGAAAAGAGACCAGCTTGGAGAGAGCTCAGCTGAGCCTGGCTCCATCCCTGCCTCCCCACACCATCATTCCAGAGAAAACCAGGGAACTGGGACCCCAAGAGCCACAGAAACCTGCTGCTGGAGATGCCTTTGATGAGGAATTCACCAGCCACTAAATAGAACAGCTCCCCACTAACAGGGAAAAGAGGGAAGTGAGGAATTCAAAGGCCAGGAGGGAGAGGAGGTCACTGCAGAGCTCCTCCAGCTCAGCAGCAGTTCCACAAATGCTCTAAAGAACTTTAAAAAAACACTTTAAACACCACTCCCTGCTGGCCTGTCCAGGCCTGGGCACTGCAGAGAAAGCTCAAAGCTCAAGGTTACGGAAAAAAAGGTGAACAAATACAGAGGAATGTCAGGAGCAGCTCCCTGATTGTACAAGGAGATGCCTCCAGCTCCTTGGATGATCCTTGTGGGTCTCTCCCAGTTCAGGACATTCCATGATTCTACAATTCCTCCTTCCTTTGGTCACTGTAGGAGTCAGGATTTTGCAACAAAGCTGAATTCGAGTGAAGGAAATGGCCATGGCAGTCAGGTGGCTCTTGCCACATCCCTGGAGCATCCCACAGGCAGCCCCAGCTGAGGACCTGGGATGTTCCACCTCCTTGGGAAGAGGCTCTCACCGAGTTTCAGAGACACCAGGGGCAAAGAAGAATTTCAAAGCAGAAGAAAACAAATCAGAAAGCAAAAAATACAAGGAAAAAAGCCCAACCCAAGTCCCTGAGGTGCAAAAAGCGTTGCAGGAGCCTGGAATGACTGCGCATGATCCACTTTCACATCCCCACAACCAGGAATCATCCTTGATCCACTGCTCACCACATTCCTACAACCACAAATCATCCTCAATTCACTGTTCATATTCCCACAAGCAGAAACCGTCCTTGATCCAGTGCTCACCACACCCCACAACCAGAAACCATCTTTGATCCACTCTTCCCCACAACCAGGCATCATCTTCAATTCACTGCTCACATTCCCACAATCAGGAATCATCCTTGATCCACCCAGCCTGTAATTCCCATTCCTTTAGCTTCATCCCTTCCACAACACTCCAGCCAAGCCTCTCCCTTCCTCCTTTGGAAGTGCCGGGCTGTGGCAGCAACTGCTCAGCCAACCTTCAACATCTGATCTTCCCCGGTTTTTCAGGACAAATCCAGCCAGCTCCTGGGAATGTTTCTGCCCTGAGCTTTCCCACCTCCACCCCTGTAGTGAACTGGGGCCAGGGTGTGTCCCACAGGGATCAGCTGGGAATGCAGAGTGGTGAGGGAAGGCATGGTTTAAAAAGAATTTTTTAAAAGGGAGTTAAAAAGTCATCCCAAGCAGCCTCAGTTCCTCAGAGAATCATCTCAGCTGTGTATCCTTGAGATTTTCCTTTTCTTATGTCCCAGGAGGTTACTGGCCGGACCACCAAGAAAACACAACGAGAGTGAGAGCAGGAGGGAAAGAGGAAAGCTGAGCAGCACCGGGAGCAGAGGGAGGAGGGAATGCAAAAGGAAGAAGGAAAAGAATCGAGGACGTAGGCGAGCAAACGAGCCAAAAATTCGGCTTTGAATTTTTGGGTCTGAAAAAGGCAGTGAAAGGAAAACGGAGCAGCCGAGCCAAGCAAATCCCTGCGGAAGAGGCAGCGCGGGCGGCCTTGGAGGACGGGAGCCACGGGAAGGGGGATGGACCCGCAGTCTGCGGGATGGCGATGGAGGAGCGGAGCGTGTCCCTGTCCCTGCCCGTCCCTGCCCCGGGAAGCGCCCCCGCTGCTCCACAGGAGCTCAGGGATGGAGCTCAGCCCCGCGGGCAGCGGGACCAGCACACTCCGCCACGGCCACCGCTCCCATCTGCTTTCCCTCGTGCCAGATGGGCAGGGGAGGGAGGGAGGGAGGGAGGGAGGGAGGAATGGGGGATGGAGCCGCATCGCTGGGATGGCGGGGATTCATCTCTTCCCATTCTTTTCCCGGCGACATCTACCCAGAACGCGTTCTGATCGCTGTGCCCGCCCCAGTGACACCCAGGCAGGAGCCTTTCCCAATAAATCATTGACAGGCAGAGAGAGAAAACAGCAGCAGCTCCGACCCCAAAGGCACAGACACCTCCCTCCTCCTCCTCCTCCTCCGCCTCCCCTCCCCGCATGTTTTGGAGCTGCTGGAGCAAAGGGGAGAGCGAACCGGAGTAATTTTCCACGGATGCAGGGAACAATCGAGCCCCGCACGGTTTTTCTGGTTGAAAGGCTTCCCTGCAGCAGTTCGGGCTCACCCCCGGCACACAAAGGCGATGCGCATGCAGGGACCGGTCGTGTCTTGCTGCAGCCGCCGGTGCCGAGGTGCGGGGGACGGGAGGAGCGGGGGAGATGCTCCAGCTCCGCTCCCTGGGCAGGGGATGGCTGAGCCCGGCTCTGAGTCAGCCTCACCCAGCCCGGGCACAGCCTCACCCTGCCCAGGGACGGGGCTTGCGGAGGGGAGAGGGGCCGGGGCGGCTTTGGCACCGAGAGGGTGCACCCGTGGGTTTGGGGTTACCATCGTGTTTCATGCAGAGAGAGCCTGGGGCAGGGAGGAGGCCACCGTGGCTTCACAGCAGAGTTTGCTTCAGCCTCGTGCCCGATTTCCCCGGGGATCCAGCCCCTCCACTCACACGGGGCCTCCGAGCACCCCATGGACACGGGAGACCCCCTGCCCCATCCAGGGGTTGCTCCCTGGGGACCGGCTGTGCTCGTGCTGAGGATGGATCCTGGCACCACGTTCGCAGGGAGAGGATTTAGCGGGGAGCAAGGGGCCCTGGGCACCCTCAGCACCATCCCCTGACAGCCCAAAGGGGCTGGGCAATGGTGGGGCAGGGGCAGGACCGGGCAGGGGGCTCCAAGCCCTGAAGCACATCGGGGTGAGCCCCAAGTCAAGCAAAGCCTTGCCATGACCCTTTTCCCTCTTGGTCCCTGATTCCCTTCCCATCCCAACTCCTTTCAAAGAATCCTGGAATGGTTTGGGCTGGAAGGGACCTTAAAGCCCACCCAGTGCCACCCCTGCCATGGACAGGGACACCTCCCACTGTCCCAGGCTGCTCCCAGCCCTGTCCAGCCTGGCCTTGGGCACTGCCAGGGATCCAGGGGCAGCCACAGCTGCTCTGGGCACCCTGTGCCAGGGCCTGCCCACCCTCCCAGGGAACAATTCCTTCCCAATATCCCATCCAGCCCTGCCCTCTGGCAGTGGGAGCCATTCCCTGTGTCCTGTCCCTCCAGCCCTTGTCAAGAGTCTCTCTTGAGGGAGGAACTTCATCCCTGGAAAGGAATTTCCTGGCTCTGAGCATCACCCTCAGTCACCTCAGGAGGAAGGGGATGAGGTCTGGGCCCTCAGAAATCCCCTCCCCACGTGTCAAACCTGTGAAAAGATCAACTTTTATAGCCCAGACCTGCCCCAAATAAGAGCTCCAGACTTTTGAAACTAGAAGAACTTCAACATGTCCATCTCTGGGGCCTGCAGGACAGCAGGAGGCACGGGTCTGCCCGGCAGCTTTGCTGCTCTTCCACATCAAATCACGGCACCATTTCTGAGCCCCTTCTGGCCCCTCTTCCCTGGGGTGTGCCTGTTAAACCCCCCTGGGAGCACTCAGGGCTGAAGGGACACCACCTCTGGTCTCACAGGAACCCTGTCAAGGGGACCCTTAGCTCTGGCTGTGAAGAAAGATGAAAAGCACCCAGTTTTCACAAAAAAAGCCCCCAAAGAATTCTTACTTCCTTATCAAAGATCAGCACACAGGAGCTAAACAGACCCAGACTCCTGCTGGGAGATCTCTGAGCAACATTTTTGTGGTGCAGTGAGGTTTTGCCAAACTCCTTCCACCTCCATCCTCCCAAGCCAGGGGCTCAGCCAGGGCTGGTTTGGATCCCTTTGCCAGACCACCGGAGGCAGCTTCCAGCAGAACATCAAAGCAGAGACCCACACAGATCACAGGATCCAGTGTGAGGATCCAACAGCAACATTTAGATGGGATATTGGGAAGGAATTGTTCCCTGGGAGGGTGGGCAGGCCCTGGCACAGGGTGCCCAGAGCAGCTGTGGCTGCCCCTGGATCCCTGGCAGTGCCCAAGGCCAGGCTGGACGGGGCTTGGAGCAGCCTGGGACAGTGGAAGATGTCCCTGCCATGCCAGGGGTGGGACTGGATGGGCTTTAAGGTCCTTCCAACCCAAACCATTCCATGATTCCATGATCCTATAATCCTCGCCAAATCATAACCCCGCCGTGTAGATGTGCCAAACTCTTCCCTCCTTGCTCTGCTCGGGTGTTTTTGTTGCTATGCCACCATCCAGCAAACGAATTTAGAAACATTCAGGTTTCACCTGAGAGGTGGTGGCACTTAGGTGGCCATGGAGAGAGGCTTCCCACATGTAACTTGTGTGGGAATGATTCTGGATGGCTGAGAGGCTTCCTTGACAAGAAGCAGGGAATGGAGAAAGGAAGATTTACAGAGGGAAGTCTCAGTTTGCTTTGCCTACCAAAACAAAGGGCTTGGATTGCTACACACAAAAGCACCCAGAGAGAGCCAAGATGCCAACTTAAGCATAAAGACAATGCTGGCACGAGACCAGCTGGGGGAAAAATTGGCTAAAATAAATAGAACTGGGATTAAAAAGGAGCTTTGTAAACTCTTAGAGCTCCCAGCTTGTGGAAGGGACACACTGGGGGCTGAGGGGGGATCTCTGTGCCTTTATGAACCCTTGGACCACACGTGGACAGCAGGATGAGGCTCAGAAGGTCCCTCCCAGCCCTATCCCTCCAACAGCAAACACATTCCACATCCAGCTCTCCAAACTCTGCAGGTGGAGAAGCCCCAGTGCTCAATGTCCCCATAAAGCTGCACCAAGAGCTCTTGAAACCTTCCCAGATGAAAAGTCAATCCAAGGAATGGGAATGCCTTGAGAACGGGAGTTTTTCAAAGCATTCTGACGAGCAGGGATCTGGGAGAGCTGCAGCAACAGCTGATTTCCAAGGAAAAGGAAGGACAGCCTGTTTTCCCAAATCCCACAGTTTCCTCCCAGTGCGTCAGAGCTGTTATACCTGGAGGTCAGGGAAAAAAGAAGTCATGGAAAAAAAGGCCTCACTGGAACGGCTGCAAGAAGTATTTTGGATGAAAGAAAAGAGTTTGGATGTGCCCTGGCTGGATCCAGTGAGGACAGACTGGAGAGAAACTGCTCCTGCCCGTGGGAAGCGAGGGATGAACAGCAGCCACGAATTTAAGGGGGAAAATCCCAAATAGTTTGGAGTAGTAAACACAGCAAAGCATTGGAAGGGATTGTGTAGGGAAATGTTGGGTGAACCCCTCCCACTGAAGGGTTTTCTGAACAGGTTTGACAGGAAGGATTCCTGAAAATTCCTTCCTTTTTTAGGGCAGGATCCGGGGTTATTTGTCCTTCTGCAATGGTGCCTCACGACACCTGTGACACAAAATGACCCCTTCTGCCCAAAGCTGGACTCAGAATTGCTGCTGGCTGCCTGCACATCCCACAGGAACCTGGAAACACCACTTCTGAAGCAGCTGGAACACCCCGGTCCCAGCCTTGGTGTCGCAGCTTGGACCAGAATGATAAAGGCTTAATTATACGAATTAACTTTATTTGCACTGCTTTGCGTGGAAGCCTCAGGAAAGGCTTCTTGTTAAAATTCAGAGTTCTCTAAGTCCCAGGGAGAAGTGATACAAATAATCAGAGTTTCAGTGCCATTGTACCATGTGACAATGACAGGGGTGGCTCCTGTCCATCACCATCACCCTGAGAATGATAAAATAAATCCAGTTTTCTATAAACTGGTATCTTGCAGCCACCTCCATAACACGGGGAAAAGCATCCAGCTGCCCCCAGCAGGAATATTCCCGATCACAGTTCAAATATTAAAATTGCAGTACACAAACCTGACAATGCCAAACAGCAAGGAAACCATGGGAAAATAGGCCCAATATGACAGAAAAGAGAATTAAACATGATTATCGCTGCCAAAGAATAATCCCCCATATTTTTAAAGGCAACAAAGAGATCAGTAAAAAACAATTAAGGGGAGTTGAGGTAGGATTAGGATGGATAATTGAGGTTAAAAGGAACATTTTGCTTTGGAGCATTATTTACAAAGGAGACTTTTCACAGTGACCTAAACTCCCCCCAGTCCATTCCCCACAGGGAAGGGAGGGAACAGCAGAGCAAGGGCAGCTCCCACCTCAGCTCTGCCCCCTCCCTGCCCCAGCTTCCCAATCCCGAGGGACACGGGGCAGCTCCCGCTGGAATTACAGCTCCAAGGGGTCACAGGGGGAGCCTGAACACACAAACCACACAGCCCGTGTTCCCTGTCTCAGGAATACCCAGGGACGCTGTGGATCCGCCCTGCAGGGATCAGGTTTAACGTTAAGCCCGAGCCCGGGTTTAGCCGCAGAGCTGTGGCCCTGTGCACATCGCTCTGACAGCTGCCAAGGCCTGACCTGCTGACTCCCATTGCTTCCTGCCACATCCTGTTCCTTCAAGGATTCCTGGTGACATTTCCCTCCCTAATGAGCCCAGCGAGGCTGAAGATGGGCTGAGAGGGCCCAATCCCTGACCCTGGATCCAGGATGTGGCTGTGTGTGAAGCCAAACAAACACGGGAGCGTCGAGGGGAATGAGGAACTGTGAGCTGAGAAACGAAAGCGCTGTAGGACAAAAGTCCAGGGGAGCACCAGGAAGGCAGAGCAGCACTGGAATCTGAAAGGATTTACTCACTGGACAATCCCACAGGGAAACTCTGACCGAAGAACACACAAACATTTATATGGGAATCAGAAAGGTGCTAAATACCCCAGAAAACAGATTTCAGAACGAAATCTTAGCTCCTGTTCAGTTTATTTCCAGTCACTCCCAGTCTTCCACACATCTCTGAGGCAGGAGGTTTCCAGCTCGTCACCTGAAGTAGCTGGCAAAAGTCACTGTGAGCAGGAAATCAAACGAAGCAGGTCAGAGCTCGAAGCCTGAGCAGTAATTCAAGGGTCTTTACCTTCCTTGTGCCCCTGCTTCATCTTCCAGCACCTCAGGAAATCTGCTGGTCTCACTGGGAGCTTGGAGCATGTGCTCAGCTCTGTTGGAAGCGGGGTTTTGCCCTCCCAAGGAGGAGTCAGGGTGTCTGCGTGTGACACACACAGCAGGACACACGGGAATAAACAGCTCCCCAAAGCCTGGTTCCTTTGGAAACACCAGGCCAGGCATCACAGGAGCGTGGCTGTGGGACACGGCAGCGCTCACCCCTTTCCTCGAGCAATGAACCCTTCAAAGCTCAGCTTCTCCCAGAGTTAATGACAAACAGGAGGCAGGGGAAGTTAATCTGTACCTAGAACAGCTTCCTAAATCAAACCCTTTGGGAAAACTGGAAAATTCTGGCACTGAACTAGAGCTGCCTTCACTTCACTTCACCCCTGAGTGTGGTGGCATCTTGGGGGCTCCTCTGACGGCAGTTTGCTGCCAGTCCCTTAGGGAGCACCAGTTCTCTTTGGACTTTGGTTTGTCACTTCCAGAACAGGTTTGTCACTTCCTGGGGAGATGCCAAGGCCTGCCCAGGCTGGGGCTCTGCTGCCCACCCACTTCCAGAGGAGATTTTTGGCTGCAGAGGCTCTGGGGTGGGCAGGTTGCCGCAGGGAGGGCTCGTGCTCACCAGAGCTGACAAGCTGCCACCTCTCCCCTGCCTGGAAGTCAGGAGTATTTAAAAAAAAAAATGTAAACAAGGGAAGCTGCTAAGCTGGGCTGATGCTGGCTCCAGCCCTGCTCTCACTGCAGGGATTGCTGATGATCCCAGTACACAGAGCCCTGAGTAAATATTGGTTCAGACATGGATGCAGAGAGCACAAGGCCGCCTGCAGCTCAAAAAACAACCTGGCCAAAGCAGCTTTCCCCAGGCTGCACCTTCCTGTCCCTCCTGGAGCTCAAAATACAACCTGGCCAAAGCAACTTCCCCCACACAGCACCTTCCTGTCCCTCCTGGAGCTCGAATCAACAACCTGGCAAAAACACCTTTACCAAAGTTGGACCTTCCTGTCCTTCCTGGAGCTCGAATCAACAACTTGGCCAAAGCAGCTTTCCCCAGGCTGCACCTTCCTGTCTTGCCTGCAGCTCAAAAAACAGCCTGGCAAAAGCACCTTCACCAAAGCTGGACCTTCCTGTCCCTCCTACAGCACCCCAAGGGCTGCCTTGGCTGTGAGCACAGGGAGTTATGGTCAGTGACAGAACCCACGTGGATTATCCCCAAAATAAAGCAGTGTGGAGCACACAGAGCTGGAAGAAATCCCCCTTTGCCTGTTAGTCTCTGGCTCGCTCTCAGGGTGAACTGGTTCCCTCAGCCTCCAAGTCTCCAAGGGGTGAGCGTGGGATAGAACTGATTCCAGGCAAAATAACCTTCCCTGCCCTCCAGGCCTGCTCGTTTTATTTATGGGAAAATATGCTCGTTAATGCTCTTATCACAGGCAGGATCTAATCGGGGGGGAAAGTCTCCTCTGACTATCTCCCTGTTAACGAGCTGCTGGGTGAAACGTTTCAGCAGGCAGAGCTCACTCCGAGCTCGGTTCCGACGGAGCAGCCTCTGCACAGGTCCTAACGCTCATCCCGCCGGCAGCCGTTTGTTTGGATAACATTTCCAAACGAAATTAGGGGTTACAAAAGCAGAGCCGCACCGTGCACTTCCTCATCCCCGAGGCTGCCTGATCCGAGCACAAGAGGGACCGGAGGAAAAGAAGCCAGGCTGTCCCGTTCCCCTTCCCAGCACGGGCTGGGCAAGGGGATTGTCCTGCAGGGAAACCTCGGATGGTGGCGGATTCTGGAGGGGGGGAAATGGAAGCCGAGCAAAAAAATAAGCTCCCAAATCCACCACACAAAGGCTCCAGCAAGCAAGCGAGGGGGAAGGAAAACGTCCATGGAGGAATTCCAGGGAGCCTGGAATGCTGATCGTGATGGGGTTGATTGTGGAGGGGTTTGCTCAGGACCCCAACGCCCTCTCCATGCAAACAGGAGGGACAGGGCTCCATCCCCTCTCCACATTAACTCTCCTCTGTGACTTCTCGGCAAGAACCAGAGCTCTGTCACCTCTGGGTAACTCGGGAGAGGGGATGGAGCTGAGCTGCCTCCGGCCCAGCAGAAACGAAACAGAAAATGGGCTGGGGAAGGGAGGCTGTGGCAACATCTTTCACTCGCCTGTGCTGCAACCACCTCCGAATTCCTCGGGGCCGTTTGTTCATAACTGGCAGCAACAGCCAGAGAAGAATCAATACAGGGATCAGTGTTGTGGAATATTACCCTTAAATTACAGGCCCATAACAACAAAGTGCCCCAGCACACCTCTTTACCAGAAATCCTAAGGTGCCACCCTCTGAGTGTTCCTTGTGGCTCCTGCTCTTGGCCAAGCCTCTTTCCAGCTGATTTCCTGCTCCCACTTCAACCTCCCCCCATCACCCCCACATTATTTTTCTGTGGAAACTGCTTGGTTTGATCCTGCAAGCTCAAAGAGAACAACTCAGCACTTCCCAGGCGCCCAGGTGATGTTGGATTCCATCCCTAATTCAGCTAAATGAGAATTTACAGCATTTTAAACATCTGTTACCTCATCTGCATTCAACCCCTCTCCATGCCAGCTGTTTTGAAGTGGAAAAACAGAGATCCAAAGTTTTTTTTGGTGAGAAGTACAGACTTTTTTTTGTTGGCCTGATGACTGTTTTCTTCTAGTTCAGTATCTCACAAAGATCTTGGAAAGACAAATTCTTCCCCGTGCTGGTAAACACCTAAAAATTCTGGCTTCATTTGGCAGAGTCTCCTTCCAGCACAAGTGGGTCTGCAGAAAACCTGACCTTCAAACGAAATCATCCTCACAGGGATGACAATGAAAATGAGGAGAGTTTTCCAGCTAGAAAAGGTGTTCTAATTACTTGTCCCACAAAGATCAGAATAGATTCTGACACGCTAAAGAATGATTTAGTGGGGGAGTATTTAAAATTAGATAACTGGTACTTAACTGTTACCTGTGAGGAGATGAGCCAGAAGTACCAAGGAAGGAGAGGGGTAGATTGAAGAACCATTTTTTAAAAAACACTTATAAAATATAGGTCTGGTAAGTTTAGAAATAACACTGTCCAGCGTTTTGATAAAGCCTCACGAGCTTTTGCTGTCCTTTGTCTCCACACAGAGCTGACCAACAGGAACATTTAAATTATTCCATGACTAAAATCAGCTAAATTACAGGGTGAAGTAATCACAGACAATGATTTCTGTGAAAACACGTCCTGATGGACATCTCTGCTTCGGTTTCTGTCCTGTTTTGCTGCTTGGCTGCATCTCTAGATACCTCTCAAAACTGCAAGAACAAGCAAAGTCTTCCTGCAGTGGAAACAGAGAGAAAAGGCAATCAGATCCACTTGATTTTAAAGCCTGGTTCAATTAATTACTAAATTAATATTTTTTATTCCCATTTCTGGGGAGGTACTAAAAGGGCAATGCTATGCATGGACTGCACGTGCTTCGGAAGGGAGCTCATGTTTTTCTCTCTGTCGTTCTTCCCTCGTCAGCAAATCGGAGCAGGATGAATTCCCCCGATGCTGCTGAATGCCACAAACATCCATTTCCACGTTCCAGGAGAGCCCTGACTGCATGATGCAGCAAAGCACAAAACACACAGGGCTCTCTGCTACACGTCAAAAAGGATTTTTGTCCCATTCCCCTTCCCTGGAGCTTTGTTGCTGCTCTAGAACACGGACACAGGAGCAGCGTCAGCTCCGCCAGTGGCAGAAAACCAGGCAGAAGCAGCAGTTTTTGCAGCTGTGTGATTTAATCCTGCTTTAATCACCTAAATGACAGAAGGGTTTATCTTTCCTTCTTGGAATAAATGATGTTACAGAGCTATGCTTTCAACGAGCAGGATTTCAGAACCTTCTATGAGTGTTTCAGCTCCTGATCATCTTTCTAAGCACTGATCTTGTGTTATCAGATCACAAACACTTGCACACCTGAAGACACAGGGAAGAGGGAAGACAGTTACTTATCCCACACCCATTTCTTGCTCTAATACATCCACAACAGTTTTCAATCTGGCTTTAACCTATTCCTGTGCCACCATAAACTCTTCTTCCAGACTATTTCAGAAAGTAAAACCCATAAAAGCTTGACAAAGAATCGCTGACTGGTGATTTTAACTACTGTTTGAGACCTCTTTTGTCAAAAGAGGGTAAAAAGCAGAAGGAAACAAGCTAAGAAAGGAAAATCTGGGAAAATCAGCTCCTTGGCTTTTCTCAGCCTGAAACAATTTCAGCTTAGATCCCTAACAGAGATCAGTTTGTTGTCCTTTCCTCATTAACTGCTCTGGTTATTGAGTAACTCAGGCTGTACAAGATCCTTTCCCAGGTGGTTTCAGGCAGCCCAGTTGCTGTGACCTGCTTGGGGTAAGAGCACAGAGCAACTGGGACCTGCTGGGGGCTCTCTGGAGAGCTCCCTCAGCAGCTGAGAACTGACACAAGCTCCTGGCTGTGACACTGTGCTGGTGCTTGGAAATGCAGGTGTTGGACAGGGGGAGGCTGTGGTGGCTGGAATGAGGAGGACTTTGTGTGTTTGAGGACACCTGCACCGGATTCGGGATGAACTTGATGGAAGAGGTTCTCCGTTTGCAGTGGTTGTTAAAATGCAATGTAATAAAGAAATAAAGAAGGATCTGAAGCTGTTGGAGAGCGTCCACAGGAGGGACATGGAGCTGGGGAAGGGGCTGAGGAGCGGCTGAGGGCACTTGGCTCGTTCAGCCGGAGCAGAGGAGGCTGAGGGGAGGCTCCTCGGGGGCTGCAGCTCCTCCCGAGGGGAGGCGGAGGGGCAGGGGCTGAGCTCTGCTCTGGGCCAGGGCCAGGAGCCCAGGGAACGGCTGGAGCTGTGTCAGGGCTTGGGATGGAGCTCAGGGAAAGGTTCTTCCCCCCGAGGGTGCTGGGCACTGCCCAGGCTCCCCAGGGAATGGTCCCGGCCCCGAGGCTGCCAGAGCTCCAGGAGCGTTTGGGCAGCGCTGCCAGGGATGCCCAGGGTGGGGTTGTTGGGGTGTCTGTGCAGGGCCTGGGGCTGGGCTGGGGATCCCTGTGGGTCCCTTCCAGCTCAGGATATTCTGGGATTCTGTGACTCTTCCCTGTGTGTCAGAAGCTGCTGTGCCACAGGAGAGCTGGGCTGCTCAGACTGTCAGGGTTCACTGCCCCCTGATTTAGGTAATTCCAGGGACTGCAATGCCAAGCTGGGAGTGCAGCTGGAGCAACAACCCCGCCACAGAGTCACTCTGCCACGGGAAAGGCAATCATGGCAAACCAGGGGTGAAAAACCAGCCAGGGACGGCAACATCTCCAAGTGCCTCAGCCATAATCCCGAAATTGTGAGTCAGAGGCTTCTGTGTGAGGATTTATGAATCACTGTCCCTGCTAAAGTGGAAGTTGAGCTATCTCAGCAAAACTGCAGCTGGAACTAATCCCCCGTGGTGTTTAACACAAACCCAGCACAGGTTGGTTGGGCTTTCGCAGAGCACCCGGAGCTCTCCGGGCACTCAGCTGTGAAATGGAGTGACGGACCATGGAGGTGACAGGGATTCAAAGGGCAAAGCTGTTCCCAGCTCCCAGGGAAGAGGAAACAGCTGCAGTGCTGATTCCCCTCACACAGAGCCATTATAAGGAATTACAGCCAGATTACTGCAGGAATAATAAATGCCATTATTGGAAATAATGAAATCCATCACCAAATGCTAATGTGGCCCTTCCACCCCCTGACACCTCCAACCCCAGCAGGAAAAGCCTTCCTAACACAACACACAAATGAGGAATTGCTAAATCTCCTCTGATGTGCTCCGTGTGGTCTGGATATTCCGGAATTGCAGCTATCCCATTGTTTCAGGCTGGACTCTGGGTAATGCATTGAACAGAAGAGTTTCCCCTCCATAAATCATCACCCAGATCTCGAGAGGGAGGTGAGCACAAGCTCCGTTTACGTCGTGTTCTGGGAGCTCAGGGCAGATGCCTGCAGCAGGAAAAGCACTTTCCTCTCATCCCTCTTACTTTCCAGGACCCCCAGATTTTTCCCTGGCTGCTGGCCAGGCCAGGCTTCTCCTCTGAGCTGCAGGAGAGCAGGCACTGCTTTCTTTTGGCAACAACACTTTGTTCCATCCCGGGTCATCCCAGCAGCTTCGGGAGACAAAAGGCGGGTGGAGATTTAGACAATGATCCTTCTGCAGAGTGGAGCCCATCAATCCATTGTGCTCAGAGCTCCTGGATGGGAATATTTTCAAGGAAACAAAAATAAGATAGTAATAAACTCCCCTAAGAACTGGCCAAATGCAGCTCTGGCAGCTGCAGGCAATGAAACAGGTGTGTTGTGGCCCGAGTTGATAAAAAAAAAAAAGGAATACAGCCATCTACAAGTTTTTTAATGGAAAACCATGATTTTAAAAAACCCATTACAATGTATCTTCAGCAGTTTTCTTTGGTTCTATAAACACCTTTCCCCACTTAACTTCCAGGCATCCCTGCCTGCAAATGCCATCACTTACACCGTTATTTTGAGCTCTCTTTCCACACAGGATAAAATGCACTGCTCAGGATGTGCCCTGGGATGTGCCTCTGCCTTGGTTTTCAGGCCAAAATAGTCAGAAACGGCTCGGCCAAAGATCCAATTCCCAAACCCACGGGAATGACGACCTATTTAGCTTTTTGTGCACATTTGCTGCTTTGAGATGAATTTTGAAGGCTGACCCTCACCCCCCAGGGATGAAGCTGTGTTTTCATCAATCCCATCCAGAAGAGCAGTGGGGGTGTCCCGTTTTCAAATTCCCATCCTTTCCTCCGGACTGCTCTTGCCGTGGGGCTGCAGAAAGACCCAACCACATCCCCAAGCCTCGGATTTCCAAGCCCCTGGCAGGAGATGGAAAGCAGAGGGCGAGGGCTGGCTGTTTACAGGGATGAGCCGAACTTCTGCTGGGTAAATAGCCAGGATTTACCCACTTCTTCAGGAAGGCACAGAAAAAAAGCCTTATTAGCCTAAAAGATCATCACTCCCCATCAACCATTCCCCACCCCTAGTCCCCTACTGATCCATAAACCAACTGTTCCCCACTCCTATTCCAGTATAAATTCACGAACCAACCGTTCCCCACCCCTATTCCCCTATAAATCAACCATTCTCCATCCCTACTTCCTTATAAATCCATAAACCAACCCTTCCTCACCCCAATTTGACTATAAATCCATGAAGCAACCTTTCCTCATCCCTATTTGACTATAAATCCATGAACCAACCATTCCCTATCCCTATTCCCCTATTAATCCATAAACCATCCATTCCTTATCCCTTTTCCACTATAAACCCATAAACTAACTGTTACCCATCCCTATTCCCTTATAAATCCTTGACCTAACTATTCCCCATCCTTATTCCCTTATAAATCCATAAACCGACTATTCCCCATCCTTTTTCCACTCTAAATCCACAAACCAGCTACCCCCCATCCCTATTGCCCCATAAATCCATAAACCACAGCCAGGCCAAAGGCGACCAGCCCAAACACTCCCCACAAAACCAGGTCACAACCCCAGCCCGACCTTTCAGAGACCCTCCTCGCTACTTGTGGGGGGGTTATTATTAGTTTTTAATTAAAAGTTTCCCTCAGCAGCGAGCTTTGTGCGAGGCTCTGAGGGCAGCGATGCCCCCGGGGGTCCCACAGCGGGTCCCGCTGCCGCCCCTCCGCTGCTTCCAGCCCCAGGGCTGCACCCTACGAGTCTATCCGTGTTTTTCCATGTCTTTCCATGACTCTTCACGCCTCTCCCTCCCTGTGCTCCCTCACACCCCGCTCCTCCCCCGGCCCCCCCGGTTACCTCAGCCGGGCGGGGCGCGGCCGCGGGACTCGAACCGGCGGCTCCGAGGGCAGTGAAGCGTTGCGGGGCGCCCGCCGGCCGATGCCCCCGCCAGGCCCCGCCCACCCTCGGGGTGCGCAGCCAATCACGCGCCACTACCCCCCGCCTCCCGTGCAGAACCCCCAGCCTGCTGTCCCGCCCCCTGCGCTCGGCTCAGCCAATAGACAGCGAGATCTTCTGATTGACATCCACAATGCTCAATAGGAGCAGCTTGCCCGTGGGAGGGCGTGGCACGCGCCTAAGGGGCGCGGTCGTTTCAGGGGGCGTGTCATACGGAGGGTATATAAGGAGGCACTGCGGCCGCGCTGCCATTTTGTGTAGCAGCGCCTGGGGAGTGGGGGGTGGAGGCGGCGGAGGGTTTCGGGGTTCGGACCAGAGCGGCCGGATGGTGAAATCCTCCCTGCAACGGATACTCAACAGCCACTGCTTCGCTAGAGAGAAAGAGGGGAATAAAAGCACCATCATGCCCGCTGTGCTGAGCCTCAGTACCGGACAGAGCAGGTGAGGCGCCGCGGCCTCCCTCAGCCTCGCACCGCTGGGCGCTCGCTGCCTCCTTCCTCTTCCTCCTCCTCATCCTCGTTGTCGCCTCCCTGGTGGCCGGAGAGGGGCGGGGGAGGCTGCGTGGCCAGCGGGGGAGGGGCAGCCTGGCCCCCGCCGCGCGGGGGGAGGCGGTAGGGGAAGGGTGGAAAAACCACAAGAAAAGGGTGATTTTGAGGCTCCAGCGCTGTCTCGGCTCTGGGAGGGACCCCCGAGCTGGGAGAGGCTCCGGGCAGGGCTGGGAGTGCCCGGAGCAGGAGCCGGGCTTGGGGGGGGCCCGAGGGGAAAACAACAATTGGGCAAAGATGCCGAAGGATTGAAGGCTGTTATCCCCTTATGTAACCGTGGATACTCGCAAAACTAATCGAGGGTAAGAGTGTTACGAGAGCTGTTGGTTAAAAACTCGACCGAAAGATTAAACAACCCCCACAGGTGCTGGGAAGAAAAAAAATACCTGAATTAAGGTGGCTGGTGTGGAGCGGTGGATGCTCGGGACATCAATCTGCCCTTTACACCTCGTGTGTGCACTGTGGAAGGAGTTTTTAAACCGTTTTTATATTTACCTGCGGGTTAAAGATGGGGTTTTTCCCCCCAAGTGCACGTAACCATCACTGAAATGTATTTATAGTTGCAAACCTTCCTTCTGCACCACCTTTTTTGGGGGTAAAAAGGTGAAATTGTGAAAGATTGCCACAGCACACCTTTGGAAAAGGTTTTTAAAGGTGTATTTGTAAGGGAAACGAGAAGTGTATAGCTCACAGTCATTCTCAGATAAAAATAAATAATGCTGGTACTGTAGAAAAAACGTCTCTTTCAAAGAGCTTAAAATAACGGATTGGAGGCTCATTTAATCAAAATAACGCATTCAGTTAGTGCAGATTTTGTATATTTAATAAAAATTCGCAACTGTTGCGCTTGCTTCACGTAAAAAATATAAATGTAATTCACCTTCTAGCACGTAATATTTAACCTCTCTGCCCATTCCCAGCCTTTCTAATACGGATTATTCATCACAAGTTTCAAGCTCATTAAAAAAAAAAAAAAAAAAAA
>VXBT01007653.1:63716-76716 GCA_013400235.1 Oriolus oriolus
CTGGTATTAAAAACTGCTCCTCAGTATTAGGATGGAGGGAGGGATGGATGGATGGATGGATGGATGGATGGATGGATGGATGGATGGAGGGATGGGGGGCACCCTGTGAGAGCAGGACAAGGCTGGGGGGATGTTCTGAGCAGCCACTGGTGCCCCACAAAGCTCCCAACCCCTCGGATGCCACTCCAGGATGCCTGTCAGGGGATGGGCAGCTGCCCCCTCCAGCTCCCAGCCTGACCATCACTGGCTGGAGAAGGGATACCCATGTGGAAAACATCCCTGCAGGAATGGGGACAGAGGTGGGGCCCTGCAGCAACCCCCGCGGTGACCATGGGAGGAGAAAGAGGAGGAAGCAATGAACTCCCCGGATCCTGCAGGTCACATCCAGGCTCTTCCCTTCCGGCTCCACTCCTTCTCCCATGCACGAAAATCCACGCCCTGAGGCAGAGCCAGGGCAAAGCCTGGGAAGGGAAGGCAGGAACTGCCCCTGTGGCAGCAGGGAGCAGCCCCAGGGACACTGACCCGTGGTCCTCAGCGCCGGAGGGTGCAGGGTCCGGGGTGGAGGTGTCAGCCGGGATGTTCTCCCGGACTGCCGTTCCTGGCTCTTCCCTCCTCTTCTTCCCCGGGCTGTAGGGCCTCCCTGCACAGGACGAGCCAGGTCCTGCTCTCCTGCAGACTTCGACTTTGCAACTCAAAGAAAATGAACCCAAAAGTGCCTTTTGAACCCTCAGGAATCCCAACCCCCCTCAGGCGGATGCAGAGATGGGGGCCTTGCATTGCCCTGGGGCTGCTCTTCCTGATTTTAACGATCTTGGCCTCATTTTGCCTTTTTTTCCCTTTTTTTTTCTTGCTGACACCTCCTCAGAGCCCGGCCCTGGGGGGTTATTATTGCTTGTGCAGGAGCATCCCCGGGCACCCACACTGGCAGATGCTGGGTATTAAATCCATGGATGGGAAGCTCTCAAGGCACATCTGTGCCTGGGGGGGGTCTGTCTTTGCCAAGGGGCTGGGGGACCCCCCCAGCTCGGCACAACCTCCCCAGTCCCGCATCGCCCCGGAAGACATTTCTCTTGGAAATTCATTTAAAAAAAAAAATCAGACCAAAACCCCCACCAACACCAAGAAAAGAACCATAAACAGCTACCAGGAAAGTTTTCTCAAGAGTCCCTTACAAAAAAAGGGAAAGGGGGGGATAAAACAGGAAGCATTTTTCTCCCAGGCCCAAACGCTGCTGATCTTTTGGCTCGAGAAATGCATAGTTGGTAGCAAAAACCTCGCTACATCGGGAGCCCCTGGGATGGCCCCTGAGCCCTGAGGGCTCTCCACGGGGCCGGGACATCGGGGTCATCCCTCCCTGACCCTGAGGTCCCCACGGTTCCGACCCTGCTGGCCTGTGGCACCTCTGTCTCCAGCCACGTCCCAGCACAGCAAGGTCACGCTGCCAGCTCCGGGACACAGCCGGTGCTCCCACAGCCATCCCGGCCCCGTCCCATCGCGGCCGTGCCCGGAGCCGGGCAGCAGACAATGGTTCTCCTCTGGGAGAGGCTCAGATCATCTTCATGTTGAACTTCCTGGCCCCTCCTTGGCCGGTGGTGGTGGTGGGACCGTCCACCTTGCGGAAGGAATATTCCACGGAGAAGTTGTTCTTGTGCTGCCCCCGGCCGCGGCTCCAGACGAAGAGCAGGAGGAAGCAGAAGAGCACCACGCCCAGGAAGGTGATGCAGCCCATGGCCGTGGAGACCAGGATGGTCTTGAGGTCCAAGGTGAACTTCAAGAAGACCTGGGTGTCGTTGTGGAAGGTGTCGTTGAAGTCGCTGAGGTACAAAGTCCGGTTGGCGTGGTGGGCGCCGTCGGCCGGGCGCCCCTTGACCGTCAGGGTGGCGAAGTAGGTGTCGTTGCCGCCGGCGTTGCTGGCGATGCAGATGTAGGTGCCGCTGTCCTGCACCTGGGCGAAGCGGATCTCCAGAGTGCCCCCGGGCAGCACCGTGGCCCTCCCCGTGCTGCGGGTGGTGATCATGCGGTGCTGGGGGGACACCCAGGCGATGGAGGGGTCGGGCTCCCCGTCGGCCCGGCACAGGAAGGACACGGACTGCCCCTCCCGCGCCGTCACGTGCTGCAGCTTCCGATCCCGGATCTTGGGCTTCTGGCAGGTGAAGTACTCGAAGAGCACCGAGTCCGGGAAGTCGCGCAGGGCGTTGCCCTGGATTTCGGGTGGCGAGGAGCACATGGGCTGCTGCCCGTCAAAGTTGAGCGTCTTCCGCCGCTGCAGGATCCAGAGCAGCCGGCAGTCGCAGGCCAGGGGGTTCCTGTCCACCCGCAGCGTCTCCAGCGTGTTGACCGAGTGGAAGGTGCTCTCCTCCAGCGTGGACAGGAAGTTGCTGGAGAGGTTGAGCAGCCGGATCTGTCTCAGGCCAGAGAAAGCCTGCGGCTCCACGGACACCAGGAGAGCACCCACGATGTGGAGCTCCTGGAGCCGTATGAGGTCTTTAAAGGAGCCCTTCAGCACAGTGCTAATGGGGTTGTAGGACAGGTTGAGGTACCGCAGGTACACCAAGTTCCTCAAGGCAGCGGCGGGCACGGCTGTGATGTTGGTGTAGGTGATGGAGAGCGAGGTGAGGTTCAGGCCCTGGAAGCTGGTGGGGGACACCTCCTCCAGCAGCGGCCAGTTGTCGATCTCCAGCTGCAGGAGGTTGTAGAGCTTCTTGAAGTTCTGGTCCTCCAGCGCAGAGATGCTGAGGTGGCGGAGCCGCAGCACCTCCAGGTTCTGGAGGTAGGACAGCGACTCGGCCGAGATGGAGGTCAGGTTGCACTTCTCAATGGTCAGCTGCTCCAGGCCCAGCAGCCCCGAGAAGGCGCGCTGGGAGATGTACACCAGGTCGTTGTCACCCACCTCCAGGCTCTTGAGGTTGCGCAGGTCCTGGAACATGTAGTCCAGCAGGATGACGAGCTTGTTCTCGCTGATGTCCAGCAGGGTCAGGTTGGTCAGCTTGGTGAAGACCCCCGGGGGGATGAGCTTGAGCTGGTTCCCCCGCAGCCGCAGGGTCTGCAGGTTGAACAGGTTGCTGAAGGCGCCGGGCTCCACATTGGAGATGATGTTCTCGCTGAAATCCAGCTCCTCCAGCAGCGGGTACGGGGACAGGTCCCCGGGGTTGAGGCAGCGGATGCGGTTCTTGTTGAGCTCCAGGACCCTGGTCTCGGTGGGGATGCCCTCGGGGATGGCGGTGAGGCGCTTGCGGTGGCACAGCACCGAGCGCAGCTGCGGCGCGCACTCGCAGCGCGCAGGGCAGGCGCCCGCCCGCGGGGACAGCAGGAGCACGTGCAGGGCCAGCACCGGGAGCCACCATGTCATTGTGTGGGGCATGGTCTAGGGGCTCACTGCCGTTCTGCCATGCGCCTGCGATGGAGAGAGAGCCGAGTCAGCGGGGACAACGTCCTGCCCGGCCCCACAGATCGCCCGTCTGGGAGCTGAGGCTGGACAGCGCTCCCCAAGCCGTGGCCCATGGGGTTGGTAAGGCCCCAGCCCCGCCAGGAAACCCTCCGGATCCCTTTCGCCTTCTGAGCAACCCGGAGATCCTGCCCTGGGCAAAGCTGGGATTAACGAGCCTCACTGGCCATCGGAACAGGGGAACTGAGGCAGGGGCAGAGGTTTGTGAGAGGAGCCAGGGCTGCAGACCCACACCTGAGCCCCTGCTCCCCCTGGCCCAGCCCTCCCTGCGCCTCCGGTGGTGCAGGCACGGGGGACCTGAGCACCCCGGGGTAACGGGGGGCACAGACACCCCAAGGGCAGGGCAGGAGCAAAGAGATGCTGGCAGAGCTGTTGCCAACTCGTGACACAGGTGGGATTCCCCGTCCCCTCTGGTGACACAGGTGGGATTCCCCGTCCCCTCTGCTCCCGGTGTGAGGCCTCATCCAGTGGCACAGATCCTCCCCAGGCCCCGGCTCGGTGGGGTCCTGCAGGACGGGACACGCTCGGTGCCGCACGTAGGGCCCGGTCTCCGTCCCCGTCCCAGTCCCACCCTCGTAAGGAGCGCAGATTAAGGCAGCCCCGGGCACAATCTTTGCCGAGGAGGGATTAACACCGACCCCGCGGCGCCGTGCCCTGGCTGCCCTCCTTTCTAGGGATTAGCACTTCGCAGCCGCTTTCCCTTTTCTTTGCTTCCCCCTTCCCACTCCCTGTCCCCATCCGTGCCCCAAATCTGCCAGGCTGCCTGGAAACGCAGCTCCCAGTGCCGCTGCGAACTCCTCAGCCGCCTTTCCTTAATGAAGCACAGTCATTAACCTAATTAAGTGGCAGAGTTGCTCGGTTGGGGAGCTGCAGGGTGTTTTTGAGCCTGGCAGGAGAATACTGGGGGTACCAAGAGCAGAGCCAGCCCCTCCAGCCACCCCTGTGGAGGTGCAGGGAGCGGGGCACCGACCCCTCCAGCACCGGGGGCTTTGTCCCATCGCTCCCACAGCACTGGGACAAACTGGGGTGCTGTCCCCGAGGGCTGGTTCCAGCCCTTCTGACTTCCATGGAGCCCCAGCTGTGGCTCCAGGGAGCCCCTCACGGGCTCCCTTCCGTCCCTCTGGGCACATCAGGGACCCCAAACCTGTCTGTGGGAGCCCAGCAGGAGGTGGGGCAAGGCAAGAGGACGATGTGACATCTGTGGCTGCTCAGGGCCATCGAGGGGTGGCTGCAATGTTCCACCTCGGAGAGACACTGCAGGTCCTCAAAAGCTCCTGAAAAGGCCCATCTTGAGGTGGCTGCTGCTTGGCTTAGGGGGTGACAGAGGGAGAGCGATGGGGACCCCAGATCCTCCAGAGAGGTGTCACTGGTGGAGCAGGGACAGCAGGAGCTGGGGACCCCAGATCCTCCAGAGAGGTGTCACTGGTGGAGCAGGGACAGCAGGAGGTGACACTGGTGGTGCAGGGACAGCAGGAGCTGGCTCAGCCTGGCATCTCCTGCTCCTCACACCCGCTGTGCCGACAGAGGACACCAAAGGCTGGTGTCACCCTCCCTCCTGTCCCCACGGGCTGGTGGCACATGGGAGCAGCCTCAGGGGGCTGGGGGGTTGCTGACCCTCTCTGTGCTCACGTCTCAGGGAAGGGTGCAGTCTCCATGGATCGTTTCCTGCCTGATCCCATTATCCAAGCGGAGCAATTCCCTGGGATTAAACCCATTGCTCAGCGCAGTTTGGGATGATCTTCAAGGAGCATTTGGACAGCGCTGCCAGGGATGCCCAGGGTGGGACTGTTGGGGTGTCTGTGCAGGGCCAGGGGCTGGACTGGATGATCCCTGTGGGTCCCTTCCCCTCAGGATATCCCAGGATTCCGTGACTTTTTCCAGAGGTGGGGGTGTGGCACTGAGGGACAAGCGGTGTCCTTGGCCGTGCCGGGGTGACAGCTGGACTCGGTGATCTTGGAGGGATTTCCAACCTCACCAATTCTATTCTGAGTCTGTGACACCTTTTTGCCTTTTTTTTTTTTTTGTGCACGTCCTAACGTTGCCACATTTCCCTTTTCCTTCCAGCGAACCAAACCAAGAGGGAAGTGCCACCGTTCCACACGACCGCAGCAGTAACGGCCGGTGGGTACAGCTGGGGGACGGTGGGGTGGGACCACCGACCCCACTGCTGCCCCTGCCCCTTTCTCCCCTCTCTCCAGCACTGCTCAGCTTCACTCCTTGCACCAAAGCCCCTCTGGGGACTGGAGCTCCCCAAATGCCACCTGGGCACTGGAGAGGCTTGGCAGCCTCTGCCTTCCAGGAGAGCCCCGGGCACCCGAGCTGGCTCTGGGGTGAGGTGGGGGCAGCTCCCCTGGCTCTGGGGGCTCCACTCTTGCTCTGCCCTGGGGCTGCACGGGGAAGATGCTCCCAAGCACGACCTGCAAACCCACAGGACTGTTGGAGTGAGAGCTCCTCTGGACCCAGGCCCAGAGGAAAGCCAAAGCACAGGGGTTGAATTAAAACCTTTGGAGAAGCTGGGATACGTGAAGTCACACCGAAGTGAAACAGAAATATAGATTTTTAACTTTTAGTAGAAATATATGCTAAGTGCTTTAAACATTGAAAAGTGGCAGCAAAGAGATTTTAAAGCACAGTTCTTACTGCAGCAGTGTTACCCTTTCACAGAATTTCTTTACTTTAGACAAAACATAGATGGAACTACACTGCTCACGTTTTTTAGACAGAGTGTTCACATAAAAAATAAGAGCTGATAGAAACCATATACACAAATCTGTGTAATACCTATGCAATGCTTGTGTAAGAGTTACGACTATTAAAATTAGACCAGGATAAGTTAAAAAAGAAAAACTAGAATAGTGTGTTAATTTTATTGGTCAATTAACAAATATAATCCACACTTCTGTAAGCTTAGAGAAGAGGAAGAAGCTGTTTTTTACCTGCTGTTTGCCTGCTGCTGCTGCTGCTATCGCTTGGCCTTATCACGTAACCCCTTCGGACTCTGCCTTCAGAAAACTATGGCACTATGAAATAAAGAACTTTAGCAGGACAGCAGCCTCCTCTGCTCTTTCACCCTCATCCGGAAAGGGAGGGTGTCCCATCAAAAGCTCAACACAGGACAAACCCCTCCCCATTTATTGTGACATTTATCTGCCCTATTCAGTGCCTCTACACTAAATAAAGGTACCCTAGTGCCTCTTTAGTGGTGTCCCACGCTGGGCAGCATCCCGTGCCCACCACCCCTCCGTGCCAGCCCGGGGGGACCCAGCCCTTCCCCTCCCTGCCCCGCGTTCATTATGGATGAGCCCCGGGTAACCCAACTCCACTTTTGGTTACTCCTGCGGCCACCTGATCCTCCAAGCAAAGCTCCAGCGCCGCTGGAGTTGTTTTCCCTGGCAGATGGAGAGCGGGAGCTGCAGCCCTGAGCTCACCTTCCCTCTCCTCAGCCGGAGCATCAGCCAGCCCTGCTGCCCCGCAGCCCGCACCCATGGGTGCCCCACTGGTCCCCCAGCAGACCCCACAGCGGGGTTAAGGGGTGCGGGATGAGCCCGTTCCCTGCCAATCCAGGCAGATCCGAGCTTGGAGCAAGGCTGGCCCTGCCCCGCCGGCCCCGGGACATCCCGCAGAGGGGGGCACAGAGCCTGTGTCCCCTGCAGGGACATCTGGGCCCCCCGGTCGCTGTGTGTGCCGGGCAGGGCCGGGCGGAGCCGCGCTGTTTATTAATAGCTCATTACTGCGATTGTGCTCGCCCGGCCCCTGGGAGCCAGGGCAATTAAGATCCAGAGCGAGGCCTAGATAGAGGCTCTTCTCCTCGTTTAATTTGTTTTTAAAAATAACAAGCCTGCTCCATGCAGGGCTGGGGACGGAGCCAGCAAAGCCCGGGGCTGAGGGGCTGCGGTGGGGAAAGCAGAGCAGAGCAGTTTTGGACAATTTGGACAATTGGACAATTTTGTGAGCCCCTGGAGCAGCCCCCTCCTTCCCTCCCTCCTTCCCTATCTCCCCACCAAGATTTGTGACCACTGAGCCCGTTTTGTCCCAGCCACCAGCAGCACAGAGGAGCTGCTGCTCTCCAGCCAGCCCGGCTTGGGGCTACCCAGAGCAGCTGTGGCTGCCCCTGGATCCCTGGCAGTGCCCAAGGCCAGGCTGGACGGGGCTGGGAGCAGCCTGGGACAGTGGAAGGGGTTCCCTGCCATGGCAGGGGTGGAAGGGGATGGTCTCTAAAGTCCCTTCCATCCCAAACCATTCTGGGATTCCATGACGCTGCAGGAGGGATTTTATTCCCTCTCCAAATGCCTCCTGCTTCTCTGGCACAAGCTTGGCCCTGCCAGCTCCTCCAAGAGCAACTGCTCCTCAGCTGCCATTATTGCTCCCTTTTTCTGAATAAACACCAAAAACTCAGCCCAGGTTGCCATTTCCAGGTTCCCCTGCTCAGACACGGCGTGAGCACAAACGCCTCAGTCAGAGCAAGGTCTTGTTTCATCCTTCCCTTGATGTGCAGGATGTGAAATGCTCCTGCTGAGCCCTTCTCCTTCCAGGGACCCACTGCTGCTGCTCCAGGCCAGGCCCCTTCATGGCGGGGACCAGAGGCAGCCAGGGGATGCTGCTGCATCGTCCCAGGGATGCAGGGAAGCCCAGGAGAGGATGGAGACCCCGAAGCAGGGAGAGAACAAATGGGGCACAAAGTGATGGTGGGACCCTCACCCTGAAAACATCAACGGGGGGATAACACCAGTGCTCTGTCACGTGGGCATCAGGGAGGTGCCAGTGCCAGCGCCTTGTGCCAGTGCCAGCGTGTCCCAAACTTGGCACGAGACAGGACAGGGCTCCCACAAACACCAGCAGCAGCCAAACGCTGTTGGGAACACCCCGAGCGCTGCCCGCTCGCCACTGCCCGGCCCTCGCCGGCAGCCAGCCCTGCCTGGCAGCCGAGTGTCCCCATGCCATCCTCGCTCCCTGGCTGCTGTCCCCAGCCCGGCTCCGTGCCAGGGAAGGCAACGCCAGCCATGCTGGGCCATGCCAGCCTCCTCACAGACACTGTCACCCTGCTCAGCCCCGGCGCGGGGGCTCAGGCTGGGGCTGGGGTCGGATGGAGCGTCCGGGCATCCCCGTGGTGCTCCTGGCTCGCCGGGATTGCTGCTGGGCTCTCCATTGGGACAAGCTCCGTGTGCTTCCCTGTCCTGGGGAGTGACCTGGGTGAGATCTCGGTTCCCAGGAGCAGGAATTTGCTGGATCAAGCTGGCTCTGTGGACCCGAACCTCCCCGAGCTGCTGGCAGGGCTCGGAGCAGAGGATGGGACACCCTGATGCTGATGCCAGCAGTTCCCTGGCTCCAAGCTGTGCCCATGGGGGAGGGAAAACTGCAGCCAGAGCTCCTCCAGACCTGAGGAGGAGCCCAGGCCCCAGTCCTGTGCCAAAGCCCGTCCAGACGTCTGTTCCTTTTTCCCTGCTGGAAAACCCCGAGCCCTCAGTTGCACCTTCCAAAAACACCCCTCCCCCCCGTATGATTTTAGGCTGAAAAGGCAAAAAATTAGGGTCCCTGGGGTCTGCTCCATGCTCAGCCTCACTGGTGACACCACCCACACTGCCCCGTGGCACCACAGGCTGCTGGGGATCCCCAGGGGGATGTCTGGCATTGTTCAGAGCTGGCAGAGCAAAGTTTGATGCCCAAATGTGAAGCCAGGGAATCCGACTGTGTTTTTCCAGCTGCTGCTGCGGCTCAGAGCAGAGCACAGTTCCCAGGGGCACTGAAATCAGGACCAAAGGTGACCTGTGCCACCCTCCAAAAACAAACCTGCGGCTCCTGCAGCTTTATTTGATCCCTTGCCTCGAGTCTGCAAAGTCAGTGGGTTTGGGGCCATGCTGAGCTTGGAAAAACCCCAGAAAAGACAGAGGGGCATGGGGAGGATCGAGGTGATGGGGAGGAGCTGCAGGAGCATCCCTCGGACCTTCCCTGGCTCCTGGGCTGACACCAGCAGGTTCCTCCCTCTGCACAGGGCAGCACAGAGATCCTGGCTTATGCTGGGGCATGGAGGGGATTAAATCAGAGCTGAGACAGAAACAAAGAGGCAGAAACTGGAGGGTCAAAGGAGGCCAGGGATGTGGCCAAGCCTCAGCTCTGGTGATCAGGCAATTAGCAAGCCGAGCATGAGAGTAATCCAGCTGAAACAGGGAGAGCAGGACAGAGCTGGGGGTAAGAAGGAAGGAAATCAATCACCAGACCTAATGGAGAATTATCCGGGAGAGAGTTATTCCTAATCCCATCAGGGGCTGGCTGGGAAACAAATTCTCCTGGCTCTGCCGCTCTCAGCACGTTTTTCTGGGTCAGGGCTGGGCTGGGCAGGGCTGCAGGAGCAGAGGGAGAACCAATGGCTGGGTGAGCACTGAGGGCACCCAGCGGGGTCCCTCCAGAGCATTTTCCCACCCCACAGCACCTGGCGAACACCTTGAGTGTCCTCAGGCCACCAGGTGGCCAAGTGACCGTCCCCAGCAGCCCTGGCAGAGCCCAGCTGGGCTGTGACCATGGTGGCCATGTTCCTGATGTCCCCCTCGTGTCCCTCTCACGGCTGCTGAAGCAGAAGCAGATTTTCCTGGCGAGGCACGGGAACGGGGAGGGGGAGCGCGCAAGGAGCCGTCTGCGCAGGAGCCCGGTGGCGGCCGGGTCACCGCGGAACGGCCCCGAGCGTGGCTCCAGGGACGGCTCGAGAACACGGAAAGCTTCCACAGAAGGGAGTTATTTTGGTGAGTGGCAGCTGCTGCCTCTCACGCGGCTCCTCCTGCTCAGCAGCTCTGGGTCTCGGGGCGGCCGAGCCGGCGCCGGAGCAGCTCGCGAGGAGGCAGGATCCGCGCTTCCTTCCCGGCAAACCTGGTGTCTCCACGGAGCCGTCTTCCCACCCCAGGATCCCACCCCGAGTCCTCGGCAGCCGTGGCCACAGGACTCTCCGCTCCTCTCCCACGTGGAGACTCCCGGCCCTCGCCGACGCCGCGAAACCCCAGGAGCGAGGATTCCCCGATGAGCCGCGGCACCAAGGAGACAAGCCACAAGAAGCCACCGCTTATTTTTAGAGACAACCTTATGATTCCCGAGCACGTGGCCCAGGCAACGCCGCACAGGCAGCCCCAGATTGGCCGCAATCTGCTTTTCTTCTTGACAGACATCATGTCTGAATCTCTATCTCCACGAGATGCTCCCAGGAGAGGAGACATTTAGAGACGACCACAACGTACATTTCGGAAAGGTCACTGCCTGCGCCAGGCAACGAGGAGCAGAAGCCACTCATCAGCAACAGGGGCTTTGGGGAGGTGTTTAATATTCCATGAGCATCTCTACTTCTCTACCAAGGTGGATAACTCTTCTGAAAGGAGGGGAGTGGGGCAGGGCAGGTGGGTGCTGGGGTCTTGTTTCCACCCAGGGTGGGCTGACTGAACCACCAGCCAGAGCTGAATCTCGACTGCTGCTGGGAAATGGTGGCTGAGAGTGAACCTGACCTGGATCTCAACAGCCTGAGAACCTGATGGACCACACGGGAGCCAAGGCTGAGCTTGACTGCCCCTCTTCAGCTGCATCCCAAACCCCCTCGTTGCCACTGAGCTCTCCCACTGATGCCACCAGGAACCCTGGAGCTGGGCTGCAGGCGGTGGCTGAAGGGAGGGACAGCAGGGGCTGGCTTTTTGAGGATTCAAGTGACAACTTTTAATTTGCAGAAGCCCATTCACATCAGGGGCGGGATGAGGAGGGGCTGGGAGGCACGAGCAGGTGACAGCCCCCAGCCCCAGGACTTCCCGGTGTTTTCCCATCCCAGTCTGTCACCAGGAGCAGGCGCTGGCCACAGCCCCTGTGGTGTCCTTGTCCCTGAGCACCCACCCAGCCAGGAGAGGCCGCAGCAATGAGGTGACAGCCCAGGTCTAGGAGACTCCCACTGCAAAGCCACCTTTTGCCTCTCCCACCAAAGCCGGGCTTTGCAAAGCTCCCCATCCAAGCCCAAAGGTGCCCACCCATACTGACCTGCTCTAAGGTTTGCCCAGTCTCAGGTTTCTCCCCAGCCTGGGAGTGGGGACAAGGAACCCAAACCCTTGGCAGCTGTCCTGGCACCTCAGCTGTAGGGTGCACACAACGTCTGTTGCTGCTGGATGTACAAAACACGAGCCCACAAGAGCCCAGCAGCACAGCTGTGACAGCCGGGCACGGCCTCTGCAGAGAGACAGGGCCACGCTCCTGGTGAGGGCTCCTGTCCCCCGCAGAGACACCAACACAGAGCATCAAGTGGGAGAGGGGAATTTGCTCCTTCCCCTGCAGCTGCCTCCCCTCCTGAGCTCACCCCTCACCTTCTGCACCAAACACAGCCTGGGAGCACCCCAGGAGCAGTCCCGAGAGCACCGAGGGCAGCGTGGCTGGAGCCACGCGGGAGGGGACGGAGGGAATGTGCCAGAGCCTGGCCAGGCAGGACCTCCCCAGGCACAGCACCGGGGACACCTCTGGGGGTGTCCCTTCATGCGGGGGGGGGACACATCACCCACAGGGGCTCTGAGAGCAGGGAGGACGTGAGACCTCGTCACAGGAGGGACCTGGAGCCTTCGCTGCTCCAGCCCAGCAGCTCCAGCCCAGCAGCTCCGCCCCGAACGAGGTGCCGGGGCAGGGGGATGATTAACAGGAACAGCGAGGCAGAGGCTGCAATCAGGCACCTTCCAGAGCGCTGATGGATGACGCTGCTCGGGGGCGTGCGGAGCGCTGCCGATGCTGACGTGCGGCCACCCCCCGGTGCCAGCACCGGTCCCAGTCTGGCCAGCAGCGCCCAGCAGAGCCCTGCCCTGCTGCTGGACGGTGATTTCGCGGTGATTTCAGTGCCAGCTGCCTCCCACGGGCTTTGCCCCAGCGCACGACCTCATTTGTCCAGCCGTGCCAGCCCGCGTTAGATCAGCTTGTTCATTAAGCTCAGCACTTCAGCGACGCTGGCCTGAGCCCCTCGGGGGGCTGGCACATAAATCACACCCCGATCGCTGTCACTGGCTGCCAGTGCTGGACCTTTGATGGCAAAATCTCCTCCTGATCCCTCACCTGAACTGTGGTGACACCGGTCAGGGCAGTCCCAGCCACCCCTCTGAGCTCCTGGATAAAACAACGGCTCTTCCCAGGCTTGACCCTCGGGAAGGACCCTGTTCCCGAGGGCTCGGCCCCACGGGAGCCTTCACCCATGGCAGGGGGTGCCCAGCGAGTCCCGCTTCTCTGTGGAGACGGAGCCCGGAGTCCTGGCTGCTGCCAGCCCATCCCGGCACCTCGGCACGGCGATTCATCATTCCAGAGGTTTTAATTTGATTGGACTGCTGGACATGTGGGCAGAGGAACAGACTGACAGGCCAGACTGACGGACAGCTGCCTGCTCCGAGGCCAGCAGGGACAGGCAGCTGTGGCTGGAACACAGCCTGGTCCCGGCAGGACCGCTCAGCTCCGCATGAAACCAGCTCGGAGCTCTGCGGGAGCAGGGGGGAAAGGGGCAGAGGTGAAGCCCCCGATCTGCGGGAAACCCTGCTGGGAGTGGGAATTCCAGCCAGGAGGAGCACGGAG
>VXBT01007653.1:76740-88250 GCA_013400235.1 Oriolus oriolus
CGGGCTGAGCGTGTTTGTCAAGACCTGTCCACAGCTGCTGCTGCATCGGGGATTTTACTGCCATCCCCATTATGATCGCGGGAGCAGCGAGAGCAGAATGCCATCACAGGGGTGAAATGGCTCCTGACATCCCAATCCATCCCTGTGGCGCCAGGCGGGAGCGGGACCAACCCCTGCAATGATCCCGGAGAGGGGAGGGGGACAGGGGGATTCACCCTGTGGGGCACAGATCCCTCCTGGCCTTGCCGCCCAGGTTCCAGAGGGGCCCAGCAGAGCCCAGGGGGGGTCCAGCTGTGCCACCCCCAAAACTCCCCCGGGCTGGAGGCTGCGGCAGCGGTGACATTTGGAGCGAGACACGCTGGCATCAGTCCCCAGATCTGTGGCTTCGGGGCATCAGCTGGGGCCGGGGGAGCAGGAGAGCAGCTCCTTCCCCGTGTGCAGCCCCACGAGGACCCCAAATTCAGAAATCTCCATGGTGGAAAGGAAAGGGGATGGCGGGGCTGTTGTGGCTTCACTTCACAGAGCAGGGGCAAAGCCTCTGGTGCCCCTCTCCCAGCTGATGAACTCCCAAATCCCAGGAAATCCATCCAAACCCCAAACCACTGCCCCTCAAACTGATGCTGCACGTGGATCCTGGCACGGCCAAGGCTGGGGTCCCAAAAGTGTCCCAGGCTGGGGTGCCACTGCTGCCTGCCACCAACCCTGAGCAAGTCCCTGAGCTCAACACCCCAGAGCTTCACATCACAGCCCCACCTGAGTCACCTCCTGCTCATTCTGGGGTGGTGACACCAGGCTGGACATCTCCCAGCTGTTCCACGGGATAGCGTCCGGCTCGGCCGTGCCGAGTGCTCCTGCTGCGCCAGGAGGTGGGGACAAGGAGGGGGCTAATGCCACCAAGCAGGGGTGGCCACGAGGTAAAAACGAGCTGAATTTTGAGCGTCCCAGTGCACAACCCCAAATCCCACCAGAGCCCAGGGAGTTCTCACCGTTCTGCAGGTCCGGGGCTGCTCCGACATCGGGATCTGCTGAGGCATCGGAGCCCGGGAGTGTTCAAATGGTGAAGTGTCCAGCACGGCCAGGCTCGGCTCCTCTGCACAGAACAGCACAAGGAGACCACAGTCAGTCACCTTCCCCCAGTGTCTGCCACAGAAATCCCAAATAAACTCCTCCAAAGTGCAGGGACGTGGCACACAGGCACGTCCAGAGAGGGGGAGCATCCTCAGCGCTGCTCCGACCTGACCATTGCAGCTCGCCTGGTTTTATCTATATAAAAATATATACAAATATGAAATTCTATCACAATTTGTGTCCTGAAGGATCCTCTCCCCACCGGGAGAGCATCTGAGCCCAGCCCTGCCGCGGGCAGCTGTGGCTGAAGCAGGGCAGACACGGCACTGCCCCTCGGGAGCCCTGCAGGGATTGCAGGAGGGGACGGCACCCACCCAGCGGTGCCCACAGCCCAGGACGCCCAGAATTCGGGGAGATTTCACCCAAACGTGGAAGCAGAAGTGCCACTGGCCAGACCCCCCCATCCCATGTCCACCCCCTGGGCATTCTGGGGGACTTGGGGGGCCGGGAGATGCTCCCAGCACTGATGCAGCAGATGCCGAACAAACGATTTGCTGTGGTTTTACTAAATTGCTTCGAACTCTGTGGATCAAGTTTAATTCGCCTGTCGCAAAGAGAGGGAATTTGAACAGCTCCTTCAGTGCGGAAATCCCGGTTAACAGCCCTCAAATGGCCCCGACTCGGTCCCGTTCAGCGACACCCACGCAGAGCTGCTGCTGCTGCAGCTCCGCAGCTGCTCTGCGCCTGCTCCGGACCTCGCTCAGGTCCCTGCTCCTGCCCAGCCGAGCTGCCCCAGGGCTGCAGCAGCAGCATCCAGAGGGGTTAATTCCTGCTGGGAGAGGCTGGGGGAGCCTGAGGCAAAGGAGCTTTCCCCGGCAGGGATTTGCTGGGGAGCGGCAGAGGAGCGAGGAGCCGGCCGGCCCCGGGGGCACAGGGATCACAGCCCTGGCACATCCCAGAGCCAAGGATCCCGGGAGGATGGAGCTCTCTATCCCCGTGTGCTCCTGCAAACCCCAGCACTGTCCACACGCTCCTTTGGATGGGTAAACCCTCACTCTTGGGGTTGCTGGGGAGCTGACAGTGCCCAGCAGTCTGGAAAAGCGAAAATTCCTCCAGGAAAGCAGCACCGCCCCAAAGCCGAAGTCAGAGGGATTCCCTTCAATCCTGCAGGCTCGGGCTCAGCTGTGCAGGGACAGCGCTGAGGGTTCCACATTCCTGGTCACTCTCGGGCCCTTGGGGGCTGTGAGGCTGCAGGGCTTCTCCCAGTGCCTGGCAATCCCAGCTCATTCCCTGCTCCAGGACACCTTCCCCTTGTCTGCTCTGCCTGAGGGACCCAGACCTGTCCCTGGGAGGGCAGGAACCCACATTCCCAGCTCCCAGAAGGTCCCAGTGTCAGAGGGATACACCGAGCCCTTCACCCCACCCAGTCGGTGCCAGGGATGCAAGTCGCATGTGGGATGCATGGAACTCTGCCAGGGACACTCCCCAGCAAAGGAGCAGCACTAAAACCCCCCCATGGCAACAGAAATCCCCTGCCCTGGGCACGCCACAGTTTCCTGCTGCAACCAGGGGATGCGCCAGCCCCTTCAGGAGGCAGGGCTGGGACAGCAGGGACAGCTCAGGCTGGCAGCAGGAGGGGAAAAACCCGGGATCGCAGCAGGATCCCATTCTCAGTGCCCGGCAGCACAGGGGGCTGGAGCACACACGTGTGGGAGTAACTCACACCCAGCACCTGAAATAACAGCAAGAATGACCCAAACCGAGCCCTGAGATGGGGAAATGCCCCAGAAACAGCTGGGCCTGCCCTCAGCACCTGCGGGGGGAAGCTTGTGGCACCACCAGCAACTGCAGCCGGTGCAGTTCCACAAGGAATTTGCCTCCAGGGGATGCCGTGTCTGTGCTTTGAGGGATTGCGGCTCCAGGGGCCGATGCACGAAGATCTGTTGTGGGTCCCTGAGGCTGCTCCAGTCCTGGGAGATGGGACAACAGGGAGGGAAGTGGGTTTGGTTCGCTTGCAGCACCGTGCGTGTGTGGGACTCACAGGCTCCAGCATTCCAGCAGCGACGGAGGAGGCTCTGCGGGCGATGCTCGGAGCCAGCGCCATCCAAGGGTTAATCCCAACCACAGCAGCTCAGCTGCTGCTCCCCATGGCCAGGCTCCAGCTCCGGGGATGGAGAAGGCAAAATTTCCATCCAATTCCAGCAGGCTGGACACAGCCACGGATTTACTGCGGACCTGCTGGGAGCAAACTGCAGCCGGCCCGAGCGCGCTCAGCTCCCGGCGCTGAGCGGCCTCTCCTGCCCCTCCGAGATGCTCCCAGCCCCGCCCGAGCAGCGGGAACGTGGAGTTGAAGCTCAGAGACCACCTGGGCTGGGCTCGGTAGGTGAGCCCGTCACTGCCAGCCCTGGGAAGGCGCAGGGGCTCGGCTGATGGGCTCGGCGTTTGTTTTTGGCAGCTCCCGGGTCACGCAGCAACCTCTGGCTCAGGTTACCCGCGGGGGTTTTGTCTGCAAATACATTTTAATCCTTGTGAAATGGGTCCCACCAGCACGTGGGTGAAGTGGCCTAAAGCCTCCTTCGGTCCCACTTGGTGACACCAGCACAGCTCCCTGGCCCTCTGCGTGTTTGTGCCCTTGTCACCTTCTCATCCTGTGCCTTGTGTTTGACTCAAAACCTGGATTTGAACTCTTTTCTGGGCTGCTCAGTGCAGGAGCCAGGAGAGGATTCTCCTCCCCCCGGGTACCACACAGGACCTGCTTCTCTACCAAGGAGCTTCCAGTTCTGCACACGGGATCCTCTTGAAAAAAGAAATTCAGCAGCACATCCCGAAGCCAAACAGGACCCAGATGTCCTGGAAATCAGCAGAGACATCCAGAGGACCAGACCAGGGTGCCCAAGCCAAGCTCTTCCAAGGCAGGAGCATCCCTTGGGATGTGCACAGCAACTCTTCCATGCATGGCAGCAAATCTGGCTCATCTCAGACCCCTGCAGGAAGGGACCTGGGGTTCCTGGTCGGTGGCAAGTTGGATCTGAGTCCCCGGTGTGTCCTGGCAGCCCAAAGAGCCACCGTGTCCTGGGGGGCACTGGGCCGGGGAGGGATTGTCCCGCTCTGCTCTGCACTGGGGCAGCCTCACCTCCAGTGCTGGGGGCACTCTGGGCACCACAAGATCAGAAGGATCCAGAGCTGCTGGAGAGTGTCCAAAGGAGGGACACGGAGCTGGGGAAGGGGCTGAGGAGCGGCTGAGGGCACTTGGCTCGTTCAGCCGGAGCACAGGAGGCTGAGGGGAGGCTCCTCGGGGGCTGCAGCTCCTCCCGAGGGGAGGCGGAGGGGCAGGGGCTGAGCTCTGCTCTGGGCCAGGGCCAGGAGCCCAGGGAACGGCTGGAGCTGTGTCAGGGCTTGGGATGGAGCTCAGGGAAAGGTTCTTCCCCCCGAGGGTGCTGGGCACTGCCCAGGCTCCCCAGGGAATGGTCCCGGCCCCGAGGCTGCCAGAGCTCCAGGAGCGTTTGGGCAGCGCTGCCAGGGATGCCCAGGGTGGGGTTGTTGGGGTGTCTGTGCAGGGCCAGGGGCTGGGCTGGATGATCCCAGTGGGATCCAGCTCAGGATATTCCAGGATTTTATCACTCCATGGGCCCCAGGACACCCGATAGCACCCAAGATCCATCCAGTGTCGCACCACCCCGGTATCCAGGAGCGCTAAGCCAGAGACTCATTAGTGTAATTAATGTCAGACTTCCCAGCCAGCTGAGCTTCCATCTGACCTTTAGTTATCCAAATATGAACAACAAAAATGACACATTATCACGGAGGAGGTGTCACGGGCTGCTCATTTGAAATCCTCTCTCAGTGACAAAGAGTTTGTTCCTGCAAAAGTAAATGGGAAAATTTGGAAAACAATCAAGGAAGGAGGAAAAATCAATCCTCACAGCAGCACAGCAGGGACAGGGCATCTCCCAGCTTTGGGGGGCACAGCCAGCAATGACCCCAGGGAGAGAAATGCAGGGAGAAATGAGGCAGAGCTGTTAAAAATGAAACAGAGGAAAAAAGACCCAACAGATCCCAGCTCTGTTTGTCACTGCAGCAGCGACAGCCCGGACCTGGATTTCCAGAGGTTTCCAGATGCTGGTGCAGGCTGAGCAAGGCAGGGGAAGGCAGCAGTGCTGATCCCATCGGGATTCCCCACGCTGGGAATTGCTTTGCCACAAGGCTGGGGCTTGATGGAAAAGCGACCCTGAAGGTACGAAGAGAAACTGCTTCCTGAAATGTGGAGGGTCCAACCTCCACAGTAACTCCTGGAATGACTCCCAGAGCACTGGGCACGGCTGGGAGGGATGTTGGCATCACCCACTGCACTTCCCAAAGGCTCCTGCTCCTCATCAGCCCCAGGAATAAGCACTAATGAAGGCAGGATTATCCCCCCCTCCATTGGTCACACTCGGTTAATATTCCTGCTGATGGAAAAAGGTCACAGCTTCTCTCTCACTTATGTCACTCCACCTTCCATTTGCAGTCTGGGGGGTTCTGCTCCTTTTCCATCCCTAATTAGTGCTCAGTTACAGGGGCCCTGCTCCAGCCCACCACAGGTCCTGGCCACACCGCCTCTCCTGGGTGTCCCTGGACAAAACTGACCCAAGAGCAGCCTCTTCTCCTCTGGCAGCACGAAGGGAACCAGATGGATCTTCCTTCAAATGGGATTTAAATGGAAAAATACAAACCAGCTCCCTGTGCCAATACTGAAGGGTTGGTGTCCAGCTGTCCTGAGCGTGGGGAAGGTCAGCCCAGGTGACCCTCTGGAAAAAGAGGCCAGAAGCACCAAGCACCCTCACGGTCTGCTCCTCTGGCTGCACCACTGAGAAGGGGTTGGAAACAATTCCTTTCACTCTTCCTGAGGGAAAACAAATCCACTCGCTTAAGGTGAGGTGTTCCACCCTGGAGATCACCTAAGGGGAGGTGTTCCACCCTGGAGACCACCTAAGGGGAGGTGTTCCACCCTGGAGATCACCTAAGGGGAGGTGTTCCACCCTGGAGATGGGGCTGAGGGAGGCTGGGTGCTCGGGGAGAGCCCCTTTAGTCTCCCTGCTCTGCCCTGCAAACCTCTGCTGCTGCTGCCCTGCGAGCAGCACCGTGAGGACCGTGCTCAGGAGGCTCCAGAAGATGGGAAAGAGCCTTCCCAAGCCTGCCTGAATCCCCCTCAGGGACTCCATCCCCACTGGTGGCACATGGCCTGGCAGCTCCATAGGGCCTGGTGAGCTGATCCCGCAGAGCCGCCATCAACACCCTCCTGATATTTCAGTCTCCAAATGAACCCCCTCATCCACCTGGACTGGAACAGCAGCCAAATGGAGCAGGAAAGGCAATCACTCAATCAATCAATCAAAAACTCTCCTCGGGGGGAGTTTTCTGGAGGTGCCGAGGATGGGAACTGAGTCGATCAGGCGCATCCCCCCCACTGCAGCTCCCTGTTCCTGCTGCTCCTTCCCTCCTGTGCCTGCTGGAATTTGCTGTGTGAAACAGCCACGGTGTCCCCCAGTCCCAGCTCTGGAGCCAGCAGGGGCTTCACTGCCTCCCTGGCAGGAGCAGGACCGTCCCCAGCACCCAAACTCCCCCCAGTTCCCACACAACTCTCTGGGGACATCGGGGTGCTGTGCATGACAGGGCTCAAACACACCCTCAAGGGCAACAGGAGGCAGGGAGGGACAATATTTGGTTTAAATTTTTCCTCAATTCTCTTTCCACTGAATATTTTCTCTTCTCCTTTCCAAGAACTTCCTTTATTTCTCCCTGTCTCCCTCTAGCAACAGTATCTGGGAGAAACAATGAATTTTTAATAGGAGGGGGCGGTGGGAAGAGGCAGACCCTGAGGCAAGGAGAGAAAACACTGATCTGTTAAATCACCCCCTGTCAGCAGGAAACCACATTCAAGGGAGAGGGAGCCACGTGAGGACCACACAGCCTCGGGCAGGGTCCTGGTCCCCCCTTTTCTCCAAACCCTGTCCCCCCCTTTTCTCCAAACCCTGTCCCCCCTCTTCCCCGAACCCCGAACCCCGAACTTGTGCAGCATCCACACAATGTTCCCCGAACATTGTGTGGATGCTGCACAAGTCCCAGCCAGGGTGAATCGTGCTCAGAGGAGCTCTCCCAGCCCCTCCACACAGCTCTGGCCGTGGCCGATGTGGGGCTGGGGGTGCAAGACCCCAAGCAGGCCCTCACAAAGGGAGGGGAACCCTGCAGCCCCCCTGCCCCACAGCACCGGGGTTGTTCCTCTGCAGCACCTGCCCTGGGAGGGCGGGCAGGCCCTGGCACAGAGTGCCCAGAGCAGCTGTGGCTGCCCCTGGATCCCTGGCAGTGCCCAAGGCCAGGCTGGACAGGGAGCAGCCTGGGACAGTGGGAGGTGTCCCTGCCATGGCAGGGGTGGCACTGGATGGGCTCTGAGGTCCCTTCTGCCCTGAACCATTGGGGATTCCACGATGCCAAGGCTGAGGTGTACCCACCTCCTGCTCCCCATATCCCACTCTGCTCTGCAGGGCCAGGGCTCACCCCCATGGAGCTCCCCTCCCTCGGTGCCTGGCCCTGCCTCCCCATTACAGCCTGAGCCTAAATTTAGTCCCTGGTTCTCTTTTCTTGTAGACAGAACCAGTGCTCTGAGTCAAAGTCCTTTCCCATGAACTCACTGTTGCTTAATAAAGCACAAACCCTCGGAGACCTTGATGCTGGGATCTGTCATTTTAATTCCCAGTGACACTTGTTCCTCTCCACTCCAGTATGTGGCCGCTGCTATTTTGGTTGGCACACTGGGAGCTGAACACGGAGCCCCAGCGCTCCAGATCTGAGCTGGGCAGAGCTGGGACAGCTTTGAAAACCAAACCCTGCTGATGGACGGGGCTGCAAGCGGCAGCCGAGCTCGTGGTGGCTTGAAAAATTCAGGGGGAGGAAGGCAGGGAAGCACGGGAAGAGCTGGGCTGAGGCAGAGGAAGGAGGAGGGCACGTGCTGGGGCTGTGTCCGGCTTTGCCGCTCGGACAGGCGGATCCTGCCTCTGCTCCCAGCCTTGGGGTGCCCACGGGGATGCCCAGGCACCACAGCAGCCTGGGGATCACAACCCAGACCCTCTGTGCTCTGTTTTTAACTCATCCCAGGCAAAGCTGTTTCTGTTTGCCCGGATTCTCCATCCGGATCTCTGCTGTTTGCTTGTTCTGGGCTGGGTTTGGTGCTGTTCTCAGCTTGCCCGTTTCACATGGAGAGGAGGCAATGGCAGCCCCTGCCCGGGCCTGGGGAGGGCTCTGCTCTCCCCCCACAAGGGCCATTTCCCCACTCTGCCACCCCCGTCCTGCCCAGCCTCAGCTCCCACCTCCGACACCCCACAGACCTGGGGCTCCAGCCCCAAAACACCACGGCTCAGATGGGATCCGAAGGAGAATTCAGCACATTCCATTGCCAGTGGCTGAGCGAGGCCCTGGTCCAGCCCGTCCCACTCCTGCATCCCTGGTCCCACATCCCCTGAGCCAAACCTCTTGGAAGCAGTGGCTTTGTCTTCCAAGGTAACCCCTACAAAACCTTCACAAACAGAAAAGCCAACCGAGGGTGCCCAAAGCCTGATCCGTTTCCCTCCCACGGCCACTGTGGCCCTCAGCAGCGTTTCCAAGCGTTCTCCTGGGATTTTCTGCTTTTCATCTCCTCTCCCATCTCCGCTCTGAACATTTCTGCCCTTGCCTGTTTGTTCTGGGGCTTTTCCAGGGCTCACAGAGCGGCCCTTTGGGCTCAGGCAGCACCTTCCACCCTCCCTGCAGCCCCACAGACCAGAGAGATCCCGCAGGATGCTCCCTGATGCTCCCTCAGACAATTCCATCGCCGTTCCACAGCCACACGCAGGCAGCAGGAGTTTGTCTGAGGGACTGTGCCACCCTCCACAGCCAGGCCTCGGGACCACATCCACGTCCAGCCAGGGAAACTGAGGCACGGGACGCATGTGGAGGGGTTTTGGAGCCTCGTGGCGAGTCAGTGTCACTGGGGACAAGCCCAGGGATGGCCTCACTTGGCTCCCGCTTCCCTCCCCTCGGAGCTGTGGGATTGGGGACGTGGGGAGATGTTGCTGGTGACAGGCGTCCCACCCGGGCCGCCCACACGCGCCGGCGGCACGGGAATTGCCGCTGCCCACGCGCAGCGCGCACGGCCACGTGCTTCACATTCCCAGCGTTATTCCCAGGGCTTCCAGCAGCTCGCTCCCATCCCGGGGATGCGAACGTGGCGGCGACGCGGCTCCGAGCTGCCGGAGCAGCCCGACTCCTCCTGCCTTATGGCAGCTCCGGCTCCTCACAGAGAGGAGAGGAGCCACCTGCTCCCTGGTGGGATGCTGGGGTGGGGGGAAACAGGAGCGATCCGGCAGCCAGGAGTTGGGAAAAATCCATCCCAACAGCATGGACTGAAAGCCTTTAAACGCTGAGTCTGTCTGCGCCGTCGGGCTGCGGGTCTGGTGTTAATTCGGGCCCAGGAGGGAAGAGCAGGGATTAGGTTTGGGCCTTGGAGCTAGGGATGAGTTCTCTGGTGAGGCAGGATTAGCACAGCTAATAACAGCAGACATTCCTGAGCTCTAAATGCTACAAAATAGGAAAAAAGCCCCCGGCCCTGCTATCTTCAGCCAGGGATCAGCAAAAGCACATCCCTCCGGAAAGGCAGAGCCTGGCAGGACCCGGCCGTGCCTGGGATGTGTCCCAGCTCTGCCCAGCACAGCCACGTCCCACCCTGGCCATCGATGCCCAGGACAGGTGAAACACAACCCAGCCCCTGTTCCTCTCATCCTCATGCTCCCTCCTCCAACAGGGCGGGATAAAAGAAAAAATCTACGGATTTTTAAGCCAACTCTTTCCTGAAGCTGCTGTGCCTCCTGCTCCCTGCTCTCGGGATGCTCCTCCAGCTGTTTTGCAGGGTGGCCACTGGAGAGTGTCTTCCCCCAAGATCAGCCCACAACCCAAGTGCTTTAGGAAAGGCTGCAGACACCCGACTGGGGTTTTTGCAATCTGAAAACCGTAGGAAATCTTGGGTGGACCAAAAATCACCTCTCCGAGCTGCTCTGGCCAAAACCCAGCCAGGGCACTGCTAGTCCTCCAGCAGCGAGAGGCAGCAGCTCCGCTGCCTCCCCTCCGCGAGCGCCACAGAACCGCCGGTGATAAAAACATCAGCGCAAAATTAAACCAGATCGATCCCAGGCCGCCCAGCTGGCAGCTCCCCAACTCATCTTCAATTATTCTCCCATTTAGAGGACGTGCAGCACGTTCCCCGCCGTGCCCCGGGGTGCGGGGATTTTATCCCGTCTCCACCCTGCAAGGGGTGAGGGAGCAGCGGTGAAGGGCAGAGCTTTGGGGTGCAGAGCAACCCCCAGGGTCCCCCGCTTCCCACATGGTTATTGCAGGGTTCAACACCTGCATTTTGAATTTTAACCCCCACACGGCCATATCACTGCTGGGCAGCTCTGCTCTGGGAGGGCTTTTTGGTTTTAATGCCTCGCGTTTTGGTTGAGAGCTTTGTAGGAACTTTCCCTGCCCGGATGAGGCTTTTCCCATGGTGTCACCCCTGCATCGGGGCTGGGTTTTGGGGTCTCCATCCCACAGGCTGCACATCCCCAGACAGGGTGAGAGACTATCCACGAAGCCAAGCAGCAGCCAGGAGCTCTGCCAGGCCCAGGCTGGTGCTCTCCAGGCCACCAACCATCCCCAGTCCTGGTCGCTTCCCGCTCCAGCCGCTCTGGTTCCGATGCTCCTCACTCCCAAGGGCTGGGTTTGCGCTCCGGCTGCTGCCAGGCTGCGGAGCCCGGCACGGCTCCACTCTCCATCTATTTTACAGGCACTCTGCCTTCTGCTGTCATCCTCTCCCTTCCTGGTTGCTCTTTTCTCCTTCCCAAAAACCTCAGCTCAGGGTAAGGCTGGGCAGGAACAGGAACAGAAACGCTCTGCCTGTGCGAACGCCGCGGTAATTGGAGCACCTTTTGTCAGGTTTTAGCTCAATCCGCTTTGCAAGTGGATTAAGGAACTGGCACAAAAGTACTCTGGATGGAGAGTGGGAAGAGGCAAAGGCTGCTCTTCCAGCTCGGCAATAGGAGCCAGGAACGCCGCGCTCGCTGCCTGCTCCATTTCCCCGAGAAGCACAACCCAGTAACATCCGCGGCTAAACCAACCCTCGGAATTTTCGACAGGAGAATCCGCCTAGCCCTAAAATCCGGGATGCTCGGGGAAGAGGCAGGAAGGGCCCTGGGGTGGCGAGGAGTGAGGACCTGCAGCGCCCAGGGGGGAAACACGAGCGAGAGGAGATGGGAAAAGCTTTCCCGACGCCTGGCGATGCTCGGACCCGCTCGGCTGTGCCGGGGAAGGGGCTGCGAGCGGCGGCCCCAGCCCTAAAGGAGGGGGAATGCGGGTACCGGACCCCGGGAGCGCCGGGGGATGGAGCGGAGCAGGGG